>CAKKXW010000001.1:82048649-82059514 GCA_920937365.1 Sphaerophoria rueppellii
GTAGATTGTATAACGGCGACGACGAACAAAATACCGCCGTCAGACAGGAGCCTTTCATCGGACACGATGATAGCCAACAATTCCGTGAACCCGACCTAGAAGAAGTGAAAACCGCAATATCACGGCTGAAATCCAACAAAGCCGCTGGAGCAGATGGACTAGCTGCTGAGTTGTTCAAAACAGCAGGCGACGAGCTAGATAGGAGCATGCACCAAATCATCTGTAAGATATGGTCAGAGGAATGCATGCCCGATGAATGGAATCTCAGCATTGTTTGCCCGATCCCGAAAAAGGGAGATCTTCTAAACTGCGCCAACTATAGAGGAATAAGTCTACTAATATATGTAATATGTGAACATCTGAAGCCTTTCGTCAACAATCTGATTGGTCCTTATCAATGTGGCTTCAGGCCAGGAAAGTCAACCATCGACCAAATTTTCACGTTGCGGCAGATCCTGGAAAAGACCTATGAACTCCAAATCGATACCACCCAACTTTTCATCGATTTTAAGGCCGCGTATGACAGCATCTACCGAGACGAACTGTACAAAGCTATATCTAGTTTTGGCGTCCCTGCCAAGCTCGTTCGCTTGTGCAAAATGACGATGCTCCATCAAGGTTGGCAACGAGCTCACGGAATCTTTTGGCGTCAAAAAAGGATTCAGACAAGGCGATGCACTGTCATACGATTTCTTTAACATCGTTCTTGAGAAGATAGTGCAGAACTCCAACGTAAACACCAGGGGCACTATCTTCCAAAAATCTGTTCAACTTCTCGCGTACGCCGATGATATTGATATAATGGGAAGAACACAGCGTGATGTCAATGGCGCCTTTGTGAGAATTGAGACAGAAGCGGCAAAAAGGGGTTTAGCGGTCGGTAAATGAGGGAAAAACGAAGTATATGCTGTCTTCGAGGAAGGACACCCAACACCGACGGCTCGGGCAGAACGTCACAATAGACGCGTATAGCTTCGAGGTAGTAGAGGAGTTTGTCTACCTAGGCTCCGCTATAAACACGGGCAATAACACCAGCGCCGAGATCTGACGAAGAATAACTCTTGCTAATCGTTTTTTTTTGGGCTAAGAAAGCAATTGAGTGGAAAAGCCCTCTCTCGAGCAACTAAGGTAAAACTGTACAACACACTCATCATCCCAGTCCTGCTGTATGGTGCAAAAGCATGGACCCTGACAAAATCGGATAGAAGTGCCTTAGGCTGTTTCGAGAGGAAAGTTCTTCGGGTTATCTTTGGCCCCGTGTGCATTGAAGGGGAATGGCGAAGAAGATACAACAGCGAACTTTACGGGTTGTACAACGACATGGACCTAGCCAGAAGGGTCAAGGTCCAGAGACTCAGATGGCTCGGTCATTTAGAGCGAATGGACACCAATGCTCCGGCCCGGAAAGCCTTCGACACTATTCCCGTTCTTTTGACATTTCTCTTCAGTAAGGTTTGCAATTTTATCATGGAAAGGTATACGATCCACCAACGAGTTGAAATTATTAAAATTTACTACCGAAATTCGGAGTCAGTGGTCAACACTTTAAGAGCGCTACGTACAATTTATGGTCGTCATAATCGTCCTGCCAGATCAACAATTGAGCGTCTAGTGGAAAAATTTGAATCCACAGGCTCAGTACAAAATGGTCCCGTGCTAGTGAGACAAAGAAGTGCCCGTAGTGTCGAGAATATTGCTGCCGCTAGCGCATCGTCCCCGCATCACATCCCGAAAAAATCACTGTTTGGTGCGGTTTACATGCTGGTGGTGTCGTTGGGCCGTACTTCTTCCGAGATGATCAAGACCGGCACGTTACTGTGATTGCCAATCGCTACCGCTCAATGCTAACCGATTATTTTTGGAATGAATTGGATAATATGGACTTGGACGATATGTGGTTTCAACAGGACGGTGCCACATGTCACACAATCGAATTATTGAGAACGAAGTTCGATGAGCGCATTATCTCCAGAAATGGACCTGTGAATTGGCCGCCTCGTTCATGCGATTTAACGCCGTTAGACTATTTCCTGTGGGGCTACGTCAAATCTTTGGTTTATGCCAACAAGCCAGCGACGATTGATGATCTTCGTACGAATATCGAACGTGAAATTGCAGCAGTATCGGCCGATTTAGGCTTGAAAATCGTCGAAAATTGGGTTCAGCGTCTGGACTTCTGCAAGCGTGCCCGTGGTGGCCATGCAAAAGAAATCCATACATAATGGCATCAAATGTACTTTCGCAGGAATCCAAAACCGTTTTTGTTTTATTCAAGAAAACTTTTGTAGCGTCCCTATTGAAAAACCCTTTACGTACGCTAACCTCTTTCCTGCCACTTACAGCAACTCTTGCTTTATTGGAAACCAAATCAAAACCGCATCGTGATACCACTCTTAACTATTAAGGTTTGTTTGAAACCAACACACTGAATGGAAGCATAATTTTTCATTATCATGCTATAAAAATAACGGATAGGAATCTATGACGAATCCGGATGACATATCGTAGCAAATGGGCCATCCATAGCTCATAAATCGACAAAAGAAGTTGTGTTTTAATTTTCACAATTCTGGTGCGAAGGCTCCAGGAAGTGAAGCATATCCAGCTGTTATCAATTAAACAAACGAGATGGATTTTGAATTTTTTTTTTTTGCACGAAAAACGTAAATTGTTAGATGAGGCTGAGGCTCGTTGAAAATATGTATTCTCTTTCGCCTCTCGAATTCCAGAAGTGGACGAGCTTTGCGTTGTGGGGTCTCCCAGGAGACCAGGAATGGAGTGTACAAAGACGCCATCCCAATATTTTTTTCAGAGGTACATACATACATATGTAAAGCTTTCTTAAAGTGTGCTGCATTCACATTGTTTATTTATTTATGGGTTATGTCTCTCTAGGGGTAATTCAAGCGTGAAATTGCATTCGAAATTCATGTAAGACGTGGCTGGGGAGAAATGCCAAAAAAAGGGAATGTAGGGAACAAACCAACAACAGTGGTACCAATAACGAACCCAGAACAACAGAGGAATGTTATCACTTTATCAGGTAGATATAGCGAGGAGGCACTATGATCTTAAAAAATAAGAAAATAAAAAATTCATTATTCTTTTTCTCAACCTTTTCTAATTTTTTATTATTTCAGTTGACTTAAGGAAAAGACCATATGGACTTGGTCAAACTTGTTACTGTAAGCGCAATAATTGTGGGTAGTAGAAAAATTACCCATCAATCACGGTACGTTCGCCACAAAAAGACGTTATCGTCTTCCAAATGGATATGCTATACTTCAAGCTTCTGTTATAAACAGAAAGATATCAGAAACTGTTGGTGAACTTCTGTGTCGAAGAATTTAAATAAATAATTGTTTCAAGTCAGCTCCAACCCAATCATTGATCTTACGGGTGAAATATGGTCTGTTGTGTTTTGTGTCCTATATCATTCTTTGAAGAGTGGGTTCCTCATCACTGATACGAGCAGGGTCCCAGCCTTCTCAAACTGAAACAATAATGCTCAAAATCTTGAGTTTGACAAAGATACAAACTGTGTCACTTTCATCTATCAGTAAGACCCCAACATAAATCATTCACTTCCAATCTGCAAAACCCATCCCAGCTGTGATGCTCTGTAAACATAAATTTCAACGAAAGCTCTACATTTTCTTCGTTCGACACGATAACATTTATCATGTTAAATGCATAAAGCTGATATCAAAAGAAAAACGAAATCCAAAGAATTCAATGAACTGCAGGTTTATGCATTGTCCTCATCCAAAACACACACTGCACGGTCCGCATCTTGGCTTAACTCCTGGCTCCTCGAAAACAAAAAAAAAAAAGGAAAACGCTCTCAAAAGAAAGCAGCCGATTTAAGAGACATTGACAAATCGTCATGGTCTTCCAAAAGACAGGGCCCACATAAACCTGATTGAATCTATTTGATTTGCCCCGAAACAAAAGGTTCACACACAATACACATATCGATCTAGGGTCCAAAGAGAAACCAAACACTGAAATCCCTATCAAGCTATGAACTTCTAGTAAGGCCACCAGTGCCACTCCCAAAAACTCTCCAAGCTCCTCGTCTGCATCCTTGGCTGCAGCTTTAGTACATATAACCCTTAGCCCGAAACCACCCCAAAGTAAAAGTGATTTATATCGTGCTTGTGAATGAACACTCGAAACATTGGACATCAGATTTTCCACATTAATTTATACGTTTTGTTCAACAAAATAAAGGACTTTGAGGCATCCATATGCTCCAACTAATTCTACACAATATAGGTTCCTTCAAACATCATGTCTGTGTGTGGGCAATTTAGCATATAAAATTTCAAATCGTAGTAAAGGGAACGTAACCAACCAGCCTGTAGAATTTATGTATTGTTCTGTTAGTCAGTCCATTTGGATGTGCCTCTCCGTCTTCGTTCGTTAATGTACAAGTCTTGCAGTCTGAGAAATTTATCTTTCCTTATGCTTCTACAAGCTGACCGCAAAAAGGGTATGACATTTGTTTTGACCATAAGTGGCAATGACCAATGAATTGTAGGAGAATTTTGATAGAACATTAATGCCTTTTTGTGGGTATATGTATGTTGAGGAGCACAGGAGAGAGAGTACAAACAGTAGACCATAAGAAAGGACACCTATTTGTCAGTGTTTAATTTGGGATTTTGGGTTCGACGATCAATTGAGGTGGCATTGAATATTTATTAGGACTATTAGAATTTGGAGTGAAGGTGTAAACATTGATTGATTATTTAGGAGATTGATTAGGAAATTAGTCGATTAATTGATGCACAGTATTTACCTTTAAGTCGATTTAAGGGATTATAGGAAGGTTGATACTCTTAATAATGAAAACATTTACTTTGAATGAAAATTGAACAGCAGAAATTCCAGGACGACCAAAGTCAGGTATATCATTAAGGCTAACGAGGTAATTGACGCTTCTTAATATCAACACATAAGTGAACAAAGCAGGTTAAGTAAGTACTGAATTGAGTAACTAAAGGACAAACATGTAGTAAGTAATCACTTGTGCTGGGAATTGCTGGTTCTTCCTACATATAAAGTAACTTCATACTTATAATAGGGAGCTAGAGCGTACTTTTTCCGCATGTATAAAAAAGTTGCTAGAAATATCAAAAAATAAAATAGTAATTTTGTACAGGTAGATCGAGCTAACCGATCAAGCCAAGAACGGGTATCACGGCATGTAATATAAATATAATGTAGTGTCCGTAGCTTAGTGGTTAGGTGCGTTGGCTGCTAAGCAGAACGTCGTGGGTTCGAATCCTACTCGGGCCCAAAGTTTTTATTTCATCTTTCACGGACACTGCCTCTTGCGAAGAACTGACAAAACTTCCAAGAGTATCATTGTTATGAAAAAAGTGCTTCTCAACTTTGCCGTTCGGAATCGACGTAAAACTGTAGGTCCCCTCAATTCTTCACACGCACCTAGAGAATTGTTGATGAGAGTAAGCCACTTAGGCCTTGGCTCTTCAAGAGCTGTCACGCCACTCTATTTATTTTAATATAAATAATACATGACATGTAATTGCACTGCTGCACTACAGGTATAATATGCTATTTCCACTGACCCTAAATCCGAGATTTAGTTTTAGAAAATAACTCGACTTATAAGAAATCCTCAAGAATCGTAGTGAATGCTTACGGTATAGGATTTATTTTTGTCATTAGTGAAATATTTTGCTGACACATTTGATGTCCTCTTGTTCCTATATAATTGAATAGTGAGTCCATTTTTTCCATGACAAGAATGCGTTCAAAACTTTCTTCATTATTCTCATATGTTATAGTGAAATTGTTTTGTGGCCTTAGTGGAGAAGTTAGGAAAATAACATTCCCCTAATGTGTCGTCTTGACATAAAATCAGTAATGGGTAGAAAAATATAACAGGATGGCATTATATTACAGAACTTTAAGAACGAGCTGTAGAACTTTGAACGAACTTACGAGTATTCCTCCAGATAATCATCATACAAGCGTCAGAAAACTTGTCGTAATTAACTACATACAAGGGAATATATTCATTCGATGCTGTTAATTTCGGCTAAGTTTCGTTACATATATGGTCTTATCATGACGTATTTGAGAGACAGACATTTAAACAACCAGAAAACTAATTACGTTAACCCTGAGGGTTTCTCTTTGAACTATTTCGAATGGCAAGAATAAATTAATAAGGATCAAATGACTTTCAGAATGTTTGTGAGGTTTGTGTTTAGAATTTTAATACCTATTCTTGTACCAACCGCAATTTTGATAAGCTGTCGAAAATACCAGAATACAATTTTTCAAAAGTATCGTATCCAGTAGGATATTATACATATAGATTGTTTAATACGACCTATGACAAGGTGACGTGCTGTCATGCGACATCACACGCATTAATGTGCGGTTGATTGTTCACCCATTTCCTATAAATGTCATGTCGTGTGTGCTATACATTTGGACCCTAATTCAGGATCTCTTTTAAATTTTGGCTATATGTACAAAATTCAGGAGGTGTTTTGGTGTATCGCATGCACCAGGTCATCAACAAGGTGTGGGAGGAAGAATGCATGCCCACTTACCGTTCGATTAGCTCCATATGCTCCATCAACAAAAACGGCAATCCCATGTCATGCAAAAACTACCGCGGCATATCGTTGCTTAATGTTGCATACAAAATCCTATCCAACGTACTGTGTGAGCGTCTTCAACCGTTCTGCAACACAATAATCGGCACGTACTAGGGTGGCCTTAGGCCAGGCAGAACAACGATAGACCAAATATTCACACTGAGGAAGATCCTGGAAAAGACCAACGAATTTCAAGTCGAAACCCACCATCTTTTCATCGACCTCAAAGCAGCTTATGATAGCATTTGCCAAGAGATTATGATTGTGATGTCTGAATTCGGGATCCCGAACAAACTGATCCAGCTTTGCCGCATGACGCTTAACAATACACAGTGCAGTGTGCAAATGGGTAACAGCTCATCCGAGTTGTTTCAAACATGCGCAGGGTTTAGACAAGGATATGCGCTGTCATGTGACTTCTTCAACATAGCCCTGGAGCAGAGAATGCGCAAGGCAGGTGTGAGCTCGGAAAACACTATCTTCAACAAATCCACATAGCTCCTAGTCTATGCGGACGACATTGCCATCATCCGTTGATCCTAGAAAGCTGTGCTTGAGGCTTTCACAGCGATTGAAGAACAGACAAAACTGGTTGGTCTTGTGAGGACAAAAAAAAGTACATGCTATCAACAAACAAAGCAACATCTGTCCACCGCCTAGGACAAAAGGTCACTGTTGGTAGCAATAATTTCGAGATAGTTGAGGAGTTAACCTACCTTGGAGCAAACATCAATCCCACAAATGACACCGCAGTGGAGATTCGAAAAAGAATCACCCTAGTGAAACACTGCTGATTCGGTTTGCAAAACAACTGGCTTCAGAACTCCTCATTCGAAAGGCAAAATGTCTGCTATACAAAACTTTGATTTACCAGTCCTACTCTACGGCGGCCGAGTGCTGGATGATAAGTAAAGAAGGGGAATTGATACTGGGCACTTTCGTGAGAAAAAACTCTTCGACGGATTTTCGGTCCCGTATGCAACGATGGCGAATGGAGGTAAAACCGAGAACTGTACGAGCTGTACCAAGATGAAGATATTGTCCAGAAGGCCAAGATAAGCCGACTACATTGGCTCGGCCACATCGAGCGAATGGACGACAACGCTCCAGCCAAGAAAGTCTTTTCATCTCAGCCCCCAGGTTCGAGACGACAAGGAAGACCGAACCTACGGTACAAAGACCAAGTGACTGCGGATGCCATAAAGCGATTTGTTTTGGCGACTGGAGAGTGCACGCAAGGGACCGACCACGATGGAAGACTGCAATATCTCAGGCTGAAATCCTTCATGGACTGTGAGCCGGATAATTAAGTAAGTAGTACAAAAGTCAAATTAAAATAGAATAACTTGCACAATCACACAATCAATCACAATTCCTCGTCCTGGTTGAAATTCTAGATTAGATGAATGCTTCATGTGCTATTTTGCTTTCATTTAATAATCAAGTTTGCTGCTCAGATCTTTTGTTTAAAAGGAAAACAAATCAAAATACCCAATTTGCGTTTCAAGCCATGAAAGAGAGAAAATATTTGTATATGTACAACGTATCAAGCCCTATAACAACGCATTGCAATGGTTTGAACTGAAACCTCAATTTTCGTATAACACAGTAGTCGTTCCCAGTGGACATGGGCTACCATTGATTATAAGCATCATTAATCCTTGACAATATACCTACTCAGTGACTGCCTTTACCACCTGAATAACTGGCTCTTCTGTTTCATGCAAATGCAACCCTTTTCCAAGTTGAACTTTTCCTTGCAACACATTTCGTGGCACCGAACTTGAAATTTTGTCGGCCTTGGTCGTGCCGAGAGTTGTTCATATGCTTTATATTAAATTTATTATTTTTTTTTTTATAAAAAAAAGAAATAAACTCTACTCGTCCGTTGCAAATGATATCCTACAGCATTGGGTTGTATCGAGACTTCAATTGGAGAACAAAATGTTTTTGTTTCAATTAAATCCTGCAACCTGAATTCAAGTTCAATTTAAAAATGTATGAAATCATTGGATTGAGCCAGACGTGTGTGAGTTAAATGGTTTAAATGTAATGTTTTTTTTTTTTTTTGTCGTCTCTAGCTTCTGATGGTTCAGTGCCTTCGTCTGATGTTTGGCTTCATGAAAAATTCATTTTCGATTAGGCTTCGGCTATCGGTTTGGGGAGTCCTTTGTCAGTAGAATAATGTACACACAACGCAGGTGCCAGACTACATGTGGTAATAATCAAGCTGAAAAAATACACAAACAAAATAATCATTAAGGGATTGTCTTGAAAGCTATTTGGAGCAAATAGGGTACTTGAGCTTAATAGGTTGGGAGCTCTTAAGCCTAAAGCTGGCAGTGAATATTTAAGAAGGTATATATTTACCACTACCTTCTTTTTATCAATTAATTATTAAGGTAAAATAGAATTTCTTGTTCTACAGACAGGTTTGCTGAATTAAATCAAAATAAATATTTTTTAATAATTTACAATTAAAATAGAAATTGTTTTGATAATAAAATACCAACAAAACAGCGGTGTTATATTATAACTCAAATAAAAATAATGAAACTATGCAACCACTACCACATACAAAAGTGTCTAGTGTTATTCCCTTTTCGTACCAGATTAATGCGCGTTTAAAAAGTTACAGCCACAACTAAAAACCATTTGTCTGTCTTAAAATGAATTGGTTATCCTTGTAGCTCAGTATAAAGGCAGAACTCTAAGGCTTGGAAGCAAGTGTTAAAAAATGGAAATCAGAAAAGAGAAAAGACCAACTTTCTCCGAAGGAAACACCTATCAACTAACGAAAGTACCATTTTTTTACGGCGGATTTGTCTACCAAGAAGACAAAATCTATTGCTTTCTCAGCGAAAGGAAAAGTTTTGTCTGCAATAATTGCCAAGATTGATCGAATTATTCGTAGTTTCTTTTTATCTAAGTGTGTACTGCAAGATAAGTACCTTCCTTATGAACTTTGAATTAAGGTATAATGTAATTTCATTTATTACCTTTCTTATTGATATTTCTAATAGTAAATTGTTTGCGTCTGCAACCTGCGAAGTTTGCATAGTTGTAATGTCTTGCTTGTGACGTTCAGTTCTTCAATTTCTTTGTATTTTAAATCAAACAAGCTTGTTCTCAATTCTTATTCTTATTCTTGTTCTTATTCTTATTCTTATTCTTATTCTTATTCTTATTCCAAAAGAAGTTAATTTCTTACCATTTCCACCTGAGGGAGAGTATTGAATGGATGAAAGGACGTTAAGTTATTTCAAGGACAACTTGATGGTGCGAAATACAACAAATTGAATTTGACTTGGACTTGAACTCGGTCTCAAACACGAACTCGGACTCGGACTCGGATCAGACTTGGACTCACACTCGGACTCACTAAACCACATAAGGCTTAAGTTTAAGGTTGAATTTTCGTGTACAGACAGATTGTAAGAATTCTTTCATTTTACTTGCTTTCAATTAAATTAATGATATATTCCATTCTTTTCCAAAAAAATAACAAGTATAGTATACACCTAAGTGAACTTTTTCATTGGACGTTAACTCCGATTCTGGATGAAGCCATATACTTTCATACTTACATAAGGTGGCGCTTAGTCCGGGGTGGATCTGGGCCTCAACCAACAAACCTCTCCAGCCAGCTCGGTCCCTAGCTAGCTGTCTCCAGTTTCGCACCCGGCCGATTTGGTTGAGGTCGTCTTCAACTTGCGCGCACCACCTCAGCCTTGGTCTTTTTCTACTGCGCCTTCCCTGTGGGGTGGATTCGAAGACTTTACGGGCCGGAGTATTGGTGCCCATCCTCTGCCTCTCCACGTGATCAGGCCATCTGAGTCTTTGGAATTTCACTCTTTTATCGACAGTGTCGCTGTCGTCGTTAAATCTTCTCCTCCATTCAACGTTTATGCAGACAGGATCATATATCTTCCGTTGAACTTTTCTCTCGAACCGGCCTGGGGCGCTCTCATCCATTTTTGACAGGGCACGTGCTTCTGCAACATATAGCAGGACGGGGATGATGAGGATCTTATAGAGCTTCACCTAAGTTGTTCGGGAGAGGGCTGTACTACTCAATGGCTTTTCTAGCCCGAAGAAACAGCGATTAGCAAGAGTTATTCTTCGTTTGATCTCGGCGCTGATGTCGTTGTCCGTGTTGAAAGCGGAGCCAAGGTATACAAAGTCCCTAACTACTTCGAAATTATATGCGTCTATCGTGGGGTT
>CAKKXW010000001.1:82066428-82087533 GCA_920937365.1 Sphaerophoria rueppellii
CGAAACAGAACAAACCATACGTGTTATGGTTTTTACACCTTTTACGTCTCCAAAGACCAAAAAAACACGGATATCTTGAATACAAACAAAAGCTTGTAGTTGACTCTTGAAAAAAACTGATACTATACAACAAGCCGCGGTCCTCATAGCTGGGGTGAATGAACTAATATTAAAGTTCAATGACGATTACTGGCGATGGCTTTCAAAGCTCAAAGAATTTCTTGAATTGATTTATTCAGTGAAACAATATTAAGGCCCATTTGCTGATTCGGAACATAAATTTATGTTGAACTTAAAGTTTTCATTTTTATATGACACGTTCCGGAATTCGATAAGTTCTATAGGCACAAAAAAACCAGAAACCTCTGCATTTTCCACATTTTTGGTATTGTGCATACCAAACAAGACAAAGCTTACCAAGAACTCAAAACAAAGTTGAGTCTTGGCATAAAAGACTTAGAGTTTTAGATCGTTATTCGTTAGCCATGCGTTGGCATGTAAGTACAAGCTGATTGACGTTTTAGCGCAGGAGTCGAAATGGGAGAAGAATTTAATATCAAGCTGTAAAGAGAGCTGATTTGAAATCAGGATCAAAGGGGAGGAAACAATCAAACTCAGAGGCTGAGGTGCTCTACCGTACCGAGTTGACTGAGGGGGTACTGGGAAATGGAAGATTTAGTAAAAACAGAAATGATATTGGTTTTATATAACTCTCAATTGCAATTCTGAAGGCGGAGGTGCTCTGCCGAACAGATTAATATGAAGAGTGATTTTATTCAGTTTCCTCAGTGGCTTTTATACTAAATTTTACAATTTTTAATCCTAGTAGGCATTGAAAAAGATGTCATTACGTTCTCATATTTAAAAATTGAAATCCTAGTAGGCTTTGACTGAAATGTTATAGCATAATATTTAAAATTTAAAGCATTACCAGATGGGTATGAAAATGTTAATATTTAGGTGTTACCAGATGGGTACTTACATTTATGGATATAGAATTAAATGTTTAAAAATAATTTATGATGTTATAAAGCGAATATTTTGAAAATAATGGAAGAAAGAGAAAAAAGGAGCTATACCGTTTTTTTAAGAAGTTTTCTTTTTTTTTTGTTTCGTGAAAAGTAAAAATACATAAAACTGTGAATTAAACTACAAACACATTTTTTCTTACAGAAATATGATTAAAAAAAAAAAAAATCTCGAAAAATCTCGAATAACAATTTTTTTTTTTCAAGATTTTTGTACGCTTTAGATTTTTGCATTCTAGATTTTTTTTCTAGATTTTTTACATTCGAGATTTTTGTATTCGAGACAACGTCATGATCCCGCTTTCTTGCCTTTGCAATTGGAGGTATTGATCCGAGTCAAGTTATTCTCCTCTGCGCCGATCGCAAAATTTGCATTTTGGTTGAATTTTAATGTCCTGTTATGGATATCGAGATATAAGAATAATCAAGTGCTTGCTACTATGAAGTTCATCGGCCAGAATCCATTACCGAAGGTGGTATGATGCAGGCTGTATTCTGCAGCTTGACATTAAAGTCTCCGAGATCAATTATAAATATACAAGTAAGCTGTCTTCATATTGTCGTCAATAGTTGCTTAAGCCTATTGCCTATATGAGGTGTTTTTTAAATTTCATAGGCAAGGGCAGTGCCATCATATTTTATAGTAAGTGTTTGTCTTTCAGCAGTTCATGGCTTCCGCTGGTAACTCAGTTGCTGTTGTCTTTTAAGGGACCTTACCTTGCACGAGGAGAATAGAAGTTCGGTGTTCTTATATCGTTTGCTCTTTATGTGGCCGAGCATCTTTTTAGTTAGAATCCAAGCCTCCTTTGAGGTCTGAGCCTATTTTTAAGTATAGTAGAACTATATATGTTCACTAAGTTGGAAGCTTAGACAACATCGTGCGTTGAGTCAATCTTGGGAGTATGTCAGCTATCGTCAGCGGTGGGGAGCTGTAGAGCAGACATAGACATGAGAATAATCAAAATGTTGACACAATTATCTCATACAAAATGATTACCCTTTGATATATATTTTCCTGTAAGATGTTAAGTGAAATTTTTGAAGGCGGAGCCGCTCCTGGTGTAGTATTTCTTCCTCACAGCCTTTGGAAGAACTACCTTAGTGAACGTCATGTGCAAGGATAAAGTGGAATAAATACATACGTTGGGCATCCTCGTTACAGTTCGTTTGTTTTTCGGATTCTCTTTTTTATCCTTAAAAGGAGAAAGTTTTGCAGCTATAGCGTGGGTTTGTTTTCTTTTTCTGGAGCAAAAGATAGGAAGCCGGGAATAAAAATATATGTGGAAAGGATGTCATTGCCATTGTTTGCCGATCCCGGAAATTCATTGTACAAATATTTTGAATAAGTTTTGTTGATGCATCAGTTTGTTTGCATTTTAGTTAGAAGTCTTATTTCACTTGTTTTTCTTTGAATTTATTTTTCTGTGTATTTACAAAACGAATGTGTTGAAAGAAACGGCAAATATGGAATTCATTGTAGAAAAGTGTCGTTCTTATCTACAATTTTAGCAGAGACAGAATAGATATGCCAGTATTTCTTGGATATGCTGAAGAAATAAATGTTGATACCTTTTATGTTAATGCTTTTAAGATGTAAATGCAAAAGAGTTAAAAATAGTAAAATAAATAGTTTTCGAGTAGTGTAATCTGTCTTTGACCTCCTTGGATTATTCTTACCTTCTAACCATCTCTTATTTAAAGTGGTTTTACTTTTCAAACAGCCCAAAAGCCTGCAAGTACAAAAAAAAATCTTTTAATATTTTTTGGAAATCAAAGGGGATTCTTATTAAAATCGCAACATATGTTTGTAATAAGGCTTATATTTGTCTATCTTGTTCCATTGTTTAATGTGTATCGTTATATCCTATGCATGTTTTCCATTTCGTGTTATTTGACAAGCAATTGCCACAAAATATCCTTTGAGCTCTAGCTCTGTTCTTCAGCCTGCCAGTGTGTGTCCTTTTTTTTGGTCAATTTAATAAACAAACAACCAATAGTGTCCTCTATAAATATAGAAACAGTACTTTGGTTTGTGTGATTTTCTATGAACTATATAAAAGAAAGAACACATATTATAGAGGTGTGTTTTATCCATCCATCTATCACGTTGTAAATGCTGGAATGTAGATTGAATCCTTTCAAATTTAACTATAACAGCAGAACAGGATGCTGATGTGATTAGATTTTGTTTTGTTATATATAAATGGTTATGAAAAGCTTGGATAAAGTGCAGGTTTTAATTTATCGGGTGGTTTCAAAACAATTTAAATTGTGTTTTTCGGGTAATACACAGATTGTCTGGTAATCGTCAGCGAAGTAATATCCCACCATGTTGGGGATGTAACTTCACCAGAAAAAAGTGAAGATATTTCCCACTTGAGGTGAAGTTGATTCCCATGTGAAGGTTTAGTTCCCAGTGAAGTTAGTTCCCTGCACCTGCCCCTTCTTTATATTTTTACTGATTCTCAGTTTTTACGTTTGGGATTGCCGGTTTGGTCATCAACTAAACTTGTTGATATTTTTGGGATTGTAGTCCATGCTTTTAAATATGGAATAGTTGCAAGAAGCTACGTCCTTAGAGCCAACATGTTGGCTAAGTTTTTTCCTGAGACTGATGGACTTGTCCAATGTGAAGAAGAAGTAGGAACAATGTTAAAAAAGTTATTTGAAAGCACACAAAGTCTTAAGGAACATTACCATTGCGATCATGGTTGTCAATTTTATCTTTTACGTGTACTACTTCTTGCAAAAAACTGACAAAACTTCCAAAAGTATAAATCTTTCATGAACAAAAAAAAGCTTCTCAACATTGCCATTCGGAATTGGTGTTAAATTAGAGGTCCCCTCAATTCTTCATTCGTACTCAGTGAATTGTTGATGAGAGTTAGCCACTTAGGCCTTGGCTCTTCAATAGCTGTCGCGCCACTCTTTTTGTTTATTTTTTATTCGTCCGAGTGTACATTTTCTTTGCATGCGTAGTTATATACCAAATCTTTCTGCATATATAAACATAAATCGCGAACTACACACATAATTAGCATATAAAGAGCACATAATTATCGTAAAGGCACCAATCGTTTGTGTTCATATTGGTTTGCCAACTTGATAGACGTTGAATTTTTTTTCAAATCTCATCACAACAACACAATGCCTTGAACCTTCACCAAAAGGCTGCCTTTTGGCTGAATGGATGACAGTTTAATATTTTGTCGTGACTAAACCGTTCAGGATCAAATTTCTCGCGATCTGGGTAGAATTAATAGTCGTGATGAATAGCATCAACTGGAATAAGAACCAAAAATTGATTATTCCATCGCTTCAAATTTGAAATCACATAGAGTGTGGGAGGGTTTCTTATTAAAAGATATTTAATCACTATAGACCAAAATGAATCAAATAAACCTATGAAGACGTTCTCCATGTAGCGCATTTCCATTTAGCACTTATTATAAGTCATCAGTCCCTTGTGCTTCTCAATGGTGGCATTGAGCACCAAGAAGAAGCTAACTGTCTAGGTGAAGGCGTAGGTGATCTCTTCGACTGACAACAGATTCAACAGCAAATTCATAAAGTCATTAGGATTAACATTGTTCTTCTCGATACTCCACAGTTTCTTTGAACAATCGCATGAAAAATGCTTCCACAAATTCATGAGTCTGTTTCATGCGAAGTTATTGGATCCAATCTGGAAAAGCGAAAAAAAATATTGGCATCAAAAACTCGCCTCTTTGACGGAATTCTGCATGCGGATCCATCAGACTGTTGCATTTAATGTCGAACCCACACGTTCCAATCACATTGACTGTGAAGCGTGAAGCGTCCTACAATATACTTTAATTAATTTCCTTTCATTAAGGTCCTTCTAGGCCGACCAGCTTCCCAGACAGCGGATCATATCTCTTTCATTTTGAAATATATCTCGTTCGGTGAAGTTGTTGTTACCTTAGATGAAGATATCTCAGTTTAAATTCAAACCATAGACAATCAGAGCAGGATTCAAGGAGTAAGCGAACGGCCTTTGACTCTTAATTTTCTTATTAATACCTATAGCGGCATATATGTCGCATATTATTTATTATACCTCTCGGTCGGATATCCAATTAGACTGCCCTGAAGTAATGAATGAAGGTCTTCGGGAATTCCGCGTTTCTTCCACCGAAAGACGAGGTTTTTTATGTAGTAAAATACAGTAGTTATGAAGAATACTATTACTATTAAATAAATAGCAATCCGTCCGTGATGAAATTGGCAACAATAATGATTAAACTTAAGATGGATATGAATGATTAAAATTAATAAAGTTTTTTAATATAATGTAGCGAGAAGAGCTAAGAATCAAGTGCTAAAATAGTCTGTGCAAAAAGTAATTTGCAAATTGAAGATCTCCAAAGTCAAATTATTGATAAGAAAAATTATTGAACATGCAATTTTTATTCAACCCCTCCACTACCTAAATAACAACCAACACAAAGATTGAATTATTGAAACTTAATTCAATCTGTCAACATAAACCATTGAACAAGAACATAATACTAGACAGTTGTGTTGTTACCAGTGTTACCGCGGGGACACTATAGTGCCAAAAGGGACTCATTTTTTTTAACTTGACTCAGGGACTCACAAATTTTAGATTTGGCTCATTTTTTACGAATCCAAGTTACTTCTTATTAAAAATCACTCATCTTTACTCTGAAGTCAATGTTAATTAATATTTTCTAAAACTTGGTTCCATTTTGTAAAGAAAATTAATTTTGAGAAGAATGCATAGTGTAAACGTAGCTTGAACTCTGTTTCAGCATTCAAACATTTTCTTTGATTCACTCCCAAGTAGCAATTCTTGTATAAGGTCAAAATTTCTGAAAGTCGGAAGCATTAGCTTTCATAGTATTATTTTAAGACTTCCTCATGGACGAATTATTTTTTTAAGACCTATTGTTTTTACTTATATTAGTCTGCAATTATATAACACGTACAACACATCCTGGTGCAAATTAAAACAAACTGCTTGAACAAGATTGATTTACCAAAGTGTCAGGAGGCCTCATACTGCTTTCTCGTGAATGCGAAGCAAAAATAGCTCCGATAAAACCTTTTTTGGCTTACTAATAACAGTCTGCAATTATTTAACACGAATAAGACCTTCTTTTGCAAATTATAACAAACGAAATTTAAAACCTGTCACTTCGCGTATCAAGGCCTTATTCTTGTGAGAAGCTATTGCTTCTTTAAATTAATTGTTATAAGATCTTGTAGAGATTTCATACTATTAGATACTTCCTTAAATAAATTGATATAAGGCCTTGTCATCATTGATTTAAAGAATCAATAGCTTTCATAACTTGCTCCAAACGTATTTGTATAAGGTTTCATAAGCAAGATACAAATCAAGAAATAGCTTCGCTTAGTTAATTTGTTAGTTGGGCTCATAAAGGCGCCTTGTTTGAATGAAAGCAAAAAAAAAAACATCCAAACCATATGATTGTGAATTGCAACTTCATATTCTTTTATTAGGCCAGTTCCACCTAACAACATCTCACTGAGATCTCACTTTGACTGAGGCAAAATCATTTGGTGGAACAAAATTCTCAGTTCTCATTGAGATAAAATGGTTACCTTACAAATTGTTGTTGTGCATATGTCAGTCATCTCAGAAATCTCAGAAAAAAATCTCAATTCTCAGCTGAGATTTTTTGTTCCAACTGAAAAATCTCTGAGATCTCTGAGATCTCAGTGAGATTTTGATAGGTGGAAATGGCCTATTGTCTCTGTCCCTTTGTCATCGTTTTTTTTATGAATTTAATAGTTTTGTTTAACGTTTATGTTTATTTATTATTAGTGTCACCTTATGTTAATTATTATATTTATATGTATTATTAAAATGAACTCTAAAAGAAAACCGAAGGGACTCATTTTTTTTCAAAAGGACTCATTTTTTCAATCTCTGGGACTCATTAAAATTTGAGCCCGCGGTAACACTGGTTGTTACACTCTAGGAGAAAAATTGCAAAATTGTTGATAATATTTATTGTTTTCACATATCGCAACGTACGTCACCCGAAACCCTCGAATACATATCCTTGTTCCAAAAGGCAGATAGATACTTACACTTTACACACGGAATTGCAAAAACCTCAAATAAAGATCGAAAACATTAAATTCTGCACACATGTTATCTAGCCGTTTGCAAAATTTTTCCGGACTATTTCTTTATCCAATTCAATGCGACTTGTTCCGCAGTCGGTAAGGAACATAATGCGCGTGCTACGGACTGGGTGTTGGGACCCGGGATGCGTCGGATTTATCCCAAGCATATCTATGACGATGATATTTATTAGCACAAATCATACCACAAAAACCATTTGCGTCGGGCGGGATATGAATTTATGAGTTAAATACTCCAATACGATGCCCATTTAGATAGAAAAGTTACACGACGCTGTACCCTACCGAGATTTGAATCGACAATTGAGTGTAATCTCTTCTTCGCCCTATGTCGCATTTTGGGTGTTCAGTTCATGTCGAAGTGCGATTCTTTACGGTGTGTCCATTTTAAAGGAGATTTATTACCGTTTTGGTCGGACGGGGATTAAATCATTGGAAATTTTATCGATTGTTTTCTCATTCAGACCAGAGAGCAAGGCGTTTAGATTAATTGCTATCGCTGGAGCAGTTTTCGTGCTGCTGGAATAGTTCTTTCGTCTGAAATAGTAGTCGAGAGTTGGAACTGTTGAGATATTATAAAAAACGATGAAGACAGAGGACATCAGACAATGTTAACCTTTTTTTTAAAATGTAGATTAATTGCTACGACTGGCGACAAGTTTGGTTACATTGAAGAACAAAGATGTTTTATCTACAATCGGACTTTTCCGTATTAACGAGCAGTAGTATCTACGTTTAAACAACGAAACAAGCAACATCTGTAGAAATTAGATAACATTGTTACTGGTTATACCTTCTTTGTTTATTTTATTGTTAGCTTTAATCTTGCTGTCACTTTTATGTTATGCGTAAGCTCTCAGTGCCTACTTTTACCCTAATTAGTTAAAATGGAATAAATTCAGGTTCTTATTGTCATTTACTGACACGAACTTGTCTTGTATTTTATGACTTGTTAAAACCACAATGTTTGGAAAGTTTTGTCAAAACTGTAAGAGATTAGTATGGTGCGGGGTGGGTAGATAGCCAGATATCTCTACCGTTGTGAGAGGTTAAAAAGTTCACTTGCTTATCAAAACGGGTATGGTAGGTATGCAATTATAATTCAAATTTGAATAATTGAAAAGTCAAGAAACTTAATAGTGAAGTGTGAATAATTTATGAACTGTGAGCGACAAGAGAAATTTCGGGGTCTATAATTTTATGAGTTGGAGTTAGTTTTAACAAATGACATAGTTTTTAATTTGCCAAGTTTATTATTCACAACCCTTTGTCGTGAGGAATGGACTAGATACCGTTTTGGCGTAGATGATCATAGTTATGGAAAACAAACCCAACCAGAAACTTTCCACGATAGCAAGATTAATCTAAAATTTACAACCCTGACGAATAGAATTTAATGCAGCAGATTTTGATCAAATATGACAGAACGAATAGAGGTGATATTAGATCCGGCGCTTCCCTTTGTCTATTCTGTCGCATCTTCAGATTGATTTTCCAACTTGGAAATGTAAGTGCAGGCATACAAATTTTTTATCAAAAATCAAAAAGTCAAAATATTCTCAAAAGAGGTTTCTAACTACGATTGTTTTTTAAAATTTTTCTTTTTCTCAAAATGGATTCTTTCAATTCTCTTAAACAATTTTTTTTGCATATATGTATATTTGACCTATATTATGACCTCTAATTTGATCCAAACCTGTTGGTGTAGACTCCGTTCGTGATCAACCCTCTTTAATAAGTGTTTTTTCTTAGCTATTCCTTGAAAAATAAATCACATGGTGTGAAAAGTGAAAGTATTTTTCTAATATCGCTCCTTAAAAAATTGTGATAGATCCCGAAAATTCAAATAGAAATTATGTATTTCCCTTCATTTCAAAAAAATGCATATCTTCCTTGGATGACTTACAATTCACTAAATTTAAGAATACACAGATTATCAGTTGCGCACAAAACTAAAAAACAAATATTTACCTAGGTACATACACACTCTTCCTTTCATAACTAAGTTTCAACCTCAAACATTTCAAATAACAAAACATAAACGTAACACCATCTCATTCATAAAAATATATATCCAACCACCTGATTCTACCGAAACCTCATTAACCAGGTATGGGCACATTATATCCTCATCATCCACCTGTCTATTGTTATAAAGAAACCATCAAACGTCAAGAGCGTGGTAGTTCAAAATTCGATAGCTACCACATTGCGTACTCAGGTACGTGTTTATAATGGCATTGCCATCACTTCAATAGTTTTGCGAGCCTTTTTAACTCGCACTCGCACTCGTTCAAACCGAGCAATCCCTTTGGCAGGTAGCAGGAGGTATGCGAAACATTGATGTTTATAGATTCAAGCGCATCCTGTATCTACCTGACTGTCTCCTTATATTCAATATCATATCACTCATACGTCATTCACACACACAAAAAAGTATTTATATTTATATATTTTATGATTTACAAAAAAAAAGGATTAACTATCAAGTTTTTACGAAAATATGCTTTTCTTTTTGATTTTCTTTTGTGTGTTCACATAAATTTGAACAACATTTTTTGCATTTCAATCCATCCATCATACAGGCGGCAGCGCCATTGTCTTATTATTATTATTTTTTTACTAACGCAGTTCAAGCTAACATTGTAAGATAAAATCTGTTATACATAAAATATATATAAATCTAAATCTGAGTCTGAATCATTTAAATTTTACGCTATTGCCAAATCTTCAGTTAAAATCTTTTCTAAACAGATGATTTGAGATACATGAAATGTTTGAGAGTTCGCCTTCTGTTCATTAGCGAACAGTGAGTAAAAAAAAAAACAAGAAACAAAATGCTAAACTGAAACGCATTCTGATGAGAAGAAATCAAACTTGAGACATAAGAAAGAGTACTTTTAAAACCCACCCAGCTTTCATCAATATGTTTCAGAAACTTCAGGCTCAAAGTGCTTAGTGCAACGTTAAGAACAAACATTGGAATTTGGAGTCTGAGTAATGAGAACAAAGAAAATTCTTTATGAACTCCAAGGTAAACCAACGTATTGAAATGAAATCCCTTTGTTTCACAATCCATAAAACCTCTAGCAACATGTTGACTAAAATGTAAAATACAGTACAATCCAAATCCAGGGTTCGGATACCAAGCATTCATTTGCTTCAAAAATGGAACGAGAAATTAATCACTTTTGTATAATGGCATCTTCCACATTCCACTCTTAGCAATATGTTTTCTTTCACTAAACTCAGAAGTAGCTCAACATTTACTACTACACTTTGTTGCACAGCCTTTTTCCAATTGGAATTTTCCATAATTCCAAGTTCCAAATGCCAGAGACTCAAAGAATGTATCTGTCTGTACTGTATCTGTATCTATTCTATCCAAGTTGGGAACTATACACTCAGACTATTCAACATTTTTCCTCGCCCATCGTTTCAATTCCGTTTAGATTCAAACGAACAACCACCAACTGTGGCTATGTTTTTTCCGTATTTTCGATTAATTGTGAACGTCAACAGTGAAATTTAACTTGAGTATTCAGTTGTCGTTGGAATTTAGTCGCGAAGGTACTGTATCTTGAAATTTGTTGCGGATTAAATAAAAAACAAAAAAAAAAACCTTGAGAAATATTGCCCAAAATCATCTTTAATAATTTACTTAGGTACAAATTACGGATTCTTGTTAAGAAAAAAAAAATGATTTCAGCAGAAATAGAAACAAAAAACTGATCGTGCCTCCAATGAAATCCCCCAACATTGCTCTCTCCCTCGCGTTATGTTCGTATCCTTAAAATAAACCCATTTCTTACCATTTGCACAATTTTTTACTTGTATTTAGAGATAATGTATTCGTGCGGCGCGCGTGAGGTGCGGGTGCACCTCACACACAGGTCAACAACAAATTGATATCAACTTACATACAAACCGTTACTATTCTAACCGATAGTGATAGATAACGCAAGTGAGAGAGAGAGAGAGAAATAAAATAAGTGTTGGATGTATGATATGTAATTATTGTTATATCGGTCAGGAGGGTTTCTGTTTCCATTCAAGTCCTTGGATGCCGACTCGAACATAAGCAGCCGTTACAAGAGCAGCTTGCAGTTTTTGCAATAAACTGTTAAAACCATCGATCCATGAACTATGCATTGTGTTTTTTTTGCGAATAAAATATACAAAATCTAGCTAGTCATGTGAAACACGCGGATACCTTACCTTCTTAACTCAACCCTGTTGTCCAGTTGACCCATTTATCGCTTTGTGTTTTTTTTTTTTTTTTTAAACGCTGTAAGTGTCAGAAAAAGCAACTTCTAACTTGCAATTGTTGCAATATCAAGTCTCAATTCTAAACTCTAATGGAGAACAAATGTATCTCAACTAGTGACTTTCGTAAACAAATTATCTTGTGCATTGTTTCTGTTAACGGATTTTCTCTGGCGATCAAATAACACATGAAAGTGATACGCGAATGCTGTTAATGTTTTTGTTGTTCATAAGTTTTACGAAATGTTAATGGATACTTGAAAACGATAGTGATAGAAACGGCTAATGTATCTCATTCTGAAAGTTGAACTGTTAAATAGTGAACAGTGTGAATGAGTAATCAAACTGACTAACCACCTTGACGAGTTATTTCTAAGGAATTTACATTTTGACATAATTCTGTTTTAGTTTCTTCCCCTTTTTTACTTTCATTTTCATTAATTTCTGTTTTGTTTTTGTTTATTTTTCTAGTGAATGAGATTAATATTAATTTAAAAATAATTTGCGGAATTGTGTATTTTTAGTCGTACGCCAAAGAGAGCTGAACATAAAATTGAGTATTAGTAGGTATTTTACTAGTAACTTCGGTCCCCGAGGAGAAGAGGATTTTAAAATTCAAAAGAAACACACATTTTCTTTCATCGTGTGTTGTGTGTTTTCTAACTTATGGATAACCTAAAGTGTTGCGTGCGAAGAAAAAAATAGAAAAATGCGTGACAATTTTTATTTATTGTGTCGTTGCTAACACTTAAGTGTTAACAAAAAAATTGGCATTAGTGTAGCAGCAGAAAACACAAATTTAAAAAATTGATTTTGAAATTAACAGAAATCAAAAAAAATATAACTATAAGACAAAAATTAAATTGTCGCTGTCGACTATCAAACATATTATCAAACATCAAACCAGAAGTGTTAGGAATAGTGATAAAAAAGTAGAACAGCAGAAATAAAATTGTTATCAAGGCGAAATTTAAATGGAGGATTTTTTCGGTGGTAGTCCTGCATTAATGACGTTTGTTCATAGGTGAGTTTACATTAAATTGTACATTTCTTGAGAAAGTTCTTAACAGTGTTATTGGAAAGAAAGAAAATGAGAGGAGTACGGGCGAACAGATATTTTATTCAACGTCAAATTAGGATTCCGATATAAAAAAACCTGCATGATTCACTACTTGAACATATTTTTTTTGGAGATTTTGGCATGGAGATTTTGTCCATGGGGATTCTCTTCTTAGAGATTTTGCTGCTGGAAATTTCAGTTTGAGGATTTTGGGTTTGGGGATTTTGGCTTGGGGAAAACGTCACCAACCCAAGAAAAACAAATTATTGACAATTTGTGAAGAAATCGTATTTTGGAAAAAAGTGAATACCTATGCTTGTATTCCAATGTTTCAACAAAATTGGTTGAATTTTCTTCTTTTTCTGAGATAAGGTTCTTAATAATGATTATAGAGGCATATGGCGGGTTAAATGGTCATCTGGGGAAACGTTTAAGACCATTCTGATTTGAAATCAGAATAACTGACAAGTTGGTACCTACAAACTAATAAAATTGTAGGCAAGATTTATATTCTCTCTTCAAGAAAATAAAACATGTTCAGCTCGAATACTAGAGCAATTCCAGATGACGGACTCTAAACTCTAATAGCTTTTTAAACTTCCGACACAGTGACAGGGAAATAGTATTAATTAATATTTACTTTGCATATGCAGAACGGTCGGAAGTGTTTAATCAGATAAATAAGGTTTCAGTTGAAGTTCATAGGCGTAAGGCAATATAAGGTTAAAATGTAGGTGCTTGTACTGAATTTCTTTTCTGCGTAAATAGATACAATCATTTTTAAGTGACGTATTTACTGCTTAAATATATGTGCTATCTCCGCCTTGAATTGAACTCCTTCTCGGAACTGCTATAGGTAGCTAGGTACCTACCGCCACCACCGGTTTGAATTTTATTTGTTTTAAATTTCATTGCGAAAAATGCTTGGTTCAAGAAAATATACTATGTTGTTGGTTTTCATAAGATTATTTTTCTTTAGATACGACAAGAGTATTGCTTGCAGTTATTACAATTTTAAAAGAGATATCCCACTTCACCATCGTTGATCGGACAGTCAAATACCATCACCGACCGGTTGACAAACAACAACTGCACATACACAACCAAATCCAAGAATACTCAGTTGACTCTCACAATCATCCAATATCCAAATACTAATATGTATGGAATTATTTCATTTCCCACCGTATAAGTAATTCACATTTCTGTTTTGGCATTAAATTGACTCATATGGATGAAATTTGAAGGCAATATAAAAGAAAAATATCACGGAGGCAAACGCAAAGTACTCAGACTCAATGAAAAAAGGCCAACACACTTTCACTCTCTTAAATTAATTTCATCAGACCAGCACCAAGTGCATGTGCTTCAGTTTTCCACTAAAAATTAATTATTTTTTGTTTGGTTTTTCGATAGAGCTACAAAAGATAAATTCATCAAACAGAAAAGAAAGCTTAAGATATTTAACTACACATTTCTATACATAAACACACCGGAAATCGTATAGGACCATGCTTTTCCCTGGCTTAAGAAAATTGCAATTATTTTTTATGATTCCCAACGCAGATACCTTTTTCTCAGCTCTATCCTCTATCTATCTCATGCATATCCTAGTTACCCATGATTAAAATGGAAAATTAATGGTTTGATTGGTCAGTATCCATTAAAAGATGCAGTACCAGTGATTAAACTTATTTAATACACTGTACCCCAGAATAGAAGCAATCAATGAAATTCTCATTCTGGGTACTGCGAACCATACACCAACTATGGATACCAAGTAATTGAAGTACTTCCCCAATTTACATCTGCCCCGATTTTAATTTAAATCCACAAATACTTTGTGCGACACCATAAAACCAACACTCACACATAAGATTCTAAAACATACTGATATAGGTACACTTTTTAAGCATTATAATAATGCTCCCTCAGCTCCAAACACCTACACCTTTGTCTGAGCTGTAATTACCTTAAATACAGGCCACCAGAGTCAACTCATAAAAGTAAAACAAAGCGTGTTCCCTACATTGGAGTCCTTTAGCTCTCACGCTTCCCTTTCTGCACGATATGCCACCCACTTATGCAAACGCCAGTTGGCAGTACGTATATAATATAAACGTATACGAATTGTTTGAATGAAAGTCATTTAATTCCCTATTCCGTTTCCATTCCCTTTTCGTTGTCGTTTTTGCCTTCTTCATTTTCAAATAATTATCTTTGTCTTTATAACCGTCAACACCATCTTAATCATTATCATCATGAAAAGATAGTTTTGTATAAATTAGACTTTCGTGCAAGTGCAAGTGATATCGTATTTTTAGGTGAAAAGTACGAATTTTTTATTTGAAGGCCAACGGTCGACATACAGTGGAAATTGGATCAGATAGTTGAGTTGCGGTTAACGAGAGTAAATAATCAAAAATATAATATTTGGTTCCGGATTTCTTAGTTTGGATTTTTTTTTGGAATTTTGTTAGAAGAATTATTTTTTAATGCAAAAAGTAGGCATTTTTTGGAGAAAAATTCCGCAAGGAGCATGACTTTTTTTATGTTTCGTGATTTACTCCTTACAAAGTTCTTTTTCACTTCTGAAGATATTAAATCGGTTAATTTTTAACAAGATTTAAAGTTCTACTTTACTAGTTTTTTAATTATTGTTGTTGAAAAGAATGAAACCTCAAAAATGTTTTTTGTTTTTTTATTTTAAAATCTACTTTTGTAGACCTTAATTTCTGCCTTATACTATTTTTTTTACAGAGCTAACGGCTTATGAGCATCAGGCAAATAACAAGTTTTTTGTTACAGGATTTTGTCCAGTTTTTTATTAAGTTAAAAATTCCAAAGTGAAAAAAAGCGATTGCTAATTTTTCATACACATGTCTTCAAGTTTACGACTCGATTCAGGTACTTTCTATGCAATCACTCGTACAACTCCAGTTTTCGTAAGTATCGATCATTATCGAGGTACCTAATAACGAGCCTGTTGAACTTGCTCCTTTAATCTTAAATTCTTGAGAATACTTACGAAGCTGGTGCATGAAGGTGTTATTGACCTCGCAATCATTTTTGCCTCCAGTAATAATTTGAATTTAACTACTTTCTTGCACTGCCATAACCAACCATTCTCATTGCTTAAATCTGGTATAAGGATTCTGATTATTCCTGTGTAACAAAATATAACATTCCTAAGACCTAAGTTCACCTTATTATAATTGTTCAAAGAGAATTGATTAGTATTGCATAACTTGCTTCTCCCTAGGAATATAAACATAAAACCTTATTGATATCGCGTTTAATTCCGTTTCGAAATCGACCCGCCATTTTCCATCAATAAACGCCACAGTTTCATATACATAGAAGAAGAAAAAATAATAGAGCAAATGTCAGCGCGTTCTAGTCCCCCTGCTCAGAAAATGGTCAATTCTGGAAAAAAAAATACCTAAAACAATTTTTTAGATAATTTCAAGACGAACAATTTGTCCTCAACCGCTCTGGACCTCCGGGCAATAGGTCGCGAAATATTCACGAAAAACTGAATTTCGCGACCTTTTGACCACTATAATATTTTTAGCCGGGACGTTATCAATGTCGAATTCTCACATCATCATAGAAGCCCCGTAAGTACCTACTCAAAAATTCAGCCCAATAGGAATTTTTCCGCAGATTGGGGTTTTAAATAACTAAAATGACTGGACTATCAATCGAATTTTAATTCAACAAAAAAACACAAAAAATAAAGTTCTTTCCCGTGTAAGAGGAACGCATTAAGAATACCTGGAGAACATTTTCAGTATTTTTTACAAGTAGCTGGTCCAAGAGTGACGTGGATATAGAAACTTTAAAAAGTGCATTGCCGCTATCTCAGTCTATGATTTCAGTTAACGGCTGTGTTCCTTCGGCTGATATTCTCAGTCGCATAAAGATTGTATTAATTTCTTATCATATATTGTATATTTTACTATAATCCAAAAAGTATTATAATGTTCCGTCAGTTCATAGTCAGCAGCATTATCCACGAGACCACGAACGATAGAAAAGAATATTTGCTACAAGTTTTATTCTCACAATACACAACAAACATTGGGTGCCTTGGCAAAATGACAAAACTCGGTTGTTAACCCAAAACTTTGTTTATGTGAGAACAGGCTTACACTGCTTACAGAAGTCAGCCAGGCTGATCTCAAACTATACCTGTAGAAGTAAACGCTTGATTAATTAGTAAACAGCAGTTCCATTCCATTGCACTCAATCGAACATAGATAGATATTGTCTGAATTCACAAATAAAAGTTAAAACATGAAAGGAAAACAGAAAAAAGGTTAGTTAAACCAGAACAAAACAAAAACAAAATGAATTTGTGTCCAAAATGCAGAACACCCTATACTTACATTAAGAAAAAAAAGAAAAAACAAAAAAACAATGATTGCATCAACGTCCACAGGGGCCCCACTGGAATTCATCAAAATTCAAACATTCTCACAAGAAAAACAGATAAACTTTAATGTTGTTGCTCACAGGGTGCAAGGAACACAAAAGTAATTTTTAAAAAATAATTATTTATTGAGTTATAAGCAAATTATTAATATTATAATAAGTAAAATAATTTAAAAGGGGAAAACAAGGTGAAATAGAAATATATTTAAATTAAAGTACCTAAATGTGCAATGAAAAAACATAAAAAAGGGTATAAAACTATGAGGAAACATAATAATAAGGACAATTAAATAATAATAACTACTTTTTGTTTCAGTGAAAATATGTCTTTCTTTTAATATTGATTTAAAAAAAAACTGTTTTATTTTTTATTTATGTCGTTTCATGTGGTGAACTAAATAAAATGTATCAATCAACACAATTGGCAATGCCAAAATTGTTCGAAGAGGAGTATAAAATGCCGACAAAATTTACAAACGATCTTTTAATATTTCAACGCGCCAGTAGTCAACAAGTCAACAGTGCCTCAATCTTCGAAGAAGAAATATTTTTTTTTTGGATCAATTCTTAATTAGGTATAACGCGTTAAAATTAAATCAGATAAACAAACATTACTGATATTTATATAAACTTAAGCAAATAACCATTGTATTAAATAAAGTAGGTCATATTGAATTAATGAGATTTATACGTCTCATACACATGGTTTGACATTTGTTTACATTTACTCTTACTCTTTATTACTAAATATGATAATAATTAAAGTAAAAGTTGTATATAAAAGGAAGTTTCAGAATTTTTAATAAAAGAATTTAAATTAACAATGAAAGTACCAATTGTTTTTGCGTTTTTCTTTTTAAAAAATATTAATTAGAATGGAATAAAACCGATTGTAAAGATTTCATTCTGAAAAATATACAGTACAGTGCCCCAAGTCATCTTACAACAAACACAAACGAATAATATTCAACAACATAAGGTATCTCTTTTAGTGTCCGTAGCTTAGTGGTTAGGTGCGTTGGCTGCCAAGTAGAACGTCATGAGTTCGAATCCTACCTATGCCCATAATTTTTATTTCATCTTTCACGGGCACTGCCTCTTGCGAAGAACTGACAAAACTTCCAAGAGTATCATCTGTCATTCTCAACTTTGCCGTTCGGAATCGGCGTTAAATAGTAGGTCCCCTCAATTCTTCACACGCATCTAGAGAATTGTTGATGAGAGTAAGCCACTTAGGTCTTGGCTCTTCAAGAGCTGTCGCGCCACTCTATTCTATAAGATATCTCCTTCCCGCAATCGTATATGCAAATTCTCACTTCAAGGTTTCCGCTAAACGACGATAGTTTAAATTTTATTCATGTTGAAATTTACCATAGTATTTGGCACGGAAGACAAAGGAGCTACCGCAATGCATCAAGCATAAACTCACCTCTTTATTCTACTGTTGCACTGTGTCCTTTCAACCAAGAGAGAACATAATAATAAATTAATCATTCGTTCAATGCAACGTCCATGACCAATCCATTGGCAACTTTGTTCAAAGCCTACAAGACCTCTTAAATAAACATAGGCTTAAAAGACAACGAAATGGTACATTCCCACCTGTAAGCCATTGAACGATAATGCTGCATAAGCCGAATGAAAAAAAAAGAAACTGGAAACAGCACTTCCAATACAGCCATTGAACTCAAAAGTTCTTTTGGCGTGTATCATCGTTGTTCAGGTTGGCCATTATCGTCGTCGTTGCCTTCATCGTCACTGTTGGTCAACAAATTGATTTAATCGTTTCATCTGTAAGGCATTTGGTACAATGAATTCGGAACTGCTGAAGATACAAAATTTCACATCAAGCCGGTCTTATTTTACAAGACTGTTAAACTGATTCACTTGAAAAGAGGCCAATCAAAATGCTTGTAAATGACCTCATAACCCACCACCAGCGTAATCAGCAACCTATTTTTCATCAAATGCTCTATAGGTAGGAATAGGAACTTGGAACATTTTGACTTTAACGCCCAACGTGCTTCAAATATTATTTGCGGTGATGGAGATTCAACTTCGTCATGTCTTTATTGCTCCTACTTTTCAATTCTCTTTATAGTTTTAGTTCTTGGAAAAACGAGTCAATAACTAAGTAAGTATGTTCCCGGTTGCTGTTCTGCTTCCGCTATCGCTATGAAAGAAAACATCCACTTTTACGATGAAGATGATTTTGAAAACATCATGGAAAAAATAGAAAGAATGATGGCTGTAAAATAGGGCAAAGAGTTATAATTATAACTGCATTGCACTTTGTTATTCTAATTTTATTTTGTATTCTATTTTTGTATATTTGTTGTGTACGAAGAATCTAACGATAACGAGTAATTCACATTTAGCCTAGTAATCCCGGGAGCATGGAGTTTTGCTTCTGTTGGTTTAAAAGTGGTTTGAGTTTGATACGGCACCTTAAAACATAAATTACTCTTGTATGGTGTGTCGTGTGTGTAGAAATAGAACGAATAACCGTATACCGTTTGTTTGAATGAAACTATATAGTTTTGGTTCCATACTAGGTTTATGTGATTGGTGCATTAATAAGAAAGTATGCGTGTGGATTTGTTAGTGATTTTTGTTGTTTTTAAATAATTTAAGAAAGGTCACAATTGTTTAAGAGGAGGAATGTAAAGGGCTATTTCACTAGAGCACTTACCGTAGAAGTAATGATAAAACTGGAAGGACATGTCGTATAGATAGAAGCCAGACCAGACTGGAGAAAAATTTCTTACACAGCCTTTAGAAAGCCAAACATCTTGCGGTATATTTGGCGACATCGCTAATTATGTGCTCGTTATAAAAGAGGTGTTCAGTGATGCACATACCGCGCAACTCGAGATGATCGGTTTCAATGATGCAAGTGAGACTCATGGACAGTGGCAAAGGGGATATATCTCGCTGTTTGAGTCAGAGTTTAATGACCTTATCATATTTTGCACTTACAGTTTCACAGCCGAAGAGAAAGGATTTGAGTCTGGAAACGAATAAGATAAGCTGGTTGTGTTACCGTCAGCGAAACAATTTAATGCAGACAAGAAATCATATAATAAATTGTGAAAGAGGATCGGAGTCTAAAAGGTGCCCTGGGGACACACCAGCATTTATATTTGTCGTGTTTTTTTCACTACTCAGTAGCAAGCACAGCTAAATTTGCCTTGGCAAACAACAACAATTTGAATTGCACTCGATAAAAAGGCCCGTCAGAATATGACAGTTGTGCCGGCGATAGAACTTTCAATCATTGAAATGAAGTCTGCGCTGTTCGCGTTAAACTTTCAGGTAGGTACATATTGTACTCCTTAAGGTCAAGATCGTCACGATCGTCACCCAAGTTGCGAACGAAAGATAAGATCATATAAACTTGATAAAAATGTGCAATGATTTAAAGACCATTAGTTTTCCGGAACAATGAAACCATAAACTATGGATGAAAACACACCAAATTCAACATAACGTTTTGTTTGTATTTCCCGGACACAAGTCCATTGCTTTTATGAGGCAGCACACATCGAAACCGACACGACAAAATGTTTTTTCCCTCGTCGGTTGCAATAAATACATGGATGGGGTTGTATAAGAGCAAAACACACCGAAGGCAACAAAACAAAAGTAAAACGTTTTGTTGAATTTCTTATATGTCTTCCGCCTATTTTTTTTCCAAATTTTCAAAGCAAAAATTGGATTACTTTGAATTTTTATGATAAAAAAAATAAAAAAATAAATAGAGGCCTAAGTGGCTTACTCTCATCAACAATTCTCTAGGTGCGTGTGAAGAATTGAGGGGACCTACAATTTTACGCCGTTTCCGAACGGCAAAGTTGAGAAGCACTTTTTCATGACAGATGATACTCCTGGAAGTTTTGTCAGTTCTTCGCAAGAGGCAGTGTCCGTGAAAGATGAAATTAAAACTTTGGGCCCGAGTAGGATTCGAACCCACGACGTTCGGCTTAGCAGCCAACGCACGGACACTACAAATTTTTATGATAAATAGGTCAAACATCTGAATCCCTTATATATTCCTACAAACATTTTTCACAGTAAGACACTTCAAGTCACTTCTTTTACAAAATCAAAGTCTACAACAAAGTCTCGAAGGACATAAATTGGTCTAAATAA
>CAKKXW010000001.1:82088033-82101730 GCA_920937365.1 Sphaerophoria rueppellii
CCTGTGGAACATAGTAGTCAACGAACTGCTAATATCCCTCGAGACTTAAGGCTACAGAGTGATTGCGTATGCCGATGATGTTGCTAATCGCCGTCACAGGAAAACATCCTAATACGCTAAGAGACCTCCTCCAAAACGCACTTAATATGCTCACTGAATGGGTTGATCTCTGTGGACTTAGTATTAATCCCCAAAAAACAGACCTCGTCCTTTTCACACGGAAGTACAAGATCCCATTAATTGAACCTCCCTCAATAAAAGGTGTACCACTAATTTTTACCAATGAAGCCAAATATCTCGGTCTAATATTGGACAAAAAGTTAAGTTGGAAACCTAATATTCAGGAGAGAGTTAAGAAAGCTACAGTTGCTCTTTTCTCCTGCAAGAAAGCCATAGGAAACAAATGGGGTTTTCAACCTTGCATAACCTATTGGCTAAACACATCGGTCATATGACCAATACTCTTGTACGGGGTTGCAGTATGGTGGACTGCGCTGGAGAAAGTCACTTACTGTGACAAACTCAGCAGAGTCCAACGCACTGCATGTCTCTGCATAAGCGGGGCATTGAGAACCACACCCTCAGCAGCGTTAGATATTCTCTTCCATCTGACACCCCTCGAAATTTTTAGCAAACAAATGGCGGCGAGTACAGCTATAAGGCTCAACGCCTCATCTCAATGGATCAACAATAATGTGGGACATTCCATCATTTTGAACTTCTTCGGTTCTATACACCATTCCAAAATCCCAATTTGGTAAAAACTTCCAAATATCCATTCCATCCAGAGACGAATGGGAAGACAATAAAATTCTGGATGACAAAAGCACTCACTTTTATACAGATGGATCCAAGACAAGTGATGGAGTTGGTAGTGGTGTGTACTCAGAAAAGCTTTATCTAAGCATCTCATTCCGCCTCCCTAATCATTGTAGCGTCTTCCAAGCGGAAATTTTAGCGATCAAAGAGGTTCTCTCCTGGCTAAGAGAAAACGTGATATCAACTTCGGATATCCGCATCTTCTCTGGCAGTCAGGCTGCTATTAAATCTCTTGACGGTGTCTCAACCAAATCTCAAACGGCCCTCGTTTGCCGATCGTCTCTTATGGAGATGGCGCAGCAATTTAACATTCACCTCTGTTGGGTGCCGGGCCACAGAGACATCACAGGAAATTGTAGAGCCGATGAACTCGCTAAAAATGGAACCGTCATACCTATTTCACCTGAAAGGGAAAAGATAGGAATACCGATAGCTACATGTAAACTTCTGCTAAGAGAAACAGCCTTAAAGATAACAAATTCTAGGTGGCACAATTTACCAACGTGCGCAGCCACAAAACTCATTTGGCCTTCACTGGACATTAAGCGCTCGAAAGACTTGCTATCTCAAAGCAGACTTCATATTAGCTCCCTAATAGGTGTCCTTACGGGACACTCTCTTATAGGCAGACACGCAACACGACTTGGTGTAGCCTCAAATGACTTCTGCAGGAGCTGTATGGACGAGGAAGAAGAGGAAACAATCTTTCACCTTTTCTGCACTTGCCCTGCTCTTTCACTAAGACGCAAACTTCATCTCTCTACGATAATCCCAGATTATGGCTTTATAAAAAGCTCAAAATGGTTCGACTAGTAAGAAGTAATTCTCTAGATTCATGTGGTATCACAATGGGCCTTTTCTTTTGGCCTAAGTGTGTGGATTCTGTATTCACAGCCACTTTAACCTAACCTAACCTGGGGGTTTTGGTACATTTTTTTTTGTTTATTTTCATTTTACCAATATGTATTGTATGTTTATGTACAATGTACATATTATATCCTCTTCTCATAATTTCGTTTGATTTCGTATTACAGTAACAGTAACCCCAAAGGAATTTGAATAATTGGAAATTGCATTTTATAAATTAAACTGTGAGAGGGGAGGTACTTTTTACAGACGATTACATTAATTTTTTCCATAAAGATTTTTTGTCGGTCGTTTTATATTTGCAAAGCTATATTGAAGATTAGAGAATAAAAATTATGATAATGACTTCATCGAATCTAGAAATCAATCAAGTTTGTGATTCCTTGGGGAGGAGTGAGTTTTCGATTAAGTAAAACAATTTTTTTCAGATGTTTGCTTTGCTCGCTTTGTACCCTTGTGGAAAGGCCTGATGAGGACCATGCACTTAGTGTTATTGTGTCTTTCATTGTGAGGAGTATATCAAGCTATTTGTTACAGCCGTTTGATTTTGTTTAAGTCGAGACGAGATCGTTTGGTAAAAGTTTTTTTTGTGAGTTGAGGAATTAATTATGTTGGTAGCATCTGCATGTGTCTAAAGTACACATTTTGCAAGCTCATCGTAACACTATGGCAATATCAATAGTTAACTACATCAAACAAAGCTATAGCATTCTTTTTTCATTAAACTAGAGCTTATGTGATTTCCCTCAATTTTCAAGAAATGCGTTCAACACTTTTATTACCAGCAAAATTAATGTCGTTTTTTATTGCACTATAAAGGCTTTTAAAAGGTAAGACAATATCATGGCATCTTAAAGCCGAAAGCAAAATAGCAGAAATAAGAGCAGTAAAATTTGTAAAAAGTCGTTTGAAATTCTGTTAACTGGAAATAATTCCATATTTAAAGAAGAAAAAGTGAACCTTTACAATGACTTCAATTAATTTTTGGGACCGTTGAAAATTTAACAGTGTAAGAAGAAACAAGACGTGTCGGAGAGTATAATGGAGGGCAACTAAAAATTTGCATTGAATTTTATTAATATTTAAACGGAAAATACCCTTTTTTAAGACGATGATAAGAAGAATAAAAAGGTTTTAAAGATAATATAATTTTTATTGTACGAGGAATTTTAAAATTTTGTTTATCGTTGTTATGACCTCTGCGACTACAATTAAATTATATAATTAAATTGTATTGAATTCATTTGTATGCCTGTTCCTTTCTCAAGTTTAGCACCGTCTTGAAGGAAAATAATTTGATAACTGTTTCACGTGTACAGCAAGTCGAGATATGGTTCCTTACAATTATTGTTTTTGTCTGGCTGCACTATTGAAAAACATCCACCAAATACGCTGTTGTCCGGAAGTTTGTGGTCCCTTATGTTAAGATTAGATGAATTTTCCGGGACCTTAGGTTGAATCTTTGTTTCCAAAGGTCCAAGGTTCCAGGCAACCGAAAACCATGCGAACTAAAGTGTCCTAAACTATCTCAAACTTAAAGCTGTCTATGGTTGAAGTTTTGTGTTGGTTCTCTTATTTTGTTGATACCTTTAACTTAGTCTTGTCCTCATTCACTGTTTGTTTTGCTCGAAATTTGATCATGGCAACTGATTTTATCGAACTCGAAATGGATGAAAGTTTGTCGTCAAATGTTGCAAGGTGGTTTACGTTAGATTGGAATGACTGTCTTGATGTTGTTGACTCACTTAGATCCTTAGGGTCCATTGTGATCAGAAAAGACTCACGTTACAGTTATGAACTTTAACACACTATTTTGTATTATTAAAACATTTTATTGTAGATCGAAAAAGGGGTTACCGAGGTAGTGTGCCTTCTTTAAGAGAGTGCCGGATATGTACATAGAAGATTTTGGAGTGTTTCCTCTTCTTACTTGCCCATGCAGCTTCTACAATAGTCATTAGTGTAGACCCCAAGCTCCATGTATTCTGTTATGCTCAGGGATATCAATCATTTCGACCGCTTGGACCAAGCTTGGGCATATTTGTTTTGTTGCTTGGCATGAAGTACTCTGTCACCATCTAGTATATGTTGAAGAGAAACCTGTAGCACACTTTTTGTGTACAATGTACAATGGTTTGTATTAGGGAGATGTAAATTCACTTTTTACTCTAGCGATCTGACACTAATTGGTATATTATAACTTCTCCGACGAAGTTTTAAGAAAGTGATTTTGAGAAGATTTAGGGTTAGCGTTAGCCACGGGACTACTCTGCATCAACGTTGACCCATCTCAGATGGAGAATATTTGAGGTGGTGTCTTCGGCACTGACGCAAGTTGCATCAGACGTCGAACTCTTCTTGTGTAGATAAGCTTAGTAATGATGTAATTACAATGAGGCTCGAACTAACGGAACTGTAAATTTTGTGATAAAAATTAGATTTTTTTGAAAGTGCACGAGGTGTGATACAGGTAAAATTGGAAGGTAAGCTGCGTCAGGCGAAGAACTGTAGATTGACAATTCCCTTATTGTAGCGCCAGGTGAAATGTTTGCGTTTATCAGCACCCAAACCAGGATTCAATCCGGTCCTCCTTTAACAAGTTTTTCCACCTTTTCCCATTGTTGGCCAACGCCAAACAATTTACACCTCAAAAGGCTTAGGGTGTCCGAGTTAAGATATGCCATCCTTGGTCTGCTGGTTCAACAAGGCTCATACAAATTATGTGGCTAGAAGGTACATCAGAATTTACCAAGCTTCATTTCAGCCATCCGCTTCGAGGTAGATATAATTAATTATATTGTCTATGAAGTAATCTTCACCAACCAACTTATCTCTATAAGACTTTCCTTTCGAACGCCGCTTAGAGTTCAGAATGCCTATAACTGAGTACCCAAGTGTCGGATCAGTAATTGAGTATTGACAAGACTAAGGCAATATAATTGAGGAACCTCGTGCTCTACTACCAATAGTCGTTGTTCTTCTTTTGCGACGTTTTCTGGTTGACAGAGCCAATACGTTTATTTTCCTTGAACAGATATCAAGATAAGTCATCTGCTCAAGCTAATTTTTACAACCTTAAGATTTAATATCGTAAAGTCGTAAAGTCCTAATGATGGAATCACGGAGCAGAGTTTAGAGAAATGTGTCTTTCATATCTTCAGAATTAACTCAGCTCAGCTTTATTCTTTAGTAATAGTATACAGAAACTTACTCCCTTCTACAGTACGTTTCTAATGTTTCTTCCCTTTCCCTCAGGGAAGTTAGTGCTGATATATCTTTCTCCGATTGTGGAGGTATCTGTCAGCCTTAATCCATCTCTGCAAATCCTGCTATATTTTCCAAAAAAAAAAGTGCACTGATAATTCTTTTTTTAAATAACCTTATCTACCCTAAGTACTGTTTACCTAATTTCCTAAAAAGACTAAGCATCGCTAATAGATGGTTACAACATAGTTGATGAAGGTAGTAAAACTAATTATATAAACTCTCCCATCCATCCGCGAAGCAGATGCAGATAGAAATGTTCAAAAACATTTATGAAAACGAATTACACGGCCTTACATTCCCCTAATTGCTTAAAAATACAATATTTCAACGTCCTTTTGTTTTGATCCAAGGATTCAATAAATTTCTATATACGTCCAGAATACGCATAGGCATATCGGTTGAAAATTGAAACAAACAGAAAAGTATTATTAGCCCCACGGGAGTTTAAGTTATAAATTTAGGAATTAAGTGCGGTTGGAAAAATAATTGATCGAAACAAAAAAATACAACCGCATACGTCTTTTTGTTTTTTTAGTTTCAATGGCGGGATATGAACTCTGTTATGGGATTAAAAAGAAAATCCAATAATTAAATGATACAAACTAAATCGGAAGTGGCTGGTTAATGAGAGCGATATAATTTGTTTTATGTATTTTTAGTATTTCATGCAGCTGTAGTTTTTTTTTTTAGTTCTGGGACCTAAATTTAGATACTCATTGAATAAAAAGGAATAACATGAAACCCTAGAAATAAAACTCTTGGGAGGATTTTAAGGACTCAATTTTTTGAACAAAAATATTTTCTATACGAAATGGGTACCGGAAAATATTAACAGACAGAAAGAGAAAACAATTTTCCAATCTATCATAGGTACACCCGAAATTTTCCGAGAATTATAACCACATGAGTCGATCTTGTGTTACACGTCCGTTTCCATTCTTTCAAGTCAGTGATGTAAAACACAACAATTTTACAAGAGCACGTATAAAATTCCTCCCATCTACACGTGAACGGCATTCCGGTCTCTTAGTCATGCTGTTGTTATAAAATATATTGAACTTGTTTTTCTGTCGCGTGTGAAATGAGTTTATCCAATGGAGCGTTGAAATATCCTGCCGGAGGTTAACATCCGGAGAGGAAGACATATGCATGCATACGGAGAAAGCATATTTGAAGGAAGTGTCGAATCGACTCGATGTCAATTTGTGTGCCCAACGGAGAAAATAATTATTTTACATGTAAAACACATCACCTGAACATTCAAATCGAAATCGGAAATGTTACCTTATACACTATCAATGATACAACAGTAGCGTCAGAAGAAGAGTCAGAGCTAGAACGATTAGTGAACATAACAGGAGACCGGAAAAGCGAAACTCCTCTAAAAGCCCTAGCTACGACAAATCCATTTTGGGGATGGGGAGAAACCCTAGAACTGCTGCTCGTTATAGATATAGTAAACTTTCTCTCTACTGTACGTTCGATGATGGAACCTTGTAAGTTCTAACTACGTAGAATTTCGAAATGTCATGTCTTTGGCGTAATTGGAATCCATATAAATTTAATTTCTCTGAACAATTGCCTTATCTCAAATGTTGCCAATTCATGGTTCCTCTGCCCACACTCCTTTTTGATCCGGTCAAGAGGGAACTGAGGGAGTGTCACATACACATGCACACTTGGAAAAAGGTTATGCTTTGAAACTATTGATAGATGTTGAGTACAAGCCAGCAACACTGTTAATTAATACGGACCGGAAGGAATATTGTCCACAGAGCTAGAAATACTAAGAGATTTGAGAAAATATGTGTAAAGAAGAATACAAAAATATAAATTTTGTTTTTATATGTTGGTTTTTTCTTTTAGAAACCATCGTTCTTTTTAGTATAAAATTTGTGTATATGTGAAATTAATGTTGATATTTAAAGTTTAGTAATACAGTTACTTGGGTCATGAGATGTGGTTTTAACCCTTGGAACTTGGTTTGGATTTTTGTTGTTTTTAGTTTTCTATTACCGTCTATTAGCGTCTAAACGCTGCAATTTTAGGAAAAGAGAAATTGTGGGGTGGAAACTCGAACCTGACACGGTCTATTTCTGGATACACTAAATTCAAACTAAATATTGAATTGTATGTTTGTGTCATTGAATCGGATAGCTTAGTTTGTTTTTGATGGTATTCTTCACTGCTATAAGAAAAGGTTTGTATACATCAAGAAAAAACTTACAAAAGAAGTCGGTATTCGCTTCTTAGAAGAAGTCATTTTCTAAAATTTTATGGGTTTCAATTTTAAACTATTTTTCTTAAACCACAGACTGTGAGAATCTGTTTATGTTGATCTGCAAAAGAAATCTTTCATTCATTGAAGATTATAATTTTGAAGATCTTCATATCGTCTGCAAAAATGAGAATTTTCCTGTTTTGAACACATAGCGAGGCATCGTTGATTGCCAATATAAAAAGCAGGGGCCCTAAGTGACTATAATGAGGGACACCGGATTTAGCAATAGGTAAATGATATAGAGACATGATGTCTGAATTTCACCTGACAGAATATATCTTCAATATATGTGGATATCGAATTAATATGGGATTACTGGTGGAAAGCTTTCGAAAAGACAGTATAGACCCCTGATCCCACTCCATACAATTTAAGCATTTATTCACAAAGAAAAGAAGGCTTGTGACCCTAGAACGCTAGAACGTTTTTGCATAAAACCACACGCAACTTGTTCAAACAGCCTTGGAATACATTGCAGCTTGGATATTATTATTATTCATTATTTATTATTTATTATTTGTAATATTCCTTTTTCTCGACTTAGTCGATTGGAATCGGTATAAGATTCCTTAAACGAACTCAACAAATCGTTGAAGACCGTTCAAGCTACTAAGGCCTTTGTTATTCGGAGCTGTCGAGCCATACTAAGACTAACACGCCATTAAATTCGTGGTGTAAAATCGGTTTTTGACTTTAAACGCTATTCACCTTCCAATTTGAAACGGTTGATAGCACGCCTTTAATCGAAGAACATCGATTGAGTTTTGTTAGTAGCGGAGCGGGATTCTCCCACTGGTGAGGTGTCATTTCAATGATGTTTATTTTGAAATCGAGATTGTGATGCTTATAGGAGACGCAGCCTGACAAATGCGGCATCAAAATCACCGTTATTTAATGTAGATTAGACTTACATTCCAGTAATCCGTCTATAGGAATAAAACTTATAAATGAATTTATGTTAAAATATATACATTGTTCTTGAAGAGCATTAAGTTCTCTATCATGTGCGGAGTGCGGAAATTTCACCTTTTGAAATCTTCGCGCAATTTGTTGCTCATAAAATAGCGACAACAACGCTCCAAAACTTTCTTGCCCTATTTTCACCTCCTTCAGCCTTAAATTTTTTCGAACTAATAATTTATATTATTTATATACTTAAATCAAAAGTCACTGACATAAGTTTCAAACTTCTAGCCTTTTCAAGAATAACGTAACATGTAACATTCATACAAACTCTGGCATAGTATTTCAACCCCTTGCAACCCTTTCAGCCCTTCTTTTTGCATTAAAAAGTAGCGATAAGGCACATGTTACTCTGAGTTTTATTGACTTTAAATATTATGACATATGACATTAAATATATACATATATAATATTTTCCCAAGAAACTTTGTAGGCTATGAACTTTAAATGCTGTTAACTCAAATGTTTGAATAAGTGTCGCTTAAGTCCTTCATCTTCAAAGCGCTTCAAATATAAAATATTTACAAGAAAATTATTCAGGTATCATTCATTATTGACTGACTATTTCTGAGTTTTCTTCGACTTCCCTCATATGATTATGTTAAGTTAGATTAATGCTTCCAAATGGATTATTATGTCATTTGTCATATTCAAATTCTTTTGTCTTCTTAAAGCTTAATGTTTTCAACAGAGAAATCTTAAGCTGCCACTAGCAAGTTTAATAATTTGCTAAAAAAAAACATGTAATTAAGATTTATACCAGATCCCAAAAGCAACGTTTTCTAACCTCATTGAAATCCCTTAAAATTTTGCATTTAAAATTAAACCTTTATATTTCTCAATTAAAAACGACAGGGATCCTTAACCCTTATTCATAAATAGTATCATAAATCTCACTTTGTGGCTACCTCAAAATTCAAATCCCCAAACATACAGCAAGACGTAATTGTTGTTTATTGTCAAACCTTAGAGTAGAATGGAAACTAAACAGAAACAACCCTTTCGCACTTCCATCGGAAATAACACCCGCATATTTTTTTCAAATGTTTAACCTCCATTATTTATCCTTTTCTTAACCTCCACCTTCTAAGGAATAATTTCCCTTATCATTATGCTATACAAAATGGGACCACCTTAGCAATACATGACAATCAAACACTATTTGAGGAAAAAGAAAAGTAAGTGTGACAATTTTTCGCATCACCCAGATAAGTGTGGCAATTGCATTTATCACCGCATCTGCAGAATGGACAATGACGATTGAAACTATACAATAAATAAATTTAAAATTTAATCACCAGTTCCGTCAGATATATTAATCACAACCGATAGTTGATGCAGCTACACTAACATTTTGTTGTATTCTTCTCATTGTCTCAATGCCAGAATGAGCTGGGTTTTCACTCTATTTATTAACCAATCCATTTTCATTTCAATAAATTAAATGACCAAGCTGCATCAACAGCAAAGCAGAAACAACAGACAAGCGTCGATATATGGAAAAATTGTCAATCTAAAGTATTCAGACACTGGATAATTTCGCCCTTTTCCCTGATAATCAACCGGGCTGACCGCCGCCTCCGCCGGTTTATGATTCAATGAATGAGGACAGGTATAGACAAATAATACACAATGCAAAGAAGTCAGGTGTATGTAGTGTAGGGTGTTTTGGGCGTGGGCGATGCTCGCTGTCACCCGATAGATACGAGGATTACAAAAATTGAATTTTTGCTCACTCTTGGAAACAATAGCATGTGAGTTGTGTACCTTCGCCAACAGAGAATCCATTCGATTTCGATTGGAAAGTTATCTTCCTATCGATGGAACTGCATGCATCAATGATCCTATCGTTTCATTGGACTGTTGAAGGTTGTTCCAAATGAGTTTTATTGCATACAATGTCGATTGTGTGGCTAAGGGACTTTCACTTTGTCCCGAAACGGTTCCGCAGGATATAAAAAAATACCAGATGGGCAAATTCTATCAGGCAATATGAGAAGAATGCTAGAGAGATATCCTAAAGATGCAGTATTTATGTTTGGTAATGGTATTTATTGAACGCACCCTTATGCGGGAATTGGATGACATTATTTATTAGTCCCTGCTGTTTTTATTGAACAGTGGCGTTAAACTAAACAACTTGCTAGAAACTATGCGAAGTGTGCAATTATTGGTGAGTGTATAATTGGAACGTGGGTCGAAAATGTGCAGCGTTTATGATGCACATATAGTTAACGCTTTTACCCATATACTTATATGAACTACAAAATGAACACAACAAATGGAGATGTTTCATTAATTGTTTGTGTCTTTATGTTGTTGTTTTCGTGTGGAAAATATTCATTGACAGTTTAATTAAGAGTGATAAATAAGGTTTCGTTTTGTGGCGAAGAATCCAATTAATAAACGACTTTTTAAATAAAAAGCAGACGCGAATGAGTTTTTAGCTCCATATTAATTTTCTCAATTTTCTGTGAAGATGGAACCCACTACAGGTGTTTCAGAAATCACCAAAACCTATAACGTATACACTTTAACTGAGTATTTATCATTGTAATTTTTTTTTTTCTGAAATATTATCTCAAATTTTTCAATCACTTATTTTTGAATGCAATAGTTTCTTAACCCCTCCAAGAGTTACATGTTTCGAGAACATTGACAAACATGTATCAATTTGTCTCGTGCAACATTGACAAACATGTATCATACACCTATCATTTGTTCTCACGAACAATTCTTATTAATAAGCATTGAAACATCTCTCTCGATTATACCAATATTAAAAACTTAGACTGATGCTAATGATGAGTGTGGACAGTGCATGTGTACTTAGAACGCACTTCGTTTTCAAGGTTTTTTCTTTGATCAAGCTAGCCTGTTGCTGTGCTGTATTGCGGTTACCATTTTTCTTCTCTACACTTATTCTTATAAAAATGTTGCTGTGCTGTATATTGCGGTTACCAACTTTCTTCAAGCTTATTTTTGTAAAAACAGTTTTCAATTGAGTTAAATTATGCAGGTGCAGAGTAAGTTTTTTGAGTCTTAGTTTAAGTTTGAAACTTATTCTGAACTTGAGTTTTCTTGTGTTTCAGTCTATTCCTGATTATAAAACAAGACATTTTTTCTGTACTAAAAATAAGCAAACAAATTGAACAAACTTATTAAATACAAACTATTTAAATAAAAATAAAAGCTAAGAAAATTTAAAAAGAAAAGACAAGTGTTTATTTTAAACCGAAAATTAGTTTTTTATTTTCTTTATTAATAAATAAAACGTTACTCAAGGGGTAAGCGGCTTACGGTAACTACTACTATGAAGCTTAGAGCTATACGATCGCGAAATTTGATTTCGCAGAAGGGCCTCCCATGGTCGACAGGTCGAAGCGGAGTAGGCTGTTACTACCAATTACCCCACAACGAAGGAGTGTTCCCACCAAGGCACTCCCACCGAGGGACGGCAGCGAATGAATTTCTTCTTTGGAATCAACGGTGGCGTCTCCAGTACCAGTTAGGCCAAACTACTTGGTGAACACCTTTACGGGCTACTTCGACTTATTTGAAGCCCAGGCCGTAAAAGGAGCGGTTTTTCCGGCTCTTGCACTTGGAGTCACATCAAGTGCCTGGTACTCCAGGTTGGGGGTTGTGCGTCGTCGGGGTGACTTCCTGACCACGTAGAAAAAACCTTAGTTGCGAAGCAACAACAGGCCTTGGAAGAAACGACGGATACACTGATGACGACCCAAGCAAATGTACAAAGGACAACGATTTTCGGATATGCACGTGGAATGTTAGGTCTCTTAACAGACCGCGTGTTGACGAACAGTTAGCGGAGACCCTCAACTGCTACAAAGCAGATATTACCGCTATCCAGGAAATGCGATGGGATGGACCGGGCAAAAGGAGGATGAAAAACTGCGACATCTACTATGGTAATTGTCACCGAGAGCAACAACAGCGACTATTTGGATGCGGATTCGTCGTGGGAAGCAGACTCAGGCAAAAAGTCTTGAGCTTCAAATGTGTGAGCGAACGCATCACAACAATCCGAATCAAGGCTAAATTCGGCAACGTCAGCCTAATATGAGCGCATGCCCCCACAGAAGTGAAAAAGGACGACACCAAAGACGAGTTCTACGAGCTCCTTGACAAAACATACGAGCAATGTCCTAGTTATGACATTAAAATTGTCCTCGGCGATTTTAACGCAAAGCTGGGAAAAGAGGACATTTTTGGTGGAACAGTCGGAAAGCACAGCCTGCACGACACCACTTCCGATAACGGATTCAGGCTGATCGATTTTGCTGCGCGGCGAAATGTTGTGGTAGCAAGCACCTGGTTCCCTCATCTCAACATCCATAAAGGTACATGGAGATCTCCTGATCAATCAACCGTCAACCAGATTGATCACATTGCTATCGACGGAAGGCACTTGTCCACCATTTTAGATGTTCGAACTTTCCGAGGAGCTTACATCGACTCGGACCACTACCTCGTCGTAGCCAAGGTAGTGCTACGAATATCCCGACAACGGCCAAAACAAGGAAATGCTTTCGACGTTGGACGGCTACAATCGCAAGAGATCGCCAGATCCTTTTCTGATCGAGTGTCAAGTAACCTCTTAAGGAGTCCTATGCCGCCAACATCAAGTATCGAAGACCAGTGGCAACATTGCCAGAGAGCAGTTAGAGATGCCGCCTCTAATGTGCTGGGTTTCACACAGCCACCAAAACGAAACCCTGGTTTGACGCAGAATGCAGGCAGGCCCATGCAGCCAAGCAGGAGGCATACAAAGCGGCGCTGCATAGAAGGACAAGAGCTGCTCGTGAGCTCTACGAGCAAAAGAGGAGAGAGGAACGCCGGCTTCTCAGGAGAAAAAAGAGAGGAGCTAGATAGGAGCATGCACCAAATCATCTGTAAGATATGGTCAGAGGAATGCATGCCCGATGAATGGAACATCAGCATTGTTTGCCCGATTCTGAAAAAAGGAGATCCTCTAAACTACGCCAACTATAGAGGAATAAGTCTACTAAACATCGCCTACAAGATCCTCTCTACCGTAATATGTGAACGTCTGAAGCCTTTCGTCAACAATCTGATTGGTCCTTATCAATGTGGCTTCAGGCCAGGAAAGTCAACCATCCACCAAATTTACACGTTGTGGCAGATCCTGGAAAAGACCTTTGAACTCAAAATCGATACCCACCACCTTTTCATCGATTTTAAGGCCGCGTATGACAGCATCTACAGAGACGAACTGTACAAAGCTATGTCTAGTTTTGGCGTCCCTGCCAAGCTCGTTCGCTTGTGCAAAATTTAAACCACCTACCAACTGAAAGGACCGGACTTCGGTGTAACTATTCCTGGTTAGTCTAACAACTGCTTTCCGAAGTCTGCAAGTGTATAATGCCATCTCTCCTAGAACATCCGCTACAAATCATCTGAATAAGGAGATATCAACCGCATCAAATCTCCTAGAGGAAAAAAGTCTTAGCCCGTTTGT
>CAKKXW010000001.1:82108805-82123646 GCA_920937365.1 Sphaerophoria rueppellii
CAACAAACTTTCTACCGTTGAGCATATCATAAAGCATATACAACAATGGTCTACTGATGCCTAGTCTGGTGAGTTTTAGGTACAAACCTTCTAACCATACGGTGTCGAAGGCCTTCTCTAAATCCACCAGAACAGCACCCGTGCATTGTTTCTTGGACTTGTTCCATTGGACGTCAGAAACGAGCTTAGACGCGGCATGAATGGTGTCATGTCCCGCCTTGAACCCGAACTGATTATCCGGAATTATTGTGTTGTCCGCAGCCCACTGAATCAGAGCTCTATTGATGATCTTTTCGAATACCTAACTGCTCAGTATTTATATACCTAAGTTAGTATGTTAATTGTATCAAAGGATTCGATTTATAATGTTAAATAGGAATGTTATGTTAATTGAGAACTAGCATAAAATTTGTATTATTACTGTTAAATTACATTAAGATTTTGAAAATGAAATCATGGAAATGTTGGAAACGATTAAGTAAGTCTTATGTCTTATTCTGTTCGGAATGTCCAATTTTGTCTGGCTTATTCGAGCCCAGTAACTTGTATTTCCCGAAATACCCGACTTATGCCCATATCCGTCGCACCAAATTTTGTACATGACCAAAAATTAAGGCGAAAAATACTGCAATGTCCCAAAGGCAGTAAGAATTTTTGGTCATTCCTTAAAAAATATGAAGAATTCTTCTTCCTCCTCGGTCCATACGCTTGTTGACAATAACACTCCAGTTGTTAGCTCTCTCGCGAAAGCTAACCTTTTTGCTAGGCAGCTCACCGCCAACACTTCGCTGCCAGAGAGTGTCATGACTCCACCTGTTCTTGAGCGCGAGTTAAGTATCCATAGCAAAACATATTGAGAAAAAAGATAACATTATTTGTATTCAATGATATCTTTAGTCTCTAGTACAGTCTTGCACACAACGCTACAATGATAACATATGTAAAAGAGATAATATCGTTTGTATACAATGTTGGAATATTATCTCTTCTTCATTATCAAGCAAGACGATTGTACGCTTGGGTCTCCTTGTAGATAGATAAGAAAAGTATATAAATACGACTGTATGATGAATTTATCAATAGTCTTATTGTAACTACATAGTAGCCTTAAGCTCCTTTTAGAATTAGTAAAAAGTATTTCAATAATAAAGGACATAGTTCCAAATAAATATTGTTTAATTTTAAAAGTAAGAAACAAGTGTTTTAATTCGCGTCAATGATTACATGGGACAATTCTTCTTTCACACTCGTGCTGTGGCGAGAGTCCTTGAGAGATCTCAACATACATAAATCCGCTGGTCCGGATGGTATCCCGGAAGAGGTGTTCTTCCACGCTGGCAAAACAATTGCGTAAGCTTTTCCATCTATCCCTTTTTTCTGGGCTCGTTCCGAGCAACTGGAAAACACCAATCTAAAAAAAAAGCTAATGCTCTTCTCCCTCCAATTATCGACCGATTGCACTTACGTCCCATCTTTCTATGGTCATGGAAACGCTGATAAACTATCAGCTATCTCGAAGCCCGAAAGCTTCTTAATGACCGGCAGTACGGCTCTCGCAGTAACAGGTCCACTGGTGATTTGTTATATCTCACCGAAAAGTGGAACAAATCTTTACATTGTTTTGGAGAAAATAAGATTGTTGCACTTGATATTTTAAAGGAATTTGATAAAGTTTGGCATCTTGCTCTTTTATTGAAAATGCGTGTTTTCGGCCTCGATGAATCCCTCGTTCGTTGGATTAGAAACTTTCTTTGGAACCGTTTAAAACAAGTTGTATTGGACGGCTTCAAGTCTCAAACCCACAATATAAATGCTGGTGTGCCCCAGGGCCCCGATTTGTCTCCGGCCCTCTTTATAATTTTTATTAATGATCTCTTTTCTGTTACTTCTAATCCAATAAATTGTTTCGCTGACGATAGTACCTTTAGCTTCTCATATTCGTTTCCAGATTCACATCCCTCCTCCTCGGATGCGGAACTGCAACGGCAAAATATGATAAGCTCAATAAACTCTAACTTAAACGGCATTGTACAATGGGGAATAAAAAACCTTGTAGAGTTTAATGCTTCGAAAACTCAATGCTGTCTTGTATCGTTGAGGCGAGATATATCCCCCTTGCCACTGTCCATGAGTGGCACTTGCATCGATGAGAGCAAACATAACCACCTCTTGTGGACCGAGCACATATGCGATGTTGTCAAAAATGCCGCAAGATGTTAAGGTTTCTAAAGACGTCGCAAGAAATGTTGTTCCCCTTCTGATCTGGGTATCATCTACGAAACTTACATACGTCCTAAGCTTGAGTACAACTCTCACGTCTGGGCTGGTGCTCCAGTAATGTACTTAAGTCGTCTGGACAGTATCCAAAAATGAGCATTAAAAATGATTGGTGACAATACCATCGTTGATTAATTTGCATATTTAAAACATCGGCGTAATGTCTCATGTCTCACCCTATTTTATCCTTACTTCAACCGTATATGCTCTAGTGAAATAGCCAGTTGCATTCCTGCCCTTAAGATACTAAACCGTAATACCCGCGCCTCCAGGAATGCCCATCAGTTCACCCTTGAGCCCAACTTCGAACGTACTGTAATGTACATAGAATCGTTTTTCAGCCCCACAACGCGAATGTGGAACTCTCTTCCACACTCCGTCTTCCTTAGTCATTATAATATTCAAGAATTCAAAATCAATGTTCACCGACATCTCCTTTTACATCCTCTATTCTTTCCCTAATACTCGCACTGTGCTTTTGGCATATAAATTGTAATGACTGTGCGTTGATTTTAAAAATAGAAAAGTTATGTTATCTTTAATAATTCTTGAAGACCTTAGACTTAACATGTTCTTGTACATGTTGTAAATCTCGTAGCAAATCGTAGTAAATCGAGGCCATGGGCTTGTATTTTATGGAGCTATCATGTTGCCATTGATTGAACAAAATTTCACGCTAAAATATCAGATTGTTATTGTTTTTCCAGAGCCCACACTCAAGGGGTTTTTATACCCTAATTATGCCATAGACACAGTGAGTGCTTTAGGAAAGAAGGAAGGAAACACTTTGAAACTTGCGAGTGATATTGCCAATTTTGGTTACAGTGGGTCGATTACCTACTTCGAATTGCAAACATTTTTTTTCTCACAGAACACTGATTTTCGTGATCATCATCTTCATCATCCTCAACCTATAGCCAGTGACGTTCTTCAATTACGCCACAACTGGGATCCGAGCCTCATTCAACAAGTTCTTCATTCTATACCGCTTCTTGGCTCTGACTATGTGATTTCGCATCCCAAAACTTTGGGCATTCTGTTCTAATCCATTTTTCCCTAAGCAGACATATTTGCCCTGCTTTTGTTGTTCCTAATATGATAATATTAATTGTAGGTACCAAAAACAAACTTCCAGGCCGATTGGCTCCACGTATTCAAATCTCAAACTCTCAAAGCACTAAAATTAAAAATTAGATGCAGTTTAAAAAATCAAACCTGTTTTGGCATGACCAATACAAAGTATTTGACTCACTTACGTGGCGTCAATGAACATGACAATTTTAGTGAGTCAAAAGTCCTTTATGGACTTATGATCTACGGACTTATGGATTGCGCCAATTTGATAGCTTAGGTACTTGAAGCAATTCATTTTCATATGATTCATCACTTCAACTCTTAAAAAAATAGACAACAACTAAGACACCCATTCGCTTCCGTTTGGAGTCACGTTACATTAGGTACGCAACGTGAGGTCGAAGCTGCATTGTGATATCATGTATTGAATTCGTACGTCACAACTAGTACGTAAACGTCAGACTAAGCCAAAGCTAAAGGGTACGTGTGTTACAGCAATTACGTGCTTACAATCTATCTTCTATACGCGTTAACGAATTCTGACAGTTGAATCGTAAGCTTTTCGACCTGACGCGAAAAAAGCGTGTTCAAAATCAGGCCTAATGATAAATCACCAAGTTCCATGATCCAATAATTTTGTGTTGAGAAGTATGTTTATTGTTAAACAAAATCTCGAAACATTTTGAATGGTTTGATAGTAATTAAGGAGAAGGGACATCAACCGTTCAAGCCCAATCATTGTTTTCCTCCTTTATATATATATTTAAAACCAAGACTCTAAAGATTTCGCAATAAAATGCAAACTTCCAAAAATGCATACAATTTTAGCGTGAACAAACTCTAAATTCCTTTGGGTTTCGGCAAGTCAAAACCTTAAATCCTCCATCAATATTTCTCTTATTCTCTTTATTTTGTCCCTAATCGAATCAATGAGATTGCACTCAATATTCCTTATGTTCATCGAAGCGAATTAACCTCTAAACAAAAAGGAATTCCACACAAATTTTATTCCAGCTGATAGAATTTGTCTCCAAACGGCAAACACTATCAACGAAAATGCGATCCTTCCGCAAAATTGAATTGAAACCGTCTTTGCTTGGTCGGAATTTCTTTCACTAAAAGCAGAAAGCCATCAGTTTATTATTGTTGTTGCGAAACAATTGAATTGCTATAACGTGCCTTTTGTGAAATCCCTGACGTCTCATCGTCATCGTTTTTCATGGCATAGTTTGACTTCCTTCCTTTTCCCGTTTGAATCGTGTGTGCAAATAGTTGGAATGTGGTATCAATTCTGATCTCGATTTTGATGCGAAATCCGTCGATAAATTTAACTTGGATTGTTTTGTTTTGGTGTGTTTTGTTTTTGTTTTGATTTTGTGTTTGCCATGACCAAGCGAATCAAAGAAAATCCCGTCATTGGTTTTGCTGATTTGCATTGTTTCATCCAAACACCACGAATGATATTGTGGCTGCTCATGCCCCAGAAAGGGACATCATCCCAACGAAACCGATGCGATGTGTGGAAGTAGGGATAAGGAAGGCCAATTCTGATGATGGAGTCACTCTAATTAAAAGTGATTTGTCACGTTCGAATGTTGTCTTATCTCAATTGTGTCAATTATGAGGTAATTGCATCCTAAGTACAACTCTTGCTCCAACTTAGCATATACAACAACATCGCACCCTGGAAAGATGGACTGCTTGCTGGGTATTCTGTTTTGGTTGATTGCAAGCAATTGTGTTTGTCGTTGAGCTGAATAAACTGAAAAAAACTTGTCAGTTTTCTTGGAATAACAAATCTGACTCTCTTTGCGCAATTAAGTTTTTCGAAAATAAACAATTAAGTTTATTGCGGGTTGCTCCTGGTGGTATAAACAACACATCAACACTGTGTTCTTCTTACAGTGCTCTTCGAAAAAAGGAGAAAAAACTATATAGAATGAAATGATAGTCTAAATAAATAAAATCAAAGGCAATATTGAAGATTTCTTGTTATTGTTGGTCATTTATTGGGATTTTCCAAATTGACTGCGGTGTTGTGGTTCAACCAGTCAATATTGGTTGAATGTGTTTAAAATGAAAAATGAGCATTTGAACATCGGTTTTTGTTCGATTCCAATAAAAATTAAAGGCCCTATTATGGATCACAACTCAACTTGAAGACAACTGCAAAAAAAAATCGTATTATGGTAGACAACTTTTTTCAGTTGAGTCTTGAGTAGACCAAATATGTTGCATACTTTTCTGTGCTTGTTTTGTGTCAAAATTTTGTTCAATGTTTTGAATTCAGGTGCAAAATTTTATTAAAAAAAACAAAATAATTCGCAATGGAGAATTCTATTGATTAGTTTTCTATAAATTCGGAAGAAGAAAATCCCCTCAGTGTTGCACTGATGAGAAAAAATATTCGAAATCACTCCAATCCATTGGAACTTCTAAACAAAAAGTTTTATTTGTAGAAAATTCTTTGATGAGAAGTGTTGATTACGTCTCCGTTTTGTTGCAGATTTATAAGTTATTTTAGACTCAACAAAGCCGCATTTGTTTATGTGCTAAACGAAATCAAAGATTATTTGAAACAACCACAGCGTTCCTCCGCAGTCCCACCTATTCTCAAACTCTGCACTGCTCTACGTTTCAAGGCAGAAGGAAGCTACCAAAAGTGCAGTGGAAATGGTTTTAATTTAGGCCTTGCTCAGCCAACAGTTTTTGTAGTGTTAAAAGAAGTGCTTGACGTGCTAGAAGAACGTATCTGTCCACAATGGATTTTATCGAAGATTCATTTCTACCAGAAAACCAGATTTCCTGGAGTAATAGGATGCATCGATGGAACTCATGTTCGAATTATAGCACCAAAAAAAAATCTTCAACATCTCTATTTAAATAGAAAAGGTTATGTACTACAGCCTGAATGTCATGATTGTAAGTGTATATCCGATCTTTAGTATTTTTCTTTCAAAACATTTATCATCGACAGGTTTGTGACTATAAAATGAATGTGCGTTTCATAGATTCCAGATATCCCGGGGAAAATCACGACTCATTCGTTTACAATTTAAGTGAATATAAGCAAATGTTAAATGAATTGGATGAGAACACTTTTATTTTGGGAGATGCTGGATATCCTTTAGAAAAACATTTGATGACTCCATTTCGGCTGGCTGAAAGTGGGAGTCCAGAATCACGTTTCAATACCATAGACGCACAAACAAGAAACATTATAGAAAGAACGACTGGCGTGATCAAAAGTAAATTCAGGTGCCTTCTATCTGCCCGAGGACTGCATTACAGCCCTGAAAGAGCTGCGAAATTTGTTAATGCAAGTTGTGCCTTACATAACATAAGTCAACATTTTAAAGTATTATATGTCGGTGAAATTGAAAGTGATGATGCGATCGATTCAAATGATCATGATGTCAATGATGTTGTCCATGGAGTAACTGAATCAGGAGCAAGAGAAATCAGAAACAACATAATGAATTCATTTAAGTTAAAGTGGTTTTAATTTGCATAAAAACTGTGTAAAAACAAAAAAGAAAAACTTCAATAAAAAAAAGTTCTCATTCTCTCTCGTTATCTCCATTTTCTCAATAAAAACAAAAACAAAATTAACACAAAAATACACTACACAATTGGTTAATAGCAGTTGTCTAATTTTGCCAACAATCTCAACTGAGAGACATAATATAATACATAATACCCCGAACACAACTTAAAAGTCAACCATTTTTTAGTTGACTACTGGTGGTTGACTTGTGAGAGTCAACTAGTTGTGATCGATAATACCGATTGCCGGATTACAACTCAACTTTGTTCTTAGTTGTCTTACATAATAGGGCCTTAAAGGACTTTGACAAGGTAAACAAATTGTTCATGTCATGAAAAGATTTTAACTTCATCATAATCGAGCTGGTCGATGAAAATGCTTACAATGATGAGGATCAAAACTTTCAGCTTTCTTGTCATTATGAGAATGAGTTGATACTTAGTATCCTCTGTGATTGATGCCTGAATCAGGAGACTTTCTTCTATAAGCTGAACGTTAGCGCTTAACATTGACATCACAATAGAAAGGTTAGGGTACGAGGACTGTGCACAGCACGAAGCTGTTGATTACATGGGGGCCTATTGGTCCATTGTGATCTGATCACCTATTAAGAATTGATGCTAAAACTACCGGCAAACATAAAACAATTCGTTTACAAAACAGCCTGTGCTATGAATCAATTTAATCATGTTTGCCATTGAGACCTGCGTTAGTTCGTCCAGTTTCCCAGCAAAGCTGTTTCCGAAGTAACGGAGTCGATTTGTACTCAGAGCAGTTGTTTAATGGTTTCTATTTTCTCTTCATCTCGACAGGTCCTACAGAAATTGGGTACGAATGCCCCCATTCCATTGGCCAATAAGCCAATTACGCTGAGACCTATTATGTTAGTTAGTACATCTATCAAGATTCTAATGTTCTTTTTACTCAGCGATATACCGAGATCTCTTTTCAGTTATTCTTGGCCTTAAACTTCTAGAGATAATACTTAGGTCTATTTTCCTCTTGAGCACGCAAATCGGGACGTGTAGTCCCCTAGCTGGATGGTTACTTTTACTTCTATTTGTTTCTGACCCTTTCCTTGGTAGTTCATCTACTATTTCATTCCCTTCTATATCACTATGTCCAGGAACCCAGCAGAGTTTAACTTGGTTAGTGTGGCAAATTTTATTAATTTTCTTCTTACAGTTTAACACCGCCTTTGGTCATATAGTTACACACGCTTAGGCTTTGAGAGCCGTCAGCATTTGCTTTGATTTGAAAAATCACGTGATTATAAGAAGCAGGATTATAAAATACGGGATTAAAAAAAACGGGATTATAAAAATCAGGGTTTTAACAAGCGGGATTATAATACAGGGATTTTGAAAATTGGGTTTATAAAAATCGGGATATCGTGCCCAACCCGTCAGACAATCACTGTGTTTATCCATTGATGATGACTTGCGATCGCATACCCCACCATGCACCGAAGGTTTTCTTGCATGTGTAGAAAACATAATGCTTCTTTCATTCTTTTCGTAATATAACGTTTCCGAGTTAGTTTGGAATCATGGATTACTCCTAGATATTTAGCTTTCTTGGAAATTTTCAGAGGAAACGTAGTTTAGGGGGTTAAAGCCCTTCTTTGAGTGAGTGTTCAATAGTGTTTTCGATGATGGTAAGAAACTTACCTGATATCAAAGTAATCCTCCTTGTGGTGTGCCCCTTGTGACTGTTAAGAGAGAGTTAATAATTCTGCAATTTAACATGGTGTAAATCTACTCGATAACGACATATTCAATTCTACTTCCAATAAGGCAGCTGCAGTTCATTCCGTCTTAACGTTGTTAAATGCTCCCTTGATATTTAAAAATGCCGCCACGGTATGTTCTCTGTATTCGAAACCTTACTCAATATGCAATGCAGTATCTGGTTATTGCACAAGTTGTTTTGATTCAGAAGTTCTCGAACGTACAGATCAATGATTCTCTCAAGGGTCTTAACGAGAAACTTATTGGTCTATAATCATTTGCGGTTGAGTGAGTCGGCTTCCCAACTTTTGGTATAAAGTCCGTTGTCACCTTCCTCCAACTAAAAGGGATTTTTCTAAGTCTGAACAATTTCTGAATATTACCACATGCCAAGGGGTTGCTATTTTAAGAGCATTTTGAAGAAGAGTCGGAACAAGTACGTAAAATTAACAATTTGTTTGCCTCCTTTATTCAATGTGAGAACCCGAGGAGTTAAAATAAATATTTACGTTTTTGATACTTTAAAGAAAAAAAAATAATAATCAACCGCTAAAATTTCCAAATCAACGGGGATCGCATACCCAAAACATTCAATAAATACGCATATTAATTATATTATTCAAGCAAAAATGTATTTATTTTCATTATATTGAATAGCTTTGAACAGTTTTTGCGCCATCCGTCACTTCTTAAGTGTGGGTCATAAATAATTTGAAGTATAATCTTGACATTAAGAGGCTGCCTGGAACAGAAGACTTTACATGTGCTGCTGCACTATGTGGCTCTATCCTAAAGAAATGATGAGATCAATAGATAGATAGATAGAATACCAAAACGCCTGTCAACTCTTACTTAAAGTGCAGCTCAGTTTTCAAGGGGAAAAAAGAAAAATTAGTCCAAATTTCAGTAAATTTCTATAAAGCCGCTTTTAACACCTTCAAGCTCTACAAGCTCTATCTCAAACATTTCTGGAATCTTTATCGGGTTTCAATAAGCACCAGTATATACTTCAACACCATTGAAAAAAAAGAAAAATTCCTAAACAATTCACCCGTCACTGAGGTATTTGACATTCAACCAAAATGGGTGGTAAAAAAATGTTGTTCAAGTGTTCACCCTGTTGACCTCATTCTCAAGAAGGAAAAAATGAAAAAAAAATATACATTCTGAAGAAGCCGACACATATGATGTTCAGTTTTTATATTCTTACAGCCACATGGCTCACATTTTCAATGTGCCACTTGTTTTATGTTCGCTCGTTTGTTCTTCCAATAAGAGAAAAAAAATGTCATTCTTACATCAACTGGATTATAGTCGCATTTGCCGCATCGGTGATCGTCATCTTAATCATCTACATCAACTACATCAACTAGTCCCTTTTTTTTTTTTTGTTGAAGTCTTAATGCACTCGTTTGCACTTTTCCTAGGCTGGCCAATATGTCATAGTCATCATCGTCATCATTTGTACTATTTTGATATCGTCCGTCATTCTCATAGTCGGTTGTCGTCGACTAATATATGTAACTTACATTTCTATAAAAAAAAAAATCGCTCCTTAGGAGGAACTTACAAGTACGACTATTGCAGAAGCAAGCTTGAAGCGATATATCCTTTTAAAATGCTATTCAACTCGATTGAACTTCATGTGTTTGGAATGCCGTTGCAGTTAGAGAGGGCATCCTCATGCTCGTTGTCAAAAGCAGAACTCAAAGAAAATGGGTGCAGTTTGGTACTCTTTGGTCTTCTTCAAAAATGTGTGCTTCATATGGGAGCACACTACAGTCAGTTTGGAGTTCCTTTTCGAAGCGAATTCCTCTTCAATTGAGAATGTAGTTCTGCTTTTTTGTAAATGCTGATATGAACTGGAAGTACTTTTATGAATTTGTGTAAATGCAATGCACTGCAACTTTGTTGAATAACGGCATGATGGAGATGATGATGGGGGCAGTAGGTCAACTATATTGAATCATAATGTCAATTATGGCATCTGGTGCTGGTGCTTCTGGCATTTTGAAAACGACTGAAAAGACGACTTCACCAAATTGGAATACTTGTTATATCATTCTTCCAATCGAACACGAAGTCGTGTCGCGGCAAACACAATTTCTTGACGTGAAATTTTTAGCTTGATTATTCTTCGGTAGGTTTGCGGATCGAATCGTCTGTTGACCTTAAAGAAAAAGAATCAATTTTGTATTACTTTTGCATAACATGGATTTGTTACAATTTTCGATGGAATGGAAATAATTTTCTGGATGGAGCTTATATTCCTTGACAATTTAAACATTTTTTTGATTCTTGAACCCTTATGCATCACAACGACCCTCTCATTTTTTAAGAACAGAAGACAGAACTGGGCTAGAGAACGAATCCTTGTACTTCTCATTCCATATGAGCGAAGTTAAATCTGTGTATACTGACTTTGCCTCTAAGACGTCGATGTTTGTTGTCCTTTCTTGTTGACAGCATCAACTTTCTCTCTTTAAACGCTAGATCCATTTTCCTGGCTTTCGTCTCAAGGCTAACGAATGCTGTGTTTCAGTCTCCTCCAATTCTTAACCAGGTTCCAGTCCCAAAACGATTGCCTGTGTCTCTTACATTGTTGCCATTTTATGGAGATCTATATGATCCTATATGAAAGAGCAAATATTTTCACCAATCAGCATAATGGGGATTTTTCAGGTTAGATGTCATTGTCCACTGAATAAGCAGCGTGCCAAACAAAGCAGTATTGGCGACAGCACTGTCGGACTTCACTTTGGACTTCAAATTCGTCTTTTATATTTGTGTTGCTTCTAACAGGACAATCTGGGCAAAGCCTCCTGTACAAGCCAACTCAAATTGTAACTGTCAACAATTTTCTAAGAATCAATAAATGGACAGATTATTGCTTGCCGCACTGCTGTTTCATAAGATCCAACGTACAAACCTGCTTACTCTGCATCAAGTGTGCCTCAACGTGTTCTCGGATGCACTGGAGTCAGCGTACCTATCAAGGAACCATAACATCTTTACTGTTAAAGTAACGAAAAAGTTAGTATCCACATAAACTCTTAACTAAATCTCTAATAAATTGAGTGGCGTGACAGCTCTTGAAGAGCCAAGGCCTAAGTGGCTTACTCTCATCAACAATTCTCTGGGTACGTGTGAAGAATTGAGGGGACCTACAACATAAGGCCAATTCGGAACAGCAAAGTTGAGAAGCACTTTTTCATAACAGATTGATACTCTTGGAAGTTTTGTCACTTCTTAGCAGGAGGCAGTGCCCGTGAGAGATAAAATAATAAGTATAGGCACGATAAGGTCTCGAACTTAAGACATTCTGCTTAGCAGCCAACGTACCTGACCACTAAGCCACTTACCATACTAATACTAAACTAATGCCCTTTTAAACTGGCTTCTAAAAATCAATTTGCTAATCCCTTAAAACGTTTTACATTTCTTAAACATTCTTCAATTCGATAAAAAAAAACTATGAGAATTCCTATTTCTTAAATTTCGCTGATTTTAAAAAGCTGAATGCCGTGTGGCATTTTATTGTTGTTTCGATTCAATTACATAATGCAAATTTACACCGACTTACAGCATTGAACAGCCCTTTTATCTTTTAATCTAGCAATTATGGTTTCCAAGTTGTATCTCAAGTAAAATTTAGTTACGGTGTTTGTTTGTTAACCAAATTTGCAAACTCAATTTCTCTCAAAATATAATAGCACCACATACATTTACATTCACTTCCATAAACGAGTATATGTAGTTTTTACGATTCATGTGAGAGAATTGCATCCCCAACATGCATCATCACGATTTTGTTTTGTCAGAATTTGAACAATTTTGTATAACATTGTGGTTTGCTTAAAGCAATGACACTGTTCCATTCGACCTTCATCTAAATGCTTTTACACTTCTCAACCATATTTGCGCACTTCCCCCCATAACCAAAAAGCATTCTAGATAAAACCAGCGATACATTTGCTTCAAGCTTCGTATCCAGTTCGAAAATAAACCATTTCGACAATGTGTAATATTTAATATTTATTCATTCACGAAGGAAATGGGTGGTATGATGACTCAAGCGCATTAGAGAAGTCAAGGCGGAGGACGGAGAAATGTTTTCTTACTTTTTGTAACAATTTGCATCCAGGCTATTGCCCTAGATGCAAACAAACAAACAAACCTCCAAAATGAAAACAATAAAATTGTACACATTTGCTTTTCGGCTTTTTGGCTACATTCAAATCTATTGTATAAGGAAATGATATCCTTTAAGAGATATAGGAATAGAAAGAGAATATTCGCCACACATTTTTATGCATATGGCATTGGGATGGTCGTTATGTCTGTTGCTTCTCTCCAATGTTTCATGTACTTCGTTTTTTGTTTGTTTTGTTTTTGCTTCACCCTATGACGCCCACTCTGCGCCCCAATGTCATTCTCGATGTCATGTCAAATTTGTTGGCACTATGAGTGTGTGTGCTATGTCAGAGAGATGTGAATATGAAAGCAACAGCATGCATGAATATTAGATTGTTTTTTTTTTCACAAGGGTTCAATGTTTTTTTTTTAGGGGAGAATGGGAAAACTTTTCTGAAAAGTGCAAAAGATGGTAACACTCTTTTTTTCTGCAGTAGTAAAAATGTTTGAGCTTTGTTTAAGATCTTCCAATATGATGAAAAAGAGCGACATTAGACAGTTTGTATGAAAACTACATTTTTTTGGCCCTTTCTTTGTACCCTTACTAAAGGGACATATTTTTCTGACCGTTTTTAACAAGTGTCAAAGTGAATCTGATGGCTATGAGGCAACATAACTTCATGAGAAGTGCAATGAGACCTTTTTCTGTAAGAATTGTGGGCCCCAAAGAGTTCATAAAAATAATATAATATAATATACATAATTTTTAATATTTTTTCGGAATAAAATAGATTATGGAATATTGAAAAACCATTTTGTTTTTGGTAGAGTAGGCTTGTCGACTTATTACTTTGAGTTTCTCTTCATATGCCATAACTGTAACTCTTCGGTTTACCGCGTCTATGATGCTTTCAGTTCCTATTTAAAAGAAGGATATGGAAGTTTTATCTGGCTACTTTAATCATCATCGTTGGCATGGCAATAAAGTTATGGCCTTATCTGCTCCATGTTCTGGCTACCGGAGAATTATTTACTTACTTACCTACAGTCCAGGGTGGACCAGAGCCTTATCCAACAAGCGTTATTTCGGCCATTCCCCGACCCTAAAGCTAAATTAGAGTCGCTTAACAGCGCCTATAGGTCATGATTGATTCTTCGTCTCTGTTCTACATTTATGAAGCAGAGACCAAAAAAAATTCAAAGAATTTTTCTCTCGGGGTAGCCTAAAGCCTCTTCATCCGATGTTGTCAAGGTCCTTGTCTCTACACCATACATTAAGACCGGTATGATTGAGGTATCCTACAGCTGTTGCTGAAGTTGAAAGCTTTGTACACTCTTTTCAAGAATGATGTTGAAGAAATCGCATGACAGCCCATCACCATGTCAAGAACCTTATTTGACATCAAAATGCATCCGTAAGGTGTTCCGACAACGATGGAGCATCCGTAAGGTTTTCCGACAACGATGGCACAGCGTGAATTTTCCATTGTCATCTCACACAGGCGTACAAGTTTTTTGAGACACCAAAAATGAACATTGCTGTACACATATATTTGGTTTCTCAAGACGCTGACACATGTAGCCTTGAAATCGATTAAAATATAAGGTATCCGGGGTCTTTTCCAAAATCTGCCGTAGAGCGAATATTTGATTGATAGTGTACTTTCCCACAACGAAGGAGTGTTCCCACCAAGGCACTCCCGCCGAGGGACGGCAGCGAATGAATTTCTTCTTTGGAATCAACGGTGGCGTCTCCAGTTCCAGTTAGGCCGAACTACTTGGTGAAAACCTTTACGGGCTACTTCGACTTATTTGAAGCGCAGGCCGTAAAAGGAGCGGTTTTTCCGGCTCTTGCACTTGGAGTCACATCAAGTGCCTGGTACTCCAGGTTGGGGGTTGTGCGTTGGGGTAGCGACGGCAGGGAGCCGCCCTCACGGAACCACCCTTGTGAGGAAGCAACACCCTTTCATGTGATAGTTAGTTTATAAGCGAGATGCCGTCTAAAACCTTTTCTGGGGCCTATGGAATATAAAATTAGCTAAAGTTCCGATGTACACAGTCGCAGAACTCTTTGGTTTA
>CAKKXW010000001.1:82139327-82149927 GCA_920937365.1 Sphaerophoria rueppellii
TGGCTTCCCCCCATTTTTCATCACTTGGATATCCTCTTATCTCGAGAATAGGTCTTACCAAGTAAAATTCAGGCATTCTATCTCTAAGTCATTTTTTGCTAATTCGGGAGTTCCTCAGGGTAACCATCTAGGACCTCTACTTTTTAATTTAGCTATTAATGATGCCTCGTTATGTGTACGTAATAGCGAAATCCTCATCTTCGCAGATGATATGAAGATTTACAAAAATATCTGTTCTAGTAATGACCACATTCTTCTACAGGATGACATTAATTGTTTTGCATTGTGGTGTGAGAAAAATAGTTTAAACCTAAGTCCAATAAAATGTCATACAATGACCTTTTCAAGGAAGCGTGCACCGTCTTTACATGACTACGCTATCTCACAGCACATTCTAACCCGTGTAACTTCTGTAAGAGATCTTGGAGTTTTCTTTAACCCTAAATTAGATTTTTCTGTACACATTAACAACATCGTGAATAAAGCAAACTCAATGCTTGGATTTATAAAGCGTTGGTCAAAGGAGTTCCGCGATCCAAATATATAACCCGTGCTTTATATTATTGCTATGTTTGCCCTCACTTAGAATACGCTTTCCAAGTTTGGTCACCTCATTACAATATTCATAATGAAAGGCTAGAATCTGTTCAACGAAATTTTACTCGTTTTGCCTTGAAAGGTATTCTATGGAGTGATCCTTTGAATGTTCCCTCTTATGAAAACCGTTTGCTAACTCTCCAAATGGAAACATTGTCAAGTAGACGAAATAACAATGACATGGTATTCTTCCATCAAGTTATTACTGGTGTAACAGATGCACCGGAATTACTTGGAGCTATATCTTTCAACCATCAAGGTGGCGGTTATAATTTTCGTAGGAAGCACTTGGTACATGAACCAAAACATCGTACTAACTATGGTTTGTATGAGCCCTTGACACGTATGAGTAGGCTTTCAAACTGCAACTCAGACTTATTTGATTTAAATATAAGTAAGAATAAATTGAAGTCTTTGCTCAAGACCAGTGTTATACACTTTTAAATGTTTCTCTGTTTTACTTAATGTTTGTAATTATTAGTTATGGATTAATCTTGTTTTGTTAACTGTCTTGTTTTTGTTTCATCCATGTGAGTGTTTTTTATGTAATGTTTGCTTACTAACAACGAACACTGCACTAAGTGATGAGCCGGTGGTATAACATAGTCTACTATGTTGGCAAACCATTGGTCGTAAGACTGTGCTTGCTATAAGCTCTCTTCGACCAATTCTGATAGTGTAAAAAAAAAAAAAAAAAATTGAGAACACAAATTCCAAAGAAAGCGTATTGCAATAGATATAACAAGAAACTACCTTGTGGCCGTTGTTATCATCATCCGCAAATATCTTTTGATTCAAATTACCAAACACAAAGTGACTTCCTTTTCTGCATCACTGGCGGACTGTGTGGGCACATTTGATTAGTCTTTTTTTTCTGTATGTGATTTTTCTTTTAAGGAGAAACTCAATCAGGAAATTAACATATGCAAACTTCTACCAGAATGTGCATACAACTTTCTCAAAAGACACGACCATGCAGAAGAGCAAAGACGTGTCAGCAATTCAAGCTATGCTCTTCGTTTCGTCTTTGGCTTAGGGATGTGCTTTTTAACCCCAAGATGTCACATCATGAATAAGGAAAAATTTGTGGATAAATTTATTGATTGGACTTGGACTTTGTGTGTGTTCAGTGCTCATGATGCATGAGGAAGAAATGATGGCAAAGTGAATGGTTCATAGGTTGTTTGTGTTTGCTTTTGACCAGTTTTCTGTTCTCAATTTTTTATTTAAGTGAATTTTCCTTTCTTCTGTGTGGAATTGAATTTGCAGCGATTTAGCATTGCAAATATTTTTTGAATGAACTGAATTTGGAACTGGGAAGCTTGGAAATTATTATAGCCCAAAGATTTCAATGCAATAACATTATTGGTAATGTAAGGCATAAAAGTTTATCACTGGAATGTTTTTTGATATACAATTTGGAAAATATATTTCAAAGCCCAATTATTTAAAACCAAGCTCGGTTAAATTTGGTGTAGATTAAGCCTGAAAGCTGAGCATTCAAATATGAAGGTTGAAAGCACGAGTGCTAAGTGCGACCCTACCATAACCCTGGGTACCTTGGGTAAGTAGAAGCAGTCGAAAACAATATTGAACGTAAATACTTTACCATTTAAAAGCTGCTACACTGCACTTACGGATATGACCTTAGCCCATGGCACTCTTAACTCTTATCCGCGTTCAAGAGGAAAGACCTACGGCAAATAGTTGACCTCGGTTGTAAGAAAGGACAATTTCGGATACAATACTACTTCAGATCTACCTGAAAACGTTATAACAAAAAATTTATCTTCTCAGGCTGCGGTGGGCTGACGGCTGGACATCTAACTCGTATGAGCGAAGACCTCTGGCCCTTTCCGGTTCATTTCATGGTTGGAAACCGCACGATAAACAAATTTGCGATGAAGTTAACCAGGAATCACGAATACTGCGATTGAAATTTTGATGGCGTCAAACAACGAACTTGTTGAAGGAGGTCCTGAAGAAATCCTGTTTATGACGCAGATGAAGGTTAAAGATCATCGGCCAGGCTCAAAGGATAACTTGGGATGGCTACTCACCCCGTTATCCGTAGGAGTATTTGCAGTGCACGTGAGAGAGTGGACATGTTCCTTGGTTATTGCGCAATATGTGTGGGTTTGAATCCAACTCATATGTAATTTTCTGTAGTCACTTTTTCTTTTGAAGACCTACCTAATACACTTAATTACTTACTTACTACAGTCTGTTGTGAACTTGGGCCTCAACCAACAGTCTCTGCTAGCCAGATCGGTCCCTAGCTAGCTTTCTAAAGTTTTGCGCACCAAGTTGATTGAGGTCCTCTTCCACTTGCTCCACCTGAGTCGCGGTGCCCATCCTCTTTCTATCTAATCGAGCCATCTGTGTCGCTGGACCTTGACCCTTCTAACAAGGTCCGTGCCGTTTTATAACCCGTAAAGTTCGCTGTTGAATCTTCTTCTTCATTCCCCATCGAAACAGCCTTAGGCACATTCATCCGATTTTGTCAGTGGCAATACCAATACTTCTATACAATACAGCCGGAATTGGATTAAGAGGTATTATATATGTAGCTTTACCTTAGAAGATAGAGAGGTTGCCTTACCATTCAAATGCTATCTTAGACCAAAGATATAGCGAATAGCAAGAGTTATTCTACGTCTGATCTCGGCGTTGGTGTTATTGCCCGTGTAAGAAGCGGAGCCTAGGTAGACAAACTCCTCTACTTCCTCGAAGTTGTATGCGTATATTGTGACGTTCTGTCCGTGCCAACGGTGTTGGGTTTCCTTTCTCGAAGACAGCATAAACTTCGTTTTGCCCTTCTGTCTCAATTCTCACAAAGGTGCCATTGACACCACGCTGTGTTCTTTCCATTATATCAATATCATCTGCGTACGCGAGAAGTCGAACAGACTTTTGAAAGATAGTGCCTCTGGTGTTGACGGTGGAGTTCTGCACTATATTCTCGAGAAGGAGTTCTCCATCGTCGTTTTGCACAACGAACGAGCTTGGCAGGGATGCCAAAACAAGACAAAGCCTTATACACATTTCGTCCCTGTAGATGCTGTCATACACGGTCTTAAAATCGATAAAAAAGTGGTGGGTGGTATCGATGTGGAGTTCATAGGTTTTTTCCAGGATCTGCCGCAAAGTGAAAATTTGGTCGATGGTTGACTTTCCTGGTCTGAAGCCACATTGATGAGGACCAATCACATTTTTGACTCAATTCTCCAATACAACTTCTAGGAATATCAATACATCACACTGAAAGTACTTTTAAACTGAGCCATTCGAAATTTGCATAAAGTTGCGTAGGTAAGATTCTTAAGTTCTGCTCAAACACCTTCCAGAAGTTGTTGAAGAGGTAAAGTTAATTAGAGCTTGGCTCCTCGGTGCTTGTTATTTTTCCAAATAAGAACTGAAGCTTAGTATACAGTTCTAATCGCGGCAAAGTAAACCGCGGAACCTGATCTTTCTCAAACAGAGTTTGTTTTTTTAGCGATTTTTTTGGAATTCGTGGTTTGGCGGAGTTTTTATAAAATTTTCTTTCTTAAAATTTTTGAGATCTTTCTTAAGACTTACCTACCATTTACTTAGCTCTTTGTTGGACACTAATTAGATATAAATACTTTGTGTATTCTAGAAAAACCAATTTATCTTAAATAGTTGCTCAACAAATTATTTGAAGAAGAGACTCGCTGCAACTTTGTCAAAGAATATTTATATCAATGGCCGCTACCATTGGCCGAAAACACATTTGTCTCCAAATCAACTCACTCCAAACGGATATCAAAAGAACGTGTCTCTTCCTAATCAGTCTGTTGCAAACTTCTTCTTACTTTATTTCCCAAAAAACTCCCAAAGGTACTCATAAAGCAATTCGACTCTTACATCCAATATCCAAAAAGGAATTTTGTCCATAAAAGCCATATCAAAAGAACACTTTACAAAATACTCTCTGTCTCTTTGTCTGTCTGTAAATACACAAATAGAAGACACATCTATTGACATTGATTGAAAGCCTTATCTGTAAGACGTGACGGTTTTTGTTCATTCTTTCACTCGTTATTATTTCCTTCGTTTATCAACGCATTTACACTTGGGGAAATTGTACGTGCGTGTCACCTAATCTTTGTCCACGAAAAAGGACTCGTTTTCCATTTTCACTTTCAAATAGAGTCCTTACACTCAATAAAATCATCCTCATCGATCAAAGAACGTAGACATAGCTATATTTATATAGAAATAGATATTTTGCTATTTTTAACATTTTCCAACGAAGTTCTTATTGTATTTTTGGAACCGGAGGAGAGTAGGACGAAAAAAAAATTAAAATTCAATCTCACCCTTGAACAAATCTTTTTGTCGCATGCAAGGACCTTGGCTCCTTTTTTGAATTTAATGATGATTGATTGTTAATAGGATTCTGACTCGTTGGCCCATGTGTCTTTCCTCCAAAAAAACCGCTTGGTCGACCGTGAAAAAATTCTCCTCTGAGCTCTGACTTACTGACTGTTGCTCATAATATGATAATAATGATGGATTGCTTTTTTCTACGAGACCTTAATGAGTTCGGATATTGTGGGTTAAAGTGTGCAGTATAACAATGCCAGCATCCTGCGAAGCACACACATATTCCATCAAAGTTCAAATAACAAAGAAGTGCATCCCGTTGAGCAGAGGAGTTGACAAAGATAAAATGAATCAATACACTATTATCGTCAATAACGATGTGGATGACACTCACACATGGATTGAGGGCAGGGCCGGAAGCCATTTCATGGGGCCAAGAACGGAACGGCATAGTTGATTGAAACTGATCTTAAAAATTGGAAACATACAGATGGACAGATTTCGGTTTATAGGTAAAAATGTCTGCCTCAAAAGTGTTCAACCAAAAACTTTTTTTTCACTAGACCACTAAATCTTGAAAGGGAAAAAATTCAATGAAATTAAGCTCCAACAGCATATATTCAGTGCGACCGTTGAAATTCGAAGCAGCTTTAAATGCAGCCTCGTGATGGCCAATTGTGGCTGTAAGTAGGTTTTTTTTCTCGTCGGTCGGTCGTTCGTTTTAATATTTAACAAAGAACAAACACAAAACCAGAGATATTCAACAGTAAAATTACAAAACAATTGACATCAGGAGTAAGAATGACAACCACGATGACGACGACCGACGACTGCGATGAATGTGACACATTTCCACGGGAATGCGCATCAGCGATACATCTACCGCTGCTGCCACAAGCATCTGACTGGACAGTAATCTAAATGAGGAACCATTAACATACAAAATATATGCATTTTTATGCATCTCTACATAAATTTTAGCAGAAAAAATAAACAACAATAAAATTAAAACTTCACATTGACGGGGGAACGCTGTTGGTGCGCTCTCGCCATTGAAGAAATGTTAATTTTTGTAGATAAATGGATATCAGTTTGGTTGGAAAGAGAATAGGGAAGAAGCGCCAACAGTATGTTTAATGTGTATTGTGTAGTTTTTAATTAAAGCTTCAGTGTCGTATCGTAACAATGCATCCCAGAACCCGAGCCAGAATCCATCCTCAAATCCTCATCTGGCCGCTTGGTTGATATCGTGAAATGTGGTAGCTGGAGTCATGACTGAATGTGGAGATAAGTGTGCAATTATTACCCGGACTGTCATCAAGAATGGATTAAACCGCAAATGCAAACTGTGGCTAATTGATATTTTGTTTATTTTTTTCATTGAAGGCGAAATAAAGAGAAACATTTTACTATTTGAAGTTCATTTAATCCAATAAAATGGTTGGCTGAAGAAGGTTACTTATTGAACTTGATGGTAATTAATAAGTCTGCTGATGTTTATTTATTTATTTTTTTTAATGGTATGTTTCCACTTATGTTTGTTACAGTCGTCAGGATAAAAGTTCGAACGCATTAGTGAAGATCCAAAAATTTTAATTAAAAGACGCCTGAACTCCTTTTTTGACTTCGATATAATCAGTGCATCCAACAAGCTTCCGAAGTTAGCTAGGGTCCCATCGATGACATTTATGACCCGGTCATCGATGGGAGCATAAATCACGCTAGAAATTGCCCCTCGAAGCGTCATTGAACGACTTAAGTTACACACAAGGAGCAAGACTATAAGTGGTTTATAAAGCGACATTTGAATTAAGCTGCTCAAGAATTGACTTTACTCCACACTTGCCATCCAATTTCATAAAAGCAAGGATAATAAGGACTTGCATGCAGTTCAAAGGGTTTCCTTCTTTTAACGATGGACTCAAGCTTCAGTATCGCTCTGTTTACTCTGTCAGGGTTGGCTAGTCAGCTCTCCTTTACTCATCGTACAGTTAACAAGTAGTTAAAGTCCTCCCTTGCACCGCTGATTAGCAATTTTGTAACTGGTTCATTATACTTAATGGTATGGCGACAAACTAAGTTTAACACACGAAATAATTGATTCTTAAGTGACATAGTTCCAAAACTTCAAATTCCTTGAAAGATGTACAATTCCACTTGTAATTGTCATCATCGAACCGGTTCAAATTTGAAGATTGTTGTGAAAATCGGGACCTTGAACGACACTTAAATGAATGAATAAGGGTTAAAGATACAGATGCAAAATCTTTCTCCTCAATCTGGTAATAACCTAGGTGTTTTGAACTTTGGTGGATATGTGCACTTTATCTGCCTGGAATATGATCCGGTATTTCATCTGCTTCGGTGCATGTTGGGTTTTCAATTAGTTTGAGGATGCTAAGGTGCCTTTTCAATTTACAATGACCCGAGAAAAAACCAGTAATTATTCTGAGTTTATTCCTGCCTAGGCTGATGTTGGTCAAAAAGCGCTTTGGGTTGTAGTCACCAAGAAGCATCTTCGGCTCTCTCAATCCGAGCAGATGTGTCCAGTTGTTCCTTCTTCTGTTTTCCTCTTTTGTTTTCATTTTACTTTAAATAATATTTTTGCCTATTCCACAGTAGGGTTCCGGCCCTAGTGGAAGAGTATAATCGCACCTGTCTTCGTCAGTATATCTGCCCCCTCATTTCCCTAAGCCCCTACATGGCGAGGTGCCCAATTAATAGTCATTTTGTGGTTCTTTCTTATTTCATTAAATCTGCTGAGCACTCCATAACGAGTTTTGAGTTAAACCTGTAAAAGTTTAACGCTTAAAGGGCTACTAACTTCTGACTATCTCTTATAATGGCAATGTTATTGTTGCGGTGATTCACTTTGAGATTGAGTTTTGCATAATTTGCTAATTGCTTGTTACGAATTTTTGCCAATTTTTAAAGTAAGGTCACTGCGGCGTATATGCAACAAAAAAATGAATGAATAAATAAATATAGATATTCATATATATAAAAAGATGTTTCAGCAGAGAAAACTAAAGAAAATAATATTGATTAATTAGAAAATGCTTAGGAAATAACTGGTCTAACGATATTTGAATTAGATGGCTACGCGGTGCGATTCGAACTCGAAGTTCGAATCTTTGATTTCGCTCAGGAAGCAGTCCTGTCAACTTTCGTAAGTGGCCATGAATCGCAGTCATTGCCACTGAATTGGTCTTTTCCATTTCAACCACCAAGTCGGAAAGATCTCTGCTCCTAAGAGTAAGATTCTATTCAATTACAGAATTATCGAAAATTCGTCCCGCTTTATTTTTGTGTGGAAAAATTCAAAGTCCCAGGAAGTCTGATTCTTCTCACTTCTGAAAACAAGTCGGTTCAGTTTCGGGCATAACGAAAAAGAAATATAAAAAAACAAGAAAGAGAAAAGATTGCTGCAACCAAATCTAGGATTTTCATTAATAACCCCATTGCAACAGGTAAAAAAAATTGTATTCTTAGTGCTAAAGTGAAATAAGAAGAGTTTCCTAATTAAGCGCCAAATAAATTTATGCAGGCTTCTCTGATCAATTCTTGTGTGGAAACTAAAGTCCACGAGAACTTGCATTCCACCACGTGCAGGTAAAGCCAGGCTCATCAAGAAAGCTTTAGGTCCACCACGTGTGCCTGGAAGAGTGCTCAATACGAAGGCCAAGTTAAACAATTGAGTAGTCTGGGATTGTCGGAGTTCTACTCTCAATACCAGCTACTCTCCATTAAGCTCCAAATTAATAGTTATCGCCGCTAACGGCATCTCTTCAAGCTGGATGAAAGGAGACTTACAACTCAGCCATCGAGAAGTAGTTGATTGAGGACTGCCCAAGAAGTAGTCGACTCAAACCACGCAGTGATTTAAGTAAATTAAGAAAAAAAAAGATCAGGCTTATCCGAATATAAAAATAAGTGAATTGAAAGGAAACGTGCATGTAAAGAAAATTGATTAAATTAGCTATATAACGTAAGGAAAAGCATTAGAATTAAATTTAAAAGAGAATAAGAAAATTTGAATGATTTGTGAAAGCCATGAAAGAGAAAGAAATATTGTAAGAAGTAAGAGAAAAGAGAAAGAAAGTGTAAGTGAAGTATAGTGATAGTTTGGACGCGAACATCAACAAAGTCGACCTGCTCTTAAAATGAGCAAACCACCGTTGGACATTGTGCACAATTTCCTCATCGGTCATCGGTTAGTCTCTTTATAGAAAACTGCATTGTTTGTTTATTTATAACGGGCCAAATTACTGCTATTTTGTTTACATATTTTTTTCGCTGATCTTCAAAAATAATTTACGTTAATAATTAAGCAATGAGCAAGAAGAACAAATAATATTCTAATCTGTTGCATGCACTTTCAAAAATAAATATTACATTTACATTAATTGGATTTACATTTCTTAAGCATTGACGAAATGACAGCATTTCGATAAAGAAAAAAGAATTAAATACAAGATGAAGTATAGAGTTCATAGTTTGAATAAATGATGTATGTACAAATTAACAACATGTTTTAGATTGTAGCAAATGGATGCGAGTGGGGAAGATTGTGTCGCATGTGTAAGTAAAGTGGTGTAAGGTAATCAGATTTCAAATCAGGGGCAGCTCATCAACCATCAGAGTGCGCGAGCCGTCAAGGCGTCCTTAACGACGATGGGGGAGGGAATCAGCACTCCGAGTGGCTTTCCATCTGTCACTCAAACAACATTGATGAGAAGAAAAGATGTCCGTCCGCAGTCCATATGTTCAGTTAAAAATCTTGGTATGATTAATATTTTTCTGTGTTACGATCGTCCATCAAGGAACCAGAACCACCCCGTTCCGACGCACCTAGCCCGGCTCACGCAAGCATACCAAGTAAGGTTCCCGCGATAGATAGAGAGATACGTCTCGCGTAGCATGCTTGGACCTCTGCTTGAAAGATACTGGGAGATTGGTCCATCGGGATAGAGAGTCCGATCCTGGGCCGATATATTCTTGCACCTGTACCCTCAAATGTTCTCAACCCATATATGTACGAGTGTACCATTTTATGGTGTTTACTTTGAATGAATAGTTGTTATTTTCACCTATTCATTCCTTTTTACTTCTTCATTGTATTTTATGAATCTTCACAAAGTTTGTGAAAGTACCATCTCTCAGAATATCAAGGAAGGTACCTACTGTGAATATGGACAGAAGGTCTCTGTCTTTGTTGCTTAAGCATTTTACAGGTCCAGTTCATTCGTTGGCAAATCTTATAATGGCCCCTTTAGCAGAGTGAGACACTTAAGATAGGGAGCGCCACCGACTCACCCTTACAGTGTTGCCAGACTTTTGAACTCGTTTTTCCCTCAGACCACAGTGTGACATTTCGCTCATTTAGCGGGATTAAATTACTAACGCTTAGAAAAAAAGGTTTTTGTTAATGTTTGTTTGCTTTTTTTTATTGTAATCTATATATATAAAAGAACAGCCTAATTTTTGTGTTCGTTCGCTAACCGGGCACACTGATTGACCGATTTTCCTAATTTTTTCTCGAAATGCAAGAGGTTTTAGGGTAGAAGGTTTAGCAAAAATAAAATGTATACTTTTCAAATCACAAATGGTTCAATTGTTGAAAAATGTTAAAAATTTTGTATTTCGCACTACA
>CAKKXW010000001.1:82193635-82204467 GCA_920937365.1 Sphaerophoria rueppellii
GTTTCGTGTCTCTCTCTGTTTTATCGTTACTTCTACGGTAATTGCCCTAGTGAAATAGCCAGTTGAATTCCTCCCCTCAAACAATTCAACCGTAATACTCGCGCTTCCAGGAATGCCCATCAGTTTACCCTCGAGCCCAATTTCGGTCGTACGCTCAAGTATAGAGAATCGTTCTTTAGCCGTACTACGCGAATGTGGAATTCCCTTCCACACTCTGTCTTTCCCAGTCATTGCAATGTTGATAAATTCAAAACCAATGTACACCGACACTTACTTTTAAACCCCTTCACCTCTTCTTAATGCGCTCACTGTGTCTCTGGCATATTAAGGGTATAAAAAGCCCCTTTAGTGTGTGCAAATTATAAAAACAAAAAAAAAAAAAATTCAATTCACACTCACTCTCTTCAGATTATATATTAAGTAAACTAGTATGATCGTACTTAAATCGCTCAAAGTAGATAAAGCCCAAAGCCAGATGGAATACCACCCGTAGTTCTTAAAAAGTGTAGGTCAGTCTTAGCACTAGTGTGCGACAATTTGGCATTCAACTGTAGGAATATTATTTGCAATCAACAGCATGGCTTTATGCAGAAACGATCCACAGTGAATAATCTGGTTATTTTCTTAAATAAATGTTTAGATGCATTGGAATGCGGCCAAGAAGAAGATTGTGTTTACACGGACTTCTCGAAGACTTTTGATCAACTACCTCATGAGATTGTCAAGTTTAAATTGAACCCTTACGGCTTCCCACTTTTTTTAATTTCATGGATTGTCTCTTACCTTGAGAAGAGATCTTATCAAGTTAAATTCAGAAATACTTACTCTAAATCATACTTGACCAAATCAGGTGTTCCGCAGGGGAGCCATTTGGGACCCCTTCTCTTTATATTAGCTATCAATGATGCACCGTTATGTGTAAATAATAGTGAAATTCTCATCTTTGCTGATGATATGAAGATATATAAAAATATAACTTCTGCAAATGATCACATTTTACTTCAAAATGATATTAACAATTTTTCTAACAAAAACAAAATAAAGTTAAAAAAATAATTAGTTCATAGGCCGGAAGGCACTAATGTTAAGACGATCATGAATTCCTTAGAGCGCCCGGTTGGGGCCAGTAAGTTAAATATAAGATTTTAGATAATAAGCTAGTTTGAATTCTTTGTCTAGTAATAAGTAGTTTTAAGTGATAATGAATAAAAATGAATTTTGAAAAAAAAAAAAAAAATGATATTAACATCTTTACATTATGGTGTGAAAAGAACAGTTTAAATCTTAACCCGATAAAGTGTCAAACAATGACCTTCTCTAAAAAACGTTCACCTTCATCTTATGACTATGTCATTTCAAACCACACTTTAGCCCGCGTTTTTACTGTTAAGGACCTAGGAGTTCACTTTACACATTATTTAGATTATTCTAAGCATATTTACGGCATAGTCAATATAAAGCTAATTCTATAATAGGTTTTATTAAGCGATGGGCAAAGGAATTCCGGGATCCTAGTGTCACCTGTGCTTTATACAACAGTTTGGTTCGTCCCCAGCTAGAGTATGCATCGCAGGTGTGGTCTCCTTTATATGATGTTCATATTGAAAGACTGAAATCTGTGCAACGGAATTTTACCCGTTTTTTGTTAAAAGCGTTTCAGTAGATTGATACTCTAAATACCCTTCCATACGAAAATCGTTTGTCAATCCTTAACATGCAAACACTACAACAGAAAAGAAATAATAATGATATTGTATTTTTCCATCAAATTATAACTGGAGTCACTGATGCTCCTGACCTTCTCTGTAAAATTTTGTTTTGCTCTCGAGGGGGAGGTTATAATCGGCCGAAGTCAGGACCTGATTAAGATTCATATTCACCGTACAAATTATGGAATGCATGAGCCTTTGACACGAATGGGTAAACTTATAAACTGGAACTCAAAACTTTTTGATTTTAATTTAAGTAAAAATCAACTTAAAATAAATTTGAAAACCAGTGTTCCACTTTCTTAATGTTTTATGTTGATTTTGTAATGTTTTCTTTGTCTCTATTTTATGTTAATTATTTATGTGTGTTGTGTTATTTGTTTTATTTTCGTTATGTGCTTACTAACAACTAACACCACACTAAGTGATGAGCCGGGGGTATAACACAGTCCTGTGTTGGAAAACCATTGGCCGTAAGATAGTGCTTGCTATGAGCCTATACGACCAATTCTGATAGTGTGAAAAAAAAGCCAGTTCCACAAGAAGCATTTTACCTACCTATTCACATCACTTTAGAATATAAACCCGATCACCGCACCATACTGATTTTGACCAAACACCAGTAAGAACATACCGAAGCAATAACTAACGGACGTCCTGTTATGATATCTCAGACAAGACGAAACCGTATCAAAGAGATTTTACTTATTCATGTACATATTTATATTAGCTGACCTGGCAGACTTCGCACTGCCTCAATCGATAAAAGATCTAAACTTTTGTACCTCGTTACTGGACAACCCGCTTCCCTATTACCCTCTACTTGTTACCCCCCTACCCACTGAGCCCTAACCTTTTAACCGCTACCCGCTAAACCGTAGCCTTGCTACCCTTTAACACCGCTACTTCGTAACCCAGCGATCCCACTGTCAACTTAGTCGGCTACCCCAATGTCTGGCTACCCTGTTACCTAACTGCCTGCTACCCTATTACCCCGCTGGCTGCCTTGGTACCTATTGTTCGCCGTTATAATATATAATTGTCCAAAAAATTCAAAAAATAAATTGTTTAAGTGAACAACCTCTAACACATAGCGCCATAGCGATAAATTGGTTTTGCACCTATTCTCATACCAACTGAATACATACGGGCAGGAACAATTCATCAGGTTAAGAAGATCAAGAATTGAAAGTTCATTATTCTTCAATAAGGCCTTGACGAGACCGGCGAGCAAAACAAAAAAGCACATCACATAGGTATTTCAAAACTACTGCAGTATAATATGGTGGATAATCTCGCTTACTGATCCAAGATTTGAGTGCATAGTCCAGTTGAGCTTATGAGGAAGGACTTTGATCGGCTGGATCCCGAAATCGTATGAACGAACAGAAACTGGCCCTGATATCGTAGAAGACCAAATTTCTTTGTTTATTAGAAACAACTTATTGGTAAATGCCAGAAAATACATACATAAACTGCTTCTTTTAATCAAACCCAAGACAATGAGACAAATCATAAATTCTGTCCCTAATACTTTAAGTGCTATACGGTACACAATCCACACCCGTTATTTTATTATTTGAGACGTTCTATAAAATTTGAAAAACATTTTTCAATAAGTAAATTCTTTCCCATTCTACACCATAACAAACATGCAAACAAGAAGGAAAAAAAGTTTTAAAAGCATAGTAGAAAAAAAACTCAATTCATTTTTCGTTTTTTTTTTGTATTCTTAGTTGATTTTTTTTTTTTTTGTTCCAGGAAAAATTAAAATCTTTGCAAGAAAAACACAACAAAGTGTCTTTGCAAAATCGTCTGGATACAGGTATTAAGGTGAAAGTTATGGGATGAACAAGAGTTTCTATTCTGTTTTTCTATAGCAAAGGTGATTTTGCTGTGAATTACATGATTTATCGTTTATTTTTCTCTCCGGGTTTGAAAAAAAAAATCGAACCAAAACCACCATCGGAAAGACCTTTTTTGGCTGTGACTTTTCAAACTATAAATCAGAGAAAGATTCCCGGAAATCTGGAGTCCAATGTAACACAAAACGTTATAAATGTTTTACTTATGTACTGATTTAAAAAGAAATATTGTTATTTTAGTATTTTTGAGAATTTATATCCGTTGCAATACTTTGTCGTCTTCCATTTGGCAACATCTCACTTTATTTTCGTGTTATTATAATCTCTTCCTTATTCCTATATCCTTACAAATATTATATTACTAAAAAGTTTGCTTTATTTATTTTCGTATTGCAGATCTCACAAATTGCGAAATAACTAAAACCAAAGTTAGACCTACAAATGGCGTGCAAAGAAAACCTGTTGGCAAGCCATTGGTCCTCACATGCCGATCGAGAGCAGCAGATCCTTGTCTAGTGACAGATCTACAATGGAAGGAGAGCATGAACAACACGATTCTACCTTAACCGTAAGCACTTTTTCAACAATTCTAAAAACTAAGAAAAAGACAAACTTCAGCTAAAAAGTAAAGACAAAATTAAAATTTTCATTTAAAGAAATATGCAACCGCTATAGGCTATACCAAATCCAATGTCCTGCATGTCAAATTTGCAATACTGAAACAAAATTTTTGAATAGACTTTTCTCAAACAAAAAAAAGTGACCGACTGTGTCGTACGAACTTGCTCCTGCATGCAAAAACTCAATAGTTATGATTGCTTTTATTTTCCAAAAATTTACAAAAAGTAGTTTTCCGCAGTATGGTAAGGTCTGCATGATTTGAGATGGATGAGGAATTGACATTAGTCATTTTCTTGTTAACTATTCACTTTGCAGCGTTTCAAGGGATGTTCAAATGAAGTAAGTTATGATGGTTGAAAGTGGTAAATAACTGATCGGTTTGTCTTTAAAGATGAGAGAAGTGGGGGATCATGACTCGAAACACAAAATTTAAAATCTCGAATGCAAAAATCTCGAACGTAAAAAAGTCTCGAACGTACAAGAAGGTCGAAAGACATTATCTCGAAAAAAATGATAATTCGAGATTATTCAAGATTTTCTTTTAATTCTATTTCTGAAAGAAAACATGTTTTTGTAATTTAATTCATAATTTTATTTATTTTAATTTTTAACAAAACAACAAAATTCAACGAAATTTACAAAATGGAACAATATTTTACAAAATTAAGCAAAATATTCAATTTACAAAAAATTGGTTTTGATCTAAGCTTCTTAAGTAATCAATATATGTAGCTTCTTTCTTCTTTTTCTTGCATTATTTTCAATACATATATTTTTTTTTTCTTTAAGGACATACTGCCGCCTGACTTAAAATTCTTCCCCCATCTCAAGTCTATCTACTTCACATTTTGCCTGAATTGACTCCTGCGCTAAGATATCAATCAGCTTGTATATACCAACGGCTTACCAACTAAAACTTTAATTCTTCTATGCTAGGACTCAACTTTCTTTTGAGTTCTTGGTAAGATTTCCCTTGTTTTGTCTGCACAAGACCAAAGACTGAAAATACATAGGTTGCTGGTTTTCTATACCTATCTAGTTTCTGTCAAACCACTTCCCGATTTGCTTTCCACTTTCGGAAAATTTATTACTTAATGCTCACGTTCATTGAGGAAAAAAGCTAACCATTTGAGCATTCGCATTTGGAGACTAAAGTTTTCATCTTATCCTTACTGTTTAACACAACTTTCCTTTTCTATTTTTCGATTTATAAAATTGTCCCAAGTGAAAAAACAAGTTTTTTTTTAGCTTAATAAACTAGCTAATCTAGAAAAAGTTAATAATTTATCAGATAATGGTTCAATTTGTTCGCGCGAATAGAACCATTATCTGAAAAATTATTTATTTTTTTCGAGATTTTTTTTTTTCAATCGAGATTTTCGTTTTCGAGATTTTTACATTTGAGAGTTTTTGTTTTCGCGATATTTGCATTCGACATTTCCACGATATTGCTCTTTTTTCATTTTTTTTCTGTACACGGATATTCTCGCTCCCACACGCAATGAAACAAACCTATGAGTCTGATCCGGCTGAAATAACGACAAAAGCCGACTACGAGATCGTACTGCACAATTGTAAATTGATCTTGCAATACTACCGCCATGCCATCAGGCGGTGAGCCTAAGTACTCATCAGGCGTCAGGCCACCCTCCTATTTCATCAGCTTGATTAAATTTGAAATGTTACTCACGCGGTCTACTTTTTTCGCGGTCTACTTCATTTTATCCCAATCACCGATGAAACAATATCCTTCACGCTGCAAAAAAAAACTCTAATCTGAAATTGCTTTTGCGGACTAAACACAATACAAAAAACCATTTCCTGTTCCCATCGAAATAGAACATATTACATACAAGCAAAATACTTTTACGACTCTCTATGCACACAGGAAACTCTCACGAAAAAATCAAAATACTCGGCGAAACTTTCGAAATTCTTGTGGTCACATCACAAATATTCAGCAAGATACACTCTGTTCACATTTTGTTTTCCCCGATGAGTGTACAAAGATTAAACTAGATTCCTGTGCCCTTTGCTTTGCATTGAAATTTATAAAACTCAGCCAAAAATGAAATCGAGTTGCAGAAAATGGTATCCCATAGTTTGGCTAGTTGATGTGTACTGATATCTGGTTGTGTTTATTACACCCGAAACGTTTCGGTTCGGCAGTAAGGTTTCTTTTTTTCTTAATTCCGGGGAAGTCTGTCAATATTCGAATTCGATATAGTGGATGGCAAAAACCAACTTGCAGATAGGTGGCCATTGGCAATTGTCGTTGTTTCATCAATCATGAGAGCCCTAGCACTAGCCTGAAGGATATGTAAAAAATCTATATCTACTGCCGTAAATTTGCACGAATTGGGAGAAAACTGGGATGTTCTACTTAATTTAATTGAGTGCTATACTAGAACGAGAACAAGAATTTCGGGCCAAATTTTTTTTTCGTTCGTTCGTCTCTTTGGTGTATGAGAGGAGAATTCATTGCAATATGCAAATAGTGGTACAAGCAGAAGCAAAATGCAAGTTTGAGTTTTCTGTTTGTATTGCCAGCGTGTAATATTGAAACTATTCCCAAAAATTAAAAATTATGTTAGGATGTGAGGGGGTCGCGGTTCCATGTGGGATGGTATTTTTTCGTGCCAGAAACATGTAGTCTAAAGGGACTATTTTCGCGGGCAGATTTTATTCAATCATGTTACTGTTTTGCTTTTTTGTGTGTTTTTTGGGGTGTTGAAATAAATTGCAACAACTGGAATAGTGTCTATTTATTCAACACTATTTTACTTTTATCTGTTACTTTTTACGCACTATAGATTATGGTCTTAAGGCTGCAGGTCGGTTTCCCAAATGTTTTAAATTGAATTCAACTATAAATAAAGCCGCGCTAAGCCCACCTTAGTTTTAATCCTTTAGTTTTTTACAGTTAAGCTTTATACGCCTTTTATGTTTCAGTTAATACACGGTTATTCCATTAGTTTAACTTTAAAAGACGAGGTGGATTTTATTTTTCATCGCTCCGCGCGCCACCCCGGGACGAAAAGACTGTAGAAAGAAGGACGTATTTTCGAATTGGTTTGAGTTTTTTGGTGTTGGATTTAAAAATTATGCGTTGTCTCCTTAGAAAGACATTAATATCGTTTTTGTGAGCCGATACCGGCTGGACTTTTACGTACAACAGTCAAGGACTCTTACATTCCGTTACTGGAATTAAGCAACGCGGTAACTTCAATTTGTCTAGCAGCATTTCTCATGGTCGGTTTGGAATGAAGAAATTCCTGCTCTAGCTGCAGTCACTTTTTTGCGACGTTTTGATACCAATAATGTTGCTCTGGATTTAGGTAGGACCGGGCATTCGCAGAAAAGTGCTGGAGTGTTTCCCTTTGTTCCAAATCTATACAACTTCGACAGAACTCGTTGTAGGTAATACCAAGTTTCATGGCATGTTGTCCGCCTGACCAAAGGCCGTATAAACGGCAACAATCCTACCAATGTGTGACTTAGGTCTATTTAGAAGTTTCTTCTTACGTTTTTGACCGTAAGTAATAGTTTACGAGATTTTTCATCTTAGTGTAATATGTATACACTTTATATCTCTTCTTCTCAATATTTGTCAATCTGTTGTAATGTGTGCACATTTTGTTTCTCCGCCTTTCTATGTCTCGGTATGTCTGTCGTTATTATTGAAATGTGTACACACTTTATATCTCTACCCCTCTATTTCTCTATGTCTATCTATATGAGTACAAACTGTAATGTGTATACACTATCTATCTCTGTCACTCTAATATTGTCTAATTGCTGAATGGTTGTGTAGCAGAAAGTTTTATTTGTAGTTGTAAGTAATTGTGTTTACACTCTTAAGAGTTTCCCCTACACTCTAGTGGTTAACAGGAGAACTTCGTTAAGCATCGTGAAGAACTTAGCAGTTTCTCGAACCTTTTTGAGTTATATAAATACCCCGATGTTGGCGAAGCTAAATGAATTGTTTTGTGAACTGCTATTAAGTAAAGACGCTGTGTTTTGAAAGTAATAATTGAAAGTGTTGAATAAATAAGTTTGTGAGTGATTTAAAGAGAATTTGTGTTTTATTTAAAAAGTGAATAAATTTTAATTATCCGACCAAGCCGAATATTAAATTATATTAGAATTCTTAAGAATTCAAGGTTTTAGATTTTGTCAGGTACCTCTCCAGTGCGTTGATAGCACTAGCTGTCGATAGTAATTGCTGTTCTTTTTCTCAAGTGACCCTTGTTTCAGTAGCCTACATGTCTGGCTAATTACTAGTCAGCCTAAAATAGGCTGCATCTTCCTGAAAACGTAGTGTCCGTAGCTTAGTGGTTAGGTGCGTTGGCTGCTGAGCAGAACGTCGTGGGTTCAAGTCCTACTCGTGCCCATAGATTTTAATTAATCTTTCACGGGCACTGCCTCTTGCGAAGAACTGACAAAACTTCCAAGAGTATCAATCTGTCATGAAAAAGTACTTCTCAAATTTGCCGTTCAAAATCGGCTTTAAATTGTTGGTCCCCTCAATTCTTCACACGCACCCAGAGAATTTTTGATGAGAGTAAGGCACTCAAGTGCTGTCACGCCATTCTATATACCTATTTTTTTCTTTAAAACGTGGCTCATTTTATTCTGCAGCATTTTTCTCTTGAACGCAGTTAAGAGTTCAGAGTTACATTCAAAGAGCCTAAAATGGGTTACGTAGGTTCTATTGACTCGAGCTTAAAGTTGTTAATTTTCTGCCAACTTTTTCTATAGACAAAGCCTTCATTAGATTGGTTTTCACGGGGTTTACACGGGGTTTTAACCACCTCCTCAATCTGGATAAATGAGTTTTGTACAACTTGTTGGTGCCTTTTAAGAGTGTTCCAGACCAAAACTGCGTTTTTTCAAATGGTATTGTGAAGCGATTAAATGTCGTATTGAAATGATTAAGGTGTCATTGTTTAGACAAAAACTGTTTCTAAAAGCTATTGGAGCACAATTTCAATTAAGTACTTCGTTACTCAGTAGTAAAGGCTTAAAAACTCCAAAATGGCTAAAAATCGTACTTTTTCAAAGAGAATTCCATCAAAATAAAAACATTTTTCGCTAACATTTCTTTATGAGCATAACATTCGACATTTAAACTGTATAACTATTGGAGAAAAAATTCACTTTTTAAACAAAAAAGAATTAAAAAACTATGAATAAAATTTGTATTTTTGATTAGCAATTTTTCATATGATGCGATATTTATTTTTTTTTAATCTCTTCATATATTTAGCACGTACTTTTTCTCAACACAGAAATCAAAACATTTTGAGAAAAACTTTGATCAAACACATTTTATTTCAAAATTAAGAGATAGCAAAATCTGCCTTAATTTGAAAATTCAAATCAGTAACGGCTGGCGGAAGTCACGATTTTCATAGAAAGGCGATTCTCTCTCTCTTAGTAAGATGCATTTAGTTCAAAATTTGTCGTCTGCAGTTGGATGGCGCTTAAAGCAGTAAGAATTTTCAGTTTCAGTCCGGAACACTCTTAAGGATGCATAAGCCAATAATTCGCTAGGCCTTGCGACGACAGTTTTCTTCTACGGCAGGTCGAAATGAGGGAGGGCAGTCCATACGTATGAGAATGCCTTGAAAATATTGACGGGTCTCGATAGCTATACTTTTTTAATTTGAATTTAAAAGTTGGATCATCCTTCTTATCTTTTACGCATTCTCTTTACTTACTTACTTACTAATGGTGGCGGTTCATTCCAGGTCGGTCCAGGGCCTCATCCAATAAGCGTCTCAATTAAACCAGATTGGTCCCTCCCTACGTATAGCTGTCTCCATTTTTCCACGCCAAGTTGGTTCAGGTCCTCTACCACTTTTGTTCTTGTATACAACAGTTAATCAGTAAAATATACTAAGTGATTGATAACTTTACTCCTTCCATCCCTTTAGTGATTTAAATCAGAGTCTTGGTTTCAAAACTAAAGAGAATAAAGGATAAAACCAAAGACCATATAACAAGCAAAGATGTCGCACGTAGAACAAAATCCTGTGCCTGCTTTTTTCCATCATTCCTTTTTTACAATGGGTCCAAAACATGAGTCTAGGAATTAGAAACATTTCACATGTTGTGGATACACACTGTGCGAAAAAGAGCGTTGCTATTTATACTGAAAAGGTAGAGGGAGAAACAATGTATTTCATGTTTATGAGTAGAAAAAACAACAACAAAACCTATGCCTTTTCAATGGGTCCAAAACATTGTTGCTAGATTTGTAATAATTTTATGAAGCAGAAGAGAGAAAAATGATTTTTTTTTTGTCATATGCACAAGCAAGTTAGGTTGATCGTTGATGAACGAGTTAAATAAAAGAAGGGTGAGTTGATGTCCTACACATATACATATGTGTATTCCTATTGCCTTAGGGATTTTGTTTTTGTTAGCTGCGTAAAAAAATGCAAACCAGTTCTACCCAGTGGCAAATTTCATCCTTGGTGAAAAATTTTGGTGAAAAGAGCCAGGAATTCATTCCACACTTTTAAGAGGAAAAATAAAGAAATGATTTCATAGGAATAAAGTAATGCCCTTTTTCCTCTGTACAATATCTCTGTTCTACTAACGCTTTCGTTTCTTCGCATATCTAAACGTT
>CAKKXW010000001.1:82214600-82264596 GCA_920937365.1 Sphaerophoria rueppellii
CCGTTCGGAATCGGCCTAAAATTGTAGGTCCCCTCAATTCTTCACACGCACCTAGAGAATTGTTGATGAGACATGAGAGTAAGCCACTTAGGCCTTGGCTCTTCAAGAGCTGTCGCGCCACTCTATTTTTATTTAAATATGTTGTCAAAACCATCGTTTTTCGTTTTTTTTTTTATTACCTACCCATTCCCATGGAATTGATCCCTGTCAGGAGAATAATTGCTTGAAAATTCAATTATTGTCTATCCTCAGTCATTTGGGTTCAACTCAATTGTATATAAATCCTCTCCAAACAAAACAATATGTGAACGTTAGCGTTACGGGAGGTCGTTGGCTGGAAGATGCAATTTAAATTATCCTGCACAAACTATTAGCGGATAAATTACGGAAAATAAAAAACAAACGCCACTACCGCCAACTTTCTTCTATCGAGACGAAAATATGCTTTGGTTTGGTTTACATTAACCAATTTGTATTTACAAACCGGAAAGGATAAGATAAACATTAATTTTGGAAACACCCACCTCACTTTGTCTTTAAGATTGCAAGGTAGGTACTAGTGAAATAAAGCTTCATCGTCTAATTTCAAGAAAATTTGCATTTTTGGTTCGAAGAACACTCCTCCTTGGCATTGTGGTTTTTTGCTTAAACAAAAGAACAATATACTAAGCTCATGCTACCTGGCCTACTGGGTTGTGTTGTTCGATGAACTAAAAAATTCAAATGCTAGAAACTCAGTAGCGCGAATAATAATTTAGGATTAATTACTATTCCTTTTTTTCAGTTTACAGTGCCATGCATTATGCGGTCTTATAAGTTTCTTGTTATTACTCAAAACGTTTAAGAAAGCGGTAAATAAAATAGACTCATTGTATGGTGTATATTATTCACTGTTTTAACTATGAATGAGCTTCAACGCGCTTCGCAAAGCTATCATAATTCTTCGTTAAATTGAATTCGGTAAAATCGAGTTGTGTAGTGTTGGTTCTCCATGATTCTCATAAGGTTTAGTCACCTTTACAAACTGTTTATTCAAACAGAATTTTTTGTGTTTAAATTCAACGAACATGAATTTAAATAAATTTCAAGAAATACAAATTTTACCAATTTTATGGGTGTTCTTTTGTGCATTTTTCAGGGATAACTTTCGTATAAGGTCCTTGCACTTAATTAAACGAGGGCGTAACAATAACAATCTGCAACCACCACCTCGCACGCACCAACATAGTTCCTGTTCATATAAAACAATAAAAATTTCGATTTTTCTGCTTGTCTTAGCGTTGGTAAAGTGAAATCTAATATGCAATGGAATATCGAATCTAGCCCAAAGTATGCTATTCCTTTTCTTTTATTTTATAAGGAAAATGGAAGGCGAGAAGATTTCGACCTTTATGGGTGCACCTTAAATCGGAAGTTGGGTATAAGTGAATTTGTGTTCTCAATTTTGTGTGGTTCCCTCAAGCGTGACACACAATGAATTTGATCCTGAGACATTCATCCCCTCGAGGAGGCACTTGCGACTCGCATAGTCAAAAATGGGGTGGGTGTCTGACTGGCTGACAGAAACACAAGTTAAGACAATTTGATGAGTGTCCTCAATGAAAAAGAAAATGTATCTCAATTGCTACTTGCAAAAGAAGTAGAAGTGATATTGTAATGCGATAAGTGCATTGTGTGGTTTTTTCCTACTTACATACTTACGAACGGGTGGATTGATTTGTAGCGATATGCTTGATGACTATGCAGAAGAATGGAAGCTAAATGAAACCAGCTTTATCCTTAAGGGACAAGCTAGGAATAAAACATGCAAAAAAGAGAACAAGAGATACTAGGATAAAAAGGTTTTTTTTTTTGTCAAACCAATAAAAACAAAAATGACGTGAATTGAGATTGCCATGGGGTTGACATCTATTGTCAGACGGCTAGAACGGAAGTTTCGGTATTCAATTAAGAAGCGTGACGAGGGTTTAGTTTTTTGATTGCAAAATCGCATTTGCATTTACAAGACTTCTACGTAGAGTGAGAATGGGAAAGGGTATCGTTCAAAGTTGTGATATTGGTAAAGAGGCTTGGAAAAAAATAAAGTACAAAAACAAAATATGACTTCACTCTGCAGATTTATTAACTTTTTTTTAAAAGTATTCAAGATTTTAGTCTATCATGGACAAGGACATTACACTGTATTTCGTAGAATTAATGAAACGAATTCGCCGGTTCGGTCTGTTTGTTTGCTTCCGCGTTGTCTAATATACAGGGTGGAACTGAATCATTGCGTGAACTTTAGTTTTTAACACTATTTAATAGTTATGAGGCAGGGTCTTTTTCAGCCTACGACAATAATTAACATAAGCTTCCCCCGCCATAAAATTTTGTGTCTAGAAAGAGGAATGAATTCATGTTTTTTTCAAATCAAACAAATCTTTTCCCGTTGGCAATATGGGTTTCTTAAGGGTAGGTCCACCACCACGAACCTTATTGACTTCACACCTTTTTCCGTTTGCGCATTAGAAGAAGGTAAAGAAATTGACGCGATTGCGATCAGTAAAGCTTTTGACAAAATATCACACAACTTTATCCTGTTTAAGCTTGACAAATTAAATTTTCCACTTTACTTTATCTCTTGGATCCGATCTTATCTAGTAGCGGAATTAGTAACGACGAGGTATTCAAATAAAAACTTTGAAGTTGTTCTTAATTACGGTTACCAAGTGTCCTATTTGAATGACAGCATTGACACGTCAATCATCTTCTTCGTTTCACAGTTCCCGTTTTCACAACGGCCATCAAGTAAAGTAGCATTTCTGTTGCCACTTGAACAATGAACATCAACTGTGCTCACTGTTTAAGGAGCTTCTAATACAAACATCTAACGTAAATTGCTTGCAGATTTTATTGATATTACAGTACGGGATTCTTTGTGCACGAATCCGATTCGTATAGCACTTTAAAACTCATGCAGCTTTTCGGGCTAAAAAAGAATACGAGCTACAGAGTTTTGATATTTTAAGATTCTAAATCAATATTAATGTTCTGAGATCTCCAACTTTCATTTCCAATATCCTTAACTATCAGCAGACCATTAACGATGTAATAAAACTGAAAACGACGACTCAAATCACTCAAAACGTTTCCCTTCGATAAAAAACCAAATCCTTATTTTCCCACCGTGTCCTTACTACAAATAACGGTAGGTACTTCAATTTAATTTAAGTGTATATAAATTTAGCATCAATCAATGGAGTATAACGAAGGACGGCTAAAGTGCTTTTTATTTCTCCCCCGAAGCAAAAAAAAAAACGAAACATGTTTGGACTTAAATTTGACTACTACAAGGGATAAAGAACCTTTTTTATATTCACCTTTTTAAGTCGTCTGCATGAGTATCCTTCTTATTGCTTTTTCTCCATACAACGATAAACTGGACAATAATCCTGTATAAATTACAGAGCTTGCACAAAATCGAATTATGTTGGTATAATGCGAGGGCCGAAATTTTTGGAAGGAAAACAGGGTTGGATTTTGAAGAGAGTATTTTTCTATGAGAACCTTGAAACAGCTTATAAGGCTTTTGATGAAACCAAAAAAGAGGCCCCCTCGTCATTTGGCGCCCAACTTTTACTTATAACGAAAATCGATGCATATGCATATACGGTTCTGAATCCAAGCCAAAAGATTAAATAATATTTTCTTTCCGGTTCGATGACATTGTCAGTTCGTATCTACCTTCTCAGTAAAGCAACGAAGATAGTTTTTTTTTGTTGTCCTTAAATAAGGATACCAAACTCACCCCCTCACCCCCTCCTTTTGCCTTAAAAGCTGCTTCAAGTCTCCAACTTGAATACAATTTTTGCTCTGAATAATTTATGCGAAACCGAAAAGAAGATTTTTCTAAACGATTTTTATCCTTTTCAAAGAATTGTATCGAAAGTTGTCTTCACGAGTTTTGAATATTTATTTGAGGGGGGACTTTATCTTGATTCGAGACAGTGAATAAAAAAAAATAATAGAAAAACTTTTGGCTACAAAAGACCATCGACCCGGGGAATTGCATTGCGGAATACAAAATTTGAAGTCAAGACAACATCCTGACAGTTGTATGGTCGAGCTCATATATATAATTCGAGTAAGTAGAAGACAAAAAACCAAATTCAAACAAAAACTTTTCTGATTATCTTGATTGCATTCGAAATTATTGAACTGATTTCACCCTTCAATTATTTGACCACCACGCACCATCAGTGTGGCTGACGGCAGCGACAACGACGACGGGAGTTTTGGGATGGTTATTCTTATTGAATAAAAACCTTGCTTTTCACCAGTCGCTCTTTAATACAGTCCAAATTCAGGGCTAACAGATAATGACTAGTGAGTGAGGATTGATGGAGATGTCTGATAAATAATCAAAACACCATATGGGGGTTCTTACTCCCAAATCCACATAGAATTAGGGGTTGTTTCGGTTAAACACCGGACTTACGAAAATCTCACATCCGCATGTGATGAAGCTCCATACCAAAAACAAACGTAGGAAAACACATCGCATGAGCGAGTTGTCGTGGTGGGGGCTTATCCGCAACATTAATTGTATCAGACAATTTTCGCTTTCGCTTGATGGTCGGATTTCAGGAAAACAGGCATTTAACTGGAAGCTAAGTGGTTTTGGGTGTATATAGAGATTTTAGCATTTCGGAATTGGATACGGCAAACAAGAAGTCATGATGAAGCTGATGGGCTGCATATAATCGTAGGATCTCCAATTTCTATATAAATCGCATATGTACCTTCATATATGGAAGCTTTGTTTGGTTGCATTTGAACGGAAGTTATTGAACTGATTGACCACTGTTTTGGGGTTTCCTTGGTGATGGCTTGAATGGCATCATTTTTTTTATTATAATGGCTTATAACGAAATTTAATTGCGGATTTCGTAATGGTGCTTCACTCACGAGTCACGATGTTCGGTTTTGTTGTTCATTTGGAAATTTGATCTATTATTTAGAGGTCCCTTTTGTTTGTTAATGCGTTGGTCTTTAAGAATTGATTAGTATTATTAGGTACTAAAACCCTTATCAAAACTTTTTTGTGATTTGATTAAATACCCATAATAACGTCTTCTGGCCCCTTCTCTAGGATTCTAACTTCATATCTCGACTTGAAAGTAACGGATTGTGCGTCGAGCTGGTTGTTGAATGTATGAAGAAAATGTACGGAAATCTCCCGATCAATCAACCGTCAACCAAATTGATCACATTGCGATCGAGGCACGAAAGTTCTAACATGCAAGATGTCCGCACATTCTGAGTTGCCAACTTTGTTAAAGCCTATCCCGATCAAGGGCAACAAGATAAATTGCTAGGAGGAAATTCGACGTCAAACGGCTACAATCGCAAGAAATTGCTAGATCCTAGATCAGAAGTCCTTTGCTGCTAGCTCAAAATGTAGAGAACCAGTGGCAACACTGCCAAGCAGCTATCAGAGATGCCACCTCCGAAGCGCTGGGGCTTACACGGCCACCACAACGAAAACTCTGGTTTGACGATGAGTGCCGCCAATCACATGCAGCTAAACAAAAGACATTCAAAGCGGCGCTGCAAAGCAGGACACGACCAGAAGTGCGTTTTTGCGCTGACAATAGTTGACTATAGTTTTTATGTCAAAAGGAAAATGGTTGATGTGTCATAGTTGAAATAGTTAGAAATAGTTGAAATCATCCAAAAACGCTTTTTAGTTAGGTTTGGTTGATCTGTCAAACAAAAAAAAAAAAAACAAATCTTTTGAGGTTACATTTTTCTTTTCTTTTGATCATAACAATTTTTGTTGCTCTAAATTTATTTCAAAAATTCAAGAATGATCTTGATATGGTAAGATTTTAAAGCCAATTGAGATGAGAAAATATTTATTTATTTTTGAACAACCCACAGCAAGAAAAGAAAAGAGAAAGAGACTGAAGACCACCCTCCATAAAGAAATCTTCAAGCTGTTCCAAGTAAGCCAGCTCCTGATATTCTCCTAATTGCGGCTCCCAGATTCAGTGAAAAACTCTCAATACCAATATCTAGTTCGTGATTTTATATAAATAAACGAAAAAAGTCTTTATTCTCCGAAACTAATTAAACATTTTTTATTGCTGACAGACAAACATAAAAACAATGAATTCAAATATGTATGCCGATTTCGTCCTTCAATCATTGATTTGGGTTTCCTTATGCTTGACTTCTGCGGGAGCGTCATTGAGCTTCCTCTCCAAATTGTCCTTTTCTCCTGTGATCTTCGTAATTTTCTCCTCAGTCAGCTCCATTCACCGCTGCGTCAATTTCTTCTCATGCAGAGTAACTTCCATTTGCCGTTCCTGCGGACTGACGTTCGACAATCATTATGCTCATGGGCAGTGGCCAACTTATCCTCCAAAACCATGTCCATGTCCTCGAGTTTTTCGATGACTTTTTGTAAACTAACCGAACGTAGACGCTGACTGTTTTGGCCATCTTTGGCAGCCTGCAAGTCGCCACGCAGTTGCAGTTGAAATAGGAGTGTTTGCGGATTGCAGTATAGCCAATTCGATTGGAAGGGTTTGTGACCGGTAAGAGAATGATTCTTGAAATTGGTGCTGAATTTTAAGCCACTTGGAAATGCGATCATTTCCTTGGTGTGTATCTCCTCGTAGTGACTGAGGATTTTCAGTTTGACTCGTGAAGCTTTAAAATTTGTAAGGGGAATCTTATTTTCTTTATATTTTTGAAATTAAATATTTTTAATTGAAGACGAACAGAAATCTTTTGATTGGAATTAAATTTGCGGCGGCACGGATACGGACAACTACGACGGTAAAAAATGCACGAACAGAATGTTTTTTTTTTTGAGTCATTAAAAACACCATTAAACAGAAAAAAAAGACTTTGACACATCAACCATTTTCAACTCACCTCCTGAGTAGAGTTGGGAATAGTTAGAAATAGTTACAATTTGACACTTTAACACTGACCGCAAAAACGACAATTGTGGTTACGAAACGTAACTATTGGCGTGCAAAAACGAGAAATAGTCAACTATAGTTAACTATAGTCAACTATAGTCAGCGCAAAAACGCACTTCAGCTCCTAAGCTCTACGAGCAGAAAAAGAGAGAGGAGCACAAACTTCTCAGGAAAAAAAGGAGCATGAGAAGAACACGGTCGAGGAGATAGAGGGATGTCAAACAGGTAGAAACCATCATGGGAACATCGTAATGGAACCACAGTCAGTGCTGAGGATATGGAAAGACTATTTTTCCAAGCTGTATAATGGCAATGACGAGGAAAATTCCGCCAGAAATACAGAACCATTCAATTTGGGTGCAGAAGGTCAACAATTCCACCCACCCGACATTGACGAAGCGAAGATATCTAAACTTAAGTAGAACAAAGCCGCTGGAACAGACGGGCTAGCTGCCGAACTGTTCAAGCTGCTGGAGATGATTTAGTTAGGAGCATGCACCAGCTCATCTGCAAAATTTGGTCGGAGGAAAGTATGCCCGACGAATGGAACCTCAGCATCGTATGCCCGATCCTCAAAAAAGGAAATCCCCCTGAACTGCACCAACTATAGAGGCATAAGGCTCCTTAAAATCGCCTATAAGATCTTGTCGGCCATGCTGTGTGAACGTTTGAAGCCCTTCCTCAACAACCTGATAGGTCCTTATCAGTGTGCCTTCAGACCCGGAAAGTCCACAATCGATCAAATATTCACCCTACGGTAGATCTTGCAGAAGACCCAGGAACCCAAATCGATACCTACCACCTTTTCATCGATTTCAAGGCCGCGAATGACAGCATCTATAGAGATCAATTATATAGTGCAAGTTTTGGCATCCCAGAAAAACTCGTCCGTCTATGCATGATGACACGCTGTTTCATCATGATCGGAAAAAACCTAGTGGACGAATTCGATATCAAAATAGGAAATGATTGTGCAAAGCTTCAGCGTCAACATCGGAGGCAAAATCTTTCAAAAGTCCGTCCAGCTACTAAGATACGCAGACGATATTGACATAATTGAAAACACAAAGTGATGTCAGTAGAGCGTTTGTGAGTCTTGAGACAGAAGCCAGGAAGATCGATTAACAAGGACAAGATCAAGTAAATGCTGTTGACAAGAACGTACTACCACAACCGACGTCTTGGAGCAAACGTCAACATATAAAGATTTAACTTCGAGGTAGTAAGCACTTTGTCTACCTAGGATCCGCTATTAACTCAGACAAAACAACACCAGCGCTGAAATCAAACCAAGAATCACACTTGCCAATCGCTGCTTCTTTAACTGAGAAGGCAATTTAGTAGTGAAGTCCTCTCCTGAGCAACTAAGGTGACGCTCTACAAAACCCTAATCATCGTGGTCCTAATGTATGGTGCAGAGACATGGACGATGACAACATCCGATGAAAACGCTTTGGGCTGCTTTGAGAGAAAAATTCTTACAGTGATTTTTGATCCTGTCATCATAAATGGAGAATGGAGACGAAGTTCAACCAAGAACTGTATGAGCTGTTCAGCTAACACTAACATAGCCAGAAAATTTAAGGTCCAACGAATTAGATGATTGGGACATCTAAGAATGGCAAATAATGCTCCGGCTCGTAGAGTCTTTGAATCCAAACCGGAAGGACGTCGCAGAAGAGGAAGACCGCGTCTCAGGTGGAGCATATAGGTAGTAAAGGACCTGAACCAACTTAACATGCGAAACTGGAGACAGCTGGCCAGGGACCGAGCTGGCTGGAGACGTTTGTTGGAAGGGGCCCTGGTCCGACCTGGACTGTAGCGTCGCCATAAGAAAGTATGTGAAATCTATGGTATATCTATAGCAATAAGCCTATGACTATTGATGAACTTCGTTCATACATTGAGCGTAAAACTGCAGCAGTATTCGCCGAATTATGCATGAAAACTGTCGAAAATTGGGTTCGACGTCTGGAAACCGATTTCGAATTCTAAAACCGTTTTTAAGTATTTATCTTAAAGGTTCGGTATTTTCTTATATTGGTTGAAGAGAATATGAAATTTGGTCAATTCTTTGGCAATAAGCCTCTAAGATGAAGACTGCAGGTAGTCAGTTAAATTTGCCTGAAGTTTAAATTAATCGATTCACGAATACTAATCACCAGGGCCGGATTAAGAGATGTGGAGGCCCCGGGCAGCAAAGGAGTGGAGGCCCCAACTTATTTCAAAAATATTTAAAATGGACAGTCGAGTTTTTTTTTTAATAAATATTAATTTATTTTGAAACCAAGAATATATTATTACTCCATTATTTAAGAAGCATATGATGAATATAATTGGAATACAAGATTACTTTCTACACTCATTAGAAAAAGATTGGATAGACGGTTTTGTTCCATCGTCGTTCTAAGTCTATTTTTTATAATTTTCATTTTTGAAAATGAGCGCTCTCCAGTGCAATTCGATACCAACCAAATACATTCTCAATGTAATTTCAAGATTTGGGAATGTAGCTTTGATATTTTGGTCTTCAAGGATTTGGTAATAAAAAAGTTCCGGAGATTGGTTTTTTAGCATAGTCTTTCTTGTATAAATCGATCCTAAACACGAACTGAACTAATTCATTACCAGGACTAGGTTCTAAATCATCTTCGTAAACTTTCATCAAACGCTCTGCTGCAGCTCGTATCTTCTCAATGTGATTAAGTAATCCAAACCTCGAACGTACAGCTTCATAACCCTGAAATCTTTCTGTAAGAGAAACGCGTAGCTGGTCGATCACTGGAACAAAGGCGGATTCAACCTCATGTTTCCCCTTTTGGTCCTGTCAAGGGACTGGGCGTATTCGTCAGTCTGAGATATTTTCTTGGCAGCGTCCTCGTATTTATCGAAATCATTTCTTTTAGCTTCCACGAATGATTTCAATGACTCTAGTGCACGCATTGCCGATAGCCGATTCAAGAACCATTTTCAGATCTTGCAACATCTTTGTTTGTAGCGTTGAATCGCTCCAAGATATCGTTCCAAGAGACTGCCAATAAAGCGGTTTCGAGACCACTCATCTTCTGTAGAAGGTGCGCTGCTTCATTCCTCGTGATGTCTTTTTGCTCTTTATCGGAAGATATGCTGGTAAGAGCTTCAACGATTTCCGAATAGCCGTCGACTATGGCTTTCATAGCTTCAGCCCGACAAAAAACGAGGGGAAAACTGTTACCGTCGTATGCACACGGGAATTGGCAGCTTAAATCCGTAGAATGTACCTACTTGTTTGTTGTTTCAGAAAAATCTGGGGCCGAATTACGGCATCCGTTATCGAGTGAGTGAATCTCATCAGTGATCGAACGAACGAGTAAATATTTTGGGATGATGACATTCGTTAGGTCACGTATCGTTCGAGAATTCAAAACTGTAGTAGTTTTTATCGAGTCTCGATTATTTTAAAGGAATTTTGAGAGGTTTGACAAATAAATAAATAAAACTTGCAGGAAATAGTGAAGGCAGAAATATTATTTTTCTTTTTTTTTTATGAAAAAACACAGTTTGACTGTTATGAAAAGACGAGATTGGTGAAGCTTTGGAGAGGTAAAATCTTGACCTTATTAAATTATTGGCTTACAATTTCATCATAAAATAACTCAAAGAAAAAAATTTAGTTTTTTCTAAGCAAGTTGCTCCATCAGTGAGCTGTTTGTGTGTCAAATGAAATTAAGCCTTGTACTAGAAGTAGAAGCTCGATATCTCGTGAGAGCTAATGCCAAACACACACAATTCACTAACTTATTGTTCGATGACGGATGCGGTAATTCGGCCCCTGATTTTCCAAAATACTTATTTGCCTTTATGCTAGTGAATGTTTCAGGCGATTATTACAGACTGACAAATTATAATTTATGATATTAAGAATATAGAGACGAATAAAAACTAGGTAACTAGATTTAAAAAAGTGATGTATGAACAAGTAAAAAATTGAAATGTAGTAAAAGTAAGATAAATGGGTTATTGCTGTGCAAATATTGCATACACAATTATTGAGCAGAAGCTATATTTGTTTGTAGTAGTCTCATTGTGGGGGCCCCTCTATTGTGGAGGCCCCGGGCATTAGCCCCGTTTTCCCGCCCCTAAATCCGGCCATGCTAATCACGAATGATTAATTAATTTGGTTTCAAACGACCTTTAGCATTTGATTTGAACAACAATACCAGAAATATAAAACGTTCACGAACATCCTCTTCAAAATGCCATCAATACTCAGGACTTAATAATGAAAAGAATGTTTGTTGCTCTCAAGAAATCAATTAAATTCGAAATTAGGAGCGAAAAACGAAATAAATTAATTTTTATTCGTTTTCCACTAACTAAGAACCTCTTATTTGTTAACATAAATCTTTTTCAACGACTTTTCCTATTCCCATTAAAAAAAAGCAGACAAAAGAACTCATCTCGTTAGATGCTTTCAATTTTATTTCCATTAGCCAGTCCTTCCACAAATTAAAACTTCACGCGCCGATTTCTCATAATGAAACGAATTAAATCGTTTCTTATTTCATGGCACTTAATTCACATTTAGCCAAAAAAAAAGAAAAAAATTCAATACAACACGTACCACTCAAGATTACTCATAAAACAATCAAAACAACAATAAATAGAATCGAATCCGCAAGGAAACTAATTGATTTTCAATTTGACGAGCAAAGCAAACAGAAAAGGCCAATCACAAAACCATTTGTTACGCTTTAATAAACAGTTATATTATAATCAGAAATGCGATCAATAGCAATAATAATTTTTATTTTCTTTCCTTTGATATCCTTGCAGAGCTTAGCGCAACATCTTGTGCTCGCGGTCGGTCAGCTTCAACCAAAGATACTTTTGACCAACAAAACACATACAAATAGAGACGACGATAATCCCGTTGCCAGATGGACTTTTGGTAATATTTTATCGCAACTTCTTGTATTGAAAGGGGGCTTACGGTTCTCAATGTTGGTATCAAGTCTTTGCGTTGTTGGATATCTCCAGGCGAATAATATTGAAATGTGGATACGGGGAGTTACAAGTGTTTGATTTAGGATTTTGTATTGCTGGAATGAGGGTTTATGAAACTGTTGTTGTTGTTTGGCCTCCAACTTCTTCCGAAAAAATCAAACCAAATTGTATAGTTACATTGATCGATATATTTCGGCAACAAGTACAATCATTAGGACCTACAAAAATAAGATAGACATAAATAAATACAGGTAATATTAAAAAGATAAAATTATAAACTGTGTACCTAAAATTATAGTTTCACAAATTTACTTTTTTCTCACAATTAATGGCAAATGATCTGTCAAAGAATGCTTCAAAATGAAAACAAAAACAATTGAAGCGGTTAGCCGTCGTCGTCACTGTGTGATGATGATGGCACTTGTTGCCGAAATATATCGATCAATGTAACTATACAAAGTTTGATTTTTCGGAAGAAGTTGGAGGCCAAACAAAGCAACAACATTTACATAAACCCTCATTCCGGCAATACAAAATCCTAAATCGATTGCAAGTCATTCTCCAATCATAATGACTACTTTGCTAAATAATTATGAAGGAACATTTAACGATGCATCTTTTCATCTCCAAGGAATGCTCCAGAAACTAGACAAAAGTCTCGTCAAGTGTTTTTGTTGAAGTGTCGTTGTTGGAAGATTTTCCCTAATTCCATCACCCGCAATACATAGTCACTTATGAGCAAATCTCAATGTGCACAGAGCACAGTCCAAATCCATCATGGAAAAAGCCATTTGTGATTTACAGCAGAAAATGTTGAACTCCCAGATAGCTGATTGTTGTTTTATCATCCAGAGGCTAACAAGTGAGATCAACCAACATTTAATACAGTTGACCTGTACCAATACCAAATTTTTGTGACCATACTCATTACAAAATGGGTCTAAGTGATAATAACAAGAGATTATGCACCAAATTTAACGAATTTAAAAGAAAACAACACCTACTTGAAGACATTCATGCATGTTATGATGATTCTTTTGTTAAACAATTTTCTGAGGTTGAGGTTCCACATGAAATGCTGGTTCTACTTAGACTTGGACCCAAATTTGCGCTACCGATCTCAATTATCCCAACGCTTGATTTGATTGCTGACATCGAGCTCATTATTTCAAAATATGCTGCTGAGCACATCAAAAAAGGAATGAGAGTACCTACATTTAACCTTTTTGATAACGAAAACGAAAATCTGCTCCGAACCTAATAGACAAATTTTATTATTTCAGCAATTTTTACTCAACACATATAAAACACATGAAATACAATACAGCTATTCGGAGAGTTTTAGCCAGAAATCACACTGAAAAACCAACATTGAACGTGTAACAAACGTTTTAAAGAAAAACAATTTCCCTATTGATATCATCAACAAACTTATTTCATCTTTAATTTATAACAACTCTGGTAATGGTTCGGAGACGAGAGGATTTGACAGGAGTAGCTAGCTACCTTTCGTTGATAAAGAAACCTTAACACAAAAACCTTATTATCAAACTTCGATTCATCAAACAAAATCAGAAGTAACCGCCACAGCTATGATTTGGTTTACATCATGTAAGATGCATTGTAATAATTTTGTTAATATTCCAACCCTAACTGACCCAATAATTACATAGAACCAAAATTCTAAAGCTATGGTGTCTTACAAAAGTTCAAATATCTATATACATATTTCATTATATTTTACAAAATCTAACCAATGCAACCGCTCACCCATCACAGCTCAGCTCACCGGCAGCTCAGCTCACCCAACAACTCAGCTCACTTTCAGCTCACTTTTACATCAGCTCAGCTCACTTTCAGCTCAGCTCACTTTGAACTGAGCTATTGTACCTAGCTCAAAAGTGAGCTCAAATTTGAGCTAAGCTGTGAGCTGAGCTGAAGTGTGAGCTTTTTGCAACCCTGTTTATATCAACCTGGTGAGGTTCGGTCTTCCAGAATCTAAACGGTACCTTATTGGTTTTTCCTCACTAACAGAATGCAAGAATTTCTAGTCCTATTGCAGAAGTTCACAAATTTCAAGAAACAAGTTTTTCTATCCGATATTTGAGAGAATTATACATATGAATCTGGAGTTCGTGCAGTTCAGGAAATGTTCTCTCTTGAGATTGGGCACTTTATTTTGCTGACGAATTGATGAATACTCCAAACCTGCTTCTTTCAACCGCTGTAACGGCAAGAAAAAAAAAAACTCCAACTGGTTCTGTGAGTAGGAAGCTTCGTTTAGATCCATGTGTTATCCTGTATCACAATTCACAAATAGCCAACATGATCTACAATAGTTCATTTAGTGCGTGTGACCTCTTTAATCTTACCTAAGCGATTCGATTGCTAAATTCAAAACCATAAGCCGCGTTTGCGCTCACGGTCTCATTGAGGAGTAGATCTTTGTGGTTTGACTTATCTTTATAGCTGGGACACACATATGAAAGGTCGTTTCCAAAAAAGTAGTAAAACCTTTGGCCAAAAGCGTGCCAACATTCTAAAATGATAACGAACCAAACCAAGTACATTATGCTCTAAAACTCCTCTATATCACTAGAGAGTTGGTCAAAAGAAGCTTATTTCGGACTGCAATAAAGAGGGCTTCCCTAACACATATTAAAAAAAAAAAGAGGAAGAAAAAACAACAGCATCAGAAAAACAACCCCATCGTTATCGTTTATCAACATGCAAGTTGACATTTTTCGAATATAATTTCTTTATCGTTTACTTATTATATTTACATAGACCAAACCTTTTTTTTAAATCAAAACACCCTGTACTGGTAAACTTAGGTGTGTGGTAAATATCAATTATCCCTTGTCTCACGACGAACGTCTGACACATGGTCAATGTGCTTTTTTTCGATTAAAAGACCGAAGAGAATCGTATTGTATTGATATCTCCAACAATTTGAAGAAGCGATAACATTACATAATAAGGGTATAAAAAGCCCCTTTCACTGATGCCTTGCGACCCATCACTAGAAACTGTCAAATGTCAGTCAAAGAACAATTCAATCAACCCTCCAGCAGCGTTAAACATGAAAGGCACAGTCTCAGTTTCGTTATTTATTGTGTCAGAGCGTGGCACCTTCACCGTGTGCGTGTCCCCATAACTTTGTCCTTTGTAAGTTTTCCAAATCAAAAAGGCACTAACTTCACCAGCACCAATATTATAAACAGAACGCGATTCAATTTCAGAGTTTTGTTTTATTTATATCCAGGGATAAGCCAAGGTACACCTCAACCACAAGACAGGCGTAAGGCAAAAGAAATTGCAAAGATTGAGTTTGGGTTTATTTTGTTTTTATGATATGACTTTTATTTTCCCAAGCCGGAAACATCGGATTCCTTCTCGAGGGAATAAATAAGTAACAGTAACGAAATGGAATGGTGGAAACATAAATTGACTTTTGACTTTTGCGGAATAAAACAAAAAAAGTTGATATTTTTCAGTAGTCGTAATTTATTGATTGTGCAGTTGAAGAAATCCAGAATAGCGGAAAAGGAAGTGGGAATGTTAAGAACGGTAGATAGATGAAAAATGAAAGAAGCAATAAAATACCAATTGCAAGAAATTGCAATGGATACCCAAAGCGGAAACACTTTGTATTGCTGCATTGCCGGAAATTGCTACGTTTGCTGGCAAATTGTTTCAAATATGAAAAATGGTTGCAATTTTCGTACAGTATAAGTTTTTTTTTTTTTAAATATATTAGAGGCTAATAGGGGCGCGATGAATGATGAAAAATACAAATGGGGGAACTAAGGAAAGCGTTATAGAATGACCGCTTTAAAGCCATGATCACCTACTTTTTTTGTTCATCAATTGAACAACTTTCCCATTCCGATTGTTTCTTCGATAACCTCTTCAGAAATCCCTTGCTGCTAGCACAAAATGTAGCGAATCAGTGGCAACCCAAGCAACTATCAGATATGCTGCCTCGGCTCACACGACCACCTGGTTTAACGTTGAGCACAAGAGGTCTACAAAGTGGAAAGCGGCGGAGTATGTACCAGCTCATCGGCAAGATTGAAAAAGCATGCCCGACGAATAGAACCTCAACCTCAGCATCGTGTGTCCGTTTTTCAAAAAAGGATATCCCCTGAACTGCACCAACTATAGAGGTATTAGTCTACTAAGCAACGCCATCAAGATCTTGTCTGCCATGTTGTATGAACGTTTGAAGCCTTTCGTCAACAACTTGATAGGTCCTTATCAATGTGGCTTCAGAACCAGAGAGCCCACCATATTCAGTCTACCGCACATCTGGAAGAAGACCCAGAACTTCAAATCGATACCTACCACCTTTTAATTGATTTCCACGCCGTGAACCACAGCGTCTACAGAGATCAACCATATCCCTCTATGGAGATTTCGATGGAAAACTCAAGCTGTTCCATCAAGGTCTGAAAACCCTCAAGAATGATTTTGATGTCTAAGACAAGGCGATATGGTGTCATACAATCTCTTCAACAATATTCTTGAAAAGCTTGTGCTCCAACGGCAATATCAGGGCACAGTCCTTCAAAAGTGTGTCCAGCTATTAGGATTCGCGGACGACATTGGCATAATTGGAAGAACACAGCGTAATGTCAGTGGAGCGTTGGTAAGCCTTGAGACGGAGACAAAGAAGATGGGTCTATCGGTCAACGAGGGATAACAAAGACAGATTTAACGTATGTAGAGGTAGTTAAGGACTTTGTCTACCTGGGATCTGCTTTAAACTCAGACAACAATACTAGCGCTGAAACCAATCGAAGAATCATTCTTGCCAATCGCTGCTTCCTTGAACTTTGAATGCAACTGAGTAGGAAAGTCCTCTCTCGAGCAACTAACAAGAAGACTTCTATTGTTTGTTTTTTCTTATGTTTGTCCGTATGTCGCCTTGTCGGGTAAAATAGTTTTTTGCCTGCTTTTGAGTGAGTTTTTAGAGCGCAGTTCTTTTCGAAAGCTTACCGCAAAATTTCTGTGAGTTTTATTGTGATTTAATCTGAATATTTGGGATCAAAAATATTTTCCGATTTAAAGTTCTCCTAAAAGGTTTTTTAATGTTGTTAGTGCTCAAGGTAAGGAATTCATTGAGTTTTTTGGACGGAGAATCATGGTTCTTTCAATTATCATTCCTGGTGTTGATATTGGAGCCCCACTGCACGTGGTCTGCGTTGGAGTCGTAAATAAAACTATTTCGAGCATTATCTTTACCAGTTCTTTTGCAATGTTTTGGCTTCTTCATCAGCAAAGGGAATCGTCTCAATTGCACCAACTAGTGATGATAAAAGTCTATGAACTATACAGAAGCCTTTCTAAAACAACCTGTTAGCACCACCAACAACAATATTTTCACTCTAAGGCAAATATTGAAACAAAACAGTAACTCTAAATCTGGATATAATAAGTTTTCACTTTTTCAGATTTCAAGGGTTTGCCCATCGAATGGCATCCGAAGCTTCGTTCGTCTTTGTTAATGAAAATGTAGCACCAAAGACCATATAACAAACTTGCAAACTTTGGTAGAACGTAACGGTGTCCCATTAATGTCGAAAAAGGACTCTCAGAATTGTTTCATGTCAAAAACAGATTTGGACAAGGCGATGCCCTGTCATGCGTCTTCTAAAGACAATGGAAGACTGAATGGAAATCCGTCCAACGTTGACGACAGCAACATCTAGGTATCAGAACTTTATATTAGGCTTAATCAGGATTTAAAAAATTCAACTCTTATTTCTTTTCAAATGGGAAAGTATTAATATTAATTTTTCTTCTGTTTGCGTTGTACAGAAATTGGAACATTGAATTCCACTTGGTTCCGTCATTCATGCATACGTTACTCCCTACTTATTAAATCTTTGAATCATCTGACGGCCAAAATGGGTCATGAATCAATACAAGTAAATAACAAAAAAAAATTAATTTTTGATTTCATATTTCCTCTGATTTTCATGAATCATCTAAATTTGTTTCGTCATCGTGCATAAAAGAAATGTTCACTTCAATAAGTTCAAATGTCACTCCACTCTCGAATACGAATAGTTTAAGCCGCCCACACCACCATCACAACCCGCTGCTCATTTCACTTGAAGGATATTGAAAATTTATTGCTCTCTATTCAATGAACAATAAGATCCATAAACAGCTACATGAATGACAACATCGGCTAAACCAGAAGCAGAACTGGAGGGAGAATAACGACCTCAACAGCACTATTTCGATTCGCGCCTGAATGTCATTTTGTGCCAAATCTACACCCACCACATCTATTGCGGGTCCTTCTAGTCGTTATCGCTTCGTCATGCTTAAAATATGCATATCTTCATCGAGAATACAACAAGCGATTTGTAGTGCATATCGTTTGTAAATCATGCAGTGGTACAAGAGCAACCCAACGGCAATGATGACTTGACGGCATCGGCGGAGCTGCCGATGGCTGTGGCGGGTGCGGGTGTGACAGGCGGTAGCTTTCGGATGATGAGCTAAGCGCCAGCAAACACGAGTGTTTTATCAAAATTGTATCGAATACATATTTAACACATGAATGGGTACCCATAAATCTTAGAGATTTTGGAGTTATGGGGAGTTACGATGAGGGTTGACAACATGGGGGTTTCGGGTTGTTACCCAAACACAACTAGGAGTGTCGATAAGAAGAAATCGAATGACATCCTTGTCATGATTTGCATAGACGTTATATAAGAGGTAAAAGATTCCAAATTCAAACTGTTATTTGCATTTTATTTCTAGTGATGTAAGCCTTTTTGTTAGTTTTGTTGAGTTGATTGAAGATGTAACGTGTTTATAAGACTATAATATGCGGTTATCTGTTTCTTTTTCTGAAAAATGCCTCTACTAGTTTTGACTTCTTCCTATTGAGGTTGATTCTAGCTTGACTATCCTTTTCATTTTGCTTCTGGGTCGTGCGAGCTTCCTTCAAGATGTTGTTGGACCTATTGTTATCCTTGGCCGACCGACAACGTACGTCTTCCAATTTTGAATCTCTAGGCTCCTGCTGTCCTGGTCTTACGCCCGGTGAGTTTGTCGATACCCACCCACTATGTCTGCTTCTGCTATGTCCTCGAAATCGCCCTGGGGGCTAACCGTAAAGCATTTTCTCTCAAAAAAGGGCTTAAAGTTCATAAAACATTCGACTAAGCACCCAGTCGCAGATTTTTCGCTTAACGTTCCCACTGGATAAATGAGGTTAATACAGCTTCTCGATTCATTTTAATTTGTCGATGCCGTTTGCTTAATCAATAAGTTTCCGTGTAACGAATTGCTGCCTCCAACGTCATGTTGAGGAGGAAGCAGACCAGTTCATTCTTTTGTCGGAGTCTATTCGAAATGTTGACGGGCCTAGATAGCAATCTGGATAGTAAAATCAGTGTATTAGTGATGTCAAATTCTAGATTCCGTTCTCAATCCATATTATTGGTGCAATACAGATCTACCAAATCGGACATGCACTTCTGCTACGGTTTATTGTTTTTTCATTCAAGAAAAATTGCGGTTTAATCATCTTAAGCTCCTAGCAGGTAGAACCCTTCACCGACAGGTGGCCGCGGCCCCCAGGCATAATAAGAAAAATTTCAGGTCAGTTTTCAGTGGTTATCAATGAACAAAATGATTAATCCAGGGAAAATCCAATACTTTTCTACTTTATTGAGGCCTCATAAAATTCCAATTACAGAACAAATATTAAAAGAAAGGTTAATGTTTCATAATAAATTAATAAAACTAAAAGTCGAGATAAGTAAAAATAAAAACAAAGATTTTCTTAGAAAAAAGTGGTCCTGGTTTTTTTTATTTCTCAAAAACGAAAAGACATTTTTCCATCCGGTTTTCTGTTTTCGACTAAAAATTAACAATGGCATTGAATTTTTAAAACAAAATTAGTACTTAATTACATAAATTTTGAAAAAACTTGGTTCAAAAATGATTTTTTTTTTGTTTTTTTTTGAAATTTTGAGTTTGAGAATTAATATTTTTTAAACTATTCGTTAAAACAATTTAATTTAAAAACAAAATGAAAGAAGATATTTCTGGCTTTTCAAAAAGGTACAACACGGTGTTGTAAACGAAGCCGTTGATTTTTAATATTTTTTTTATAAAATAAGTCAATTTTTCAGAAAATTGCCCCTCCCGGCTAAACGGTGGGGGAATAGACCCCCCCCCCGCCAAAACGATTTTTTCTTGTCTCAGCTCAACCTACACGCTCTAGCTTTTTGGCACAACGCTCGTGAATCACCCTGTATATATAAAAGAACAGCCTAATTTTTGTGTTCGTTCGCTAACCGAGCACACTGGTTGACCGATTTTCCTAATTTTTTCTCTGAATGCAAGAGGTTTTAGGGTAGAAGGTTTAGCAAAAATGAAATGTATACTTTTCAAATCACAAATGGTTCAATTGTTAAAAAATGTTAAAAATTTTGTATCTCGCACTACAAAAAAAAAACTGATCAATATAAAAAAATGTTTGGGAAATATAATTTTTCTTCGACAAAAAAAAATTATCAGTGAACCTAGGAAATTATATATGAACTAGCTGAACCGGCAACGTTGTTTTGATATATGAAATTTCTAGAGTAAGAAAATATGTATGTATATCTAATTTATTTTTAGTGGGTACGTATTTGTTAATTATATTGTTATTTGTTATTTATAACGTTTTTAATGTTGATGGAATGTGTCATTAATAAAATTTAATCAACACTTTTGAATTCCACTTATAATTATTGTCTGAATGAAAAACATGGTGTGCTCAATTTTAAGCCACAAACAGACATTATTTAGCTTTGAGCCAATAGTCATTGCAAATGCTAATCTGATGGGGAATTGAATACTTTCAAATTGAAATGTGCCAGCTGCTTACGAAAAAACCGTTTTGCGAATATAGTTGCCACAATTGAATTGGTTGCTCGACAACAATACTACGTTAAGGACAATAATAAAATTGCATTGCCGAAGTTAAACGATCAACAAAAGTACCTATGTGTATGACACATCATTAGTGATCAGTCTGAGTGGTGGTACATATTTTTGTGATGCACCCAGTGGAATAGGGAATCATTTTTGTTATCATTAAATTTAGCATCTATATGATCTGAAATTAAAAAAAGAGTTGGCTCTTTCTTCTTCTGGAGTTGTGAGCACATTATTAGACATAAAACTGACATTACAATATTTCAAAAAAGTTGGTAATGGCCGAATATTTGTGCGGGATGAAAGCACAATGGCGCACAAAAATTTACTTGAAGCCTTTAACCGCAACTTGAAGAATTTGGAGCTCTGAATCTTTTTGTTTCTGAGGACCAACTTTGTCGATTATACCACGGTCAACTGCTGCAGACGAATGGAGTCGTTTAAAAATTTCTATTTCAGGAAACGTACATTGGCCAATTATTGGACATTAAAGAGAGAGTGGCGCGACAGATCTTGAAGAGCCAAGGCCTAAGTGGCTTACTCTCATCAATAATTCTCTAGGTGCGTGTGAAGAATTGAGGGACCTACATTTAACGCCGATTCCAACGGCAAAGTTGAGAAGCACTTTTTCATACTCTTGATACTCTTGGAAGTTTTGTCAGTTCTTCGCAAAAGGCAATGCCCGAGAGAGATGAAATAAAAAACTTTGGGCACGAGTAGGTCTCGAACCCACGACGTTCTGCTTAGCAGCCAACGCACCTAACCACTAGGCACGGACACTATTGGACATTGGAAATGGAATAATTTCACTTGATTCTAGCAAGGCCGAATTTCAGTTCCAAACAATTTTTATTGTAATGCAAATCCACGGAAAGAGTTGATTCAAGATGTCATTCCAAGCATTGAAGCATTAAGTTGAAGTGCAATAATGGCTGGTACAGATTACCTAGTCTTTCTATAATCGATGCAACAATTTATTTTGAACTAGACGAATAAATGCATAATTTTTTGCCCACAAGTCGTTTGCGTGGTTTGACACAATTACAAATGAAAACGATGTAGTAAATCTTACAACGAGACGGAGTTTTTGAATTTTTTGCATTTATGCATTTATGTACCAGGACTGCCTCCACATTTTTTCACTCTGATGGTATGAGCATTACTATGTTTCCGGACATCAATCCACTTAAACTTTACAGTACTACAAGACTTGCCGCGAAGAAGTTAATGGCATACGTCTTAAGTTTCCTGTTCGACTTGAATTCCCTGACAAATAAATCAGACACAAGGTCAATCTTTAAAAACATGTGGTTTTGATTTAGAAATGTCTGTTTTTCCTTATATTCAATTATACGGGGTATCCTGTAATTTGTCTGCCATATACTTTGGGATGTGATTTTTGGTCATATTCTAAGAAAATAATCCTTCTAAGACAAAGTTACTTTTTCATCACTTTTTGACGGTTAAAAAATAAGGCTAACTTTATATTTAAGTGGTGTTCAATTTTTCTTGCCCGAGCAAAGTGTTGACTTTAAGCTTAGTGGTGCTTAGAGCAGTTAATGAGTAGAGATACACAGAGCTAATGTTTGGTATTTTCAAAATCCTAACCATTCCCTTTCGCTTAGCCCATAAATTCCATTTGACATCACTCGAATTCTCAGTCTCTATTTGAGTTTTTTTTACTAAAAATAAGAACTGAAAGTAAATCATAAGAATCTTCTTTGAAAAAAAAAATACTTTGCTTTAACGCAGCATCTATTAAAAGGCTTTTAAACTTGCACTCAATTCCAAAATTCACTATCAATCCTTTTACAAAGCAATTAACAGTCAAACCAAATTACATACATTGATATTGAGTAAAATAAATTGCCTGCGCCATTCGGTGGCTTTGAACTCAACCAAACTAAAATGAAATTAGCGTGTATAGAAAATTGGTTTGAACGAAATAGCCTTTCGAATGCTCAGTAATTTAAATAATAAAACCGAACTTAGAGTAGGTAGATGTCCTGTTAATAGTCACGCATCAGCCCCCAAAACCCACTACATAACATCATATAGTTAGGTATTTCAAACAACTATCGATTTAAACCCCGTACACACCACCCATGCATATGCATCCGAAAAGCAAACGACCCAGCATCCTCGTCAGTCGTCCTCGTTCGTATGTTATTAAGTCTATAGTACCACAATGCAGCTTCATTGTAAATTAACAACATTGTTATAGAGTCGGCATTCCGAGTTTGGGGGAGCCACAAAGTGTTATGTTGCATAAAACACCTCTATTGCTTCAGCATCAAACGAAAGGCCCCCACACCCAACTGGAAGCACGGTTTTCGAATCAATGACACACGATTGACATATGAGATGTGTAGGCTTTCGGCTTTCATCCAGGTATAAGACTGTGAGGGTTGATTTTTCGTTGGGTTCGGAAGAAAACTAATGAACTGGATATGACACATGATTCCCTTTTCTCTCGCATCCATGAATACCAATGCACGCCATCACGTCCTTTCAATATCCACTCAACAGCCTCCCTTCAAGCCTTGTACAGATACACGCCCAACAAAATAACACCATTATTTGGGTTCATTGTACCGCCTCACTACCGCTACCCGATGATAGTCATAGTCATTCTAGTCGCCATCCTGTCGGGGTGAAAGAATCTGAATCCGGATCCGATGAAAGGACAAATTTCATTGTGTTGGTTCATTCTGTACAGTCTCTGTTACTCCATGCCTCATCTTGTTATTTTTTTGCGCTCTCTGTGTGTAGACGTAAAAAGATGCTAAAGCTCCCTTTTTATTTGTCATAGTTTGTATACTGCTATGTCGCGACACAGTGTCGCCGTCTGGATGCTTGCGTCTGGAAGCCATAATCTCACTCTGTGTGGAATAGGAAATAAATTCGCTGGAATGTAATTATACAATGGACTTCATTATGCCGCGGCTGTGGCGGGTAGCGGGGACATGTTCGCCTTTTTTTTTGAATTTTTTCATGTCCCATTTGGCAGCGAGTACGAAACATTTAAGTTAAACTAGACTTGCAACATGCCTACAAACACAAATGGAAGATTAATTTTTGCCTAGTCCTTCTCTATACCGAGGAGAGAACCTGGAAAAAGTGAATTGTGTCGACAAACGCACAGACCGGACCGGCTTTGATTACAAAGTTATAATGAGAAACATAAAGTCCTGTGGAAATTATGAGGATACAGGAAGTAGGTAAGCAAAAGTTTATTGTTGTCAAAGCGTAAACATGCCCCTTTCACAAAGAGCTAAGGGTAACGAGAAATACAATCACTATAATGCACGCAATAGTTATAATAGTTCTGACAGTAATCACAATTACACGGTAGTGAACTTTTACTACTTGTTGTGGATAATGTTCCCATGACTCATTCACAGATTATCCTGAATGGGATGTGAAAGTTTTGAAACGAAATTAGAGGACGATGATTAAGCTTCCTCGAGTGCGTCGTAAATTTACCACCATTAAAGCGAGAAAACCATTACAAACCACACAAACGTGTATGATACCCGATGAGGTCTGTTGAATGTAGGTAGAGTGAGATTGAAGTGTACCGTTGTTGGGAGGACAGCAGTTAAAATTTCTATTTCAAATTCAATTCATTTGAAAAGAAACTTCGTGTATAAATTCTGGACTCTTTTTATAAGACTTACCCAATCTTATAAACAGCTCTAGGAGCCATTCATTGCCAAAGGGTGTTTTTTTTTTCAGGGAACCCAATCAGAAAATGACTGTGACTGTCTTAAGCCGATTCCAAAGAAATTCAAAGCAGAATCACAACGAGCGTAATGAAGTCTGCTTAAGAGGGGTTCACTGAAAGACCACAGGTCTTGACGTTAACAAAGACCTGTGGCCTTAAACAAACTTTATGGAAAAAAGTGCTTTTTAACTGAGAAGCTAGGAATTGGCTGGACCATCCTTAAAAATTGATTATGTCTGACTTGAGTTCTGTAACATTATTATGGTCTACTAGAAAAAAAATGAAGAGTTGATAGAAGACACTAATGTGCTCTTCCATAAACCATGTCTTTCTCTATCCTTTGAAGGCAATCCTTTAATGGCATAATTTTAATAAAGAGCACAAGCTTTAGGAACATTAGCAATTATTTCTTTCCTTAAAGTTGATTACATTTCTTATAAGACTTACATCTAGAATAATTGACTTTCTTACGTGTTAAAATAAAACAATAACTTCCTCTAGTGAATGCTTACTTCTGGAAATGACAGGATTTGTTAATATTATCTGGGGTTGACTGGGCGTCAAAGTGACTGCACTTTAAATACTGTCTACTTCAACTCCGCGTTGACAAGGAAAAGCATTTTTCGGTTGCTAAAATCCCATTTTCACCCATACCCTTCAGTCACAGTAGCAGTAGCTGACAGGATGCCTGGTATGCCAAAAACGTGTTTTAGTAATTTTATTACCGCACTTCACGCTAAGGATATTTACAAAACGGTCTAGGGCCTGGCACCACCGTCTCACTCATCAGTTTGACTTGCTATTTCGTTTAATGTGTAATTGCTACATTTCCCGCTCACTGCTGGGTGTAACTGACACTCTCAAAATTCAAACCCTGAGCAATGATATCCTGTTGCATATAAAAAGCGTGAAGCGTGACGCAAGCTTTATTACAAATTATATGTAAGCGCAATGTTTATTTGATATCCTTGATCCTCTCGGGAACTGCATTGTGCTCATATAGTGCAGGAATTCGACAGCAACACAACGCAGGAACAGGACTATAAGCCGCAATATATCCTCTAAATTCTACCACAATCCACAAAGCTCAAGTAGATTTCCAGAAATTAAAAATACTTAAAAATGAAACATGATGTACGTACGTGGATAGAAATTTGCATTCTTTCGTACATATTGCTTGTAGTGGTTAAATGGTAACCTAGCTTTTGAGTTGGGAGCATGAACGTATGCAGCGATGTATATCAAAAAGTTTTTGTAAGTGGAATACCCCAACAATCAAATACTTTTTATTTGTATTTGCTTGTCGGGTTATTATAGAGTTCGATAGTATATGAGTAAAATTCACATTATTTGTTTAGCTAGTCAAGAAGAAACACTTCAGTAAATTTCAGTCATTAATCATAAGTAGTTTCTAAGATACAATGTTCCAAAAATCACGAGAACCGTAACTGACTGACTGACTGATTCATTTAGTCACTGATAGATCATCAAAATTATGAAGCACTTCCCGTTGCCCTAGAAACTTGAAATTTGGCACAATGATAGGTCATGTGGTACAAAGGAAAACATCCAAGATTTGAAATTTTTCAAGCAGGGGGCATGGTACAGTACAGTAGAATCATGAAATTTGGCATACAATCACACCGTGCAATAAAACAAATGAAATATGAAATTTATGATGTTTAACTGAGGGGGCGTCGTACCCACCTATTTAAAAATAAATTTTATAAAATATATGGGGCACCTTTGATCATCGTACAATATTGTAATTTGGCAAACTAGCAATTCCGCCAGTCAATATAAAGAAATAAAATTCATTTTTAGATATTTTACTAAGGAGACATGGTACCCGCAATTAATATAAAATTATCAAAACAAAAATATTTGCAAAAAGTAAAGACATCACTCCAAAGACATAAATTTAAAAAAAGAGCCAAGTTTTCCCGTACAAAAATTCTGCCTAACAAATTAGCCACGAAAAGTAATGAGATCTAAAAGAGCACTAAGTTCTAGGATTCAGCAAGTACTCCTAGCACCTAGCATTGCAAATGTTTTAAGTAGACCTACATCGAATCAACTATTGGTTTTGAAGGAAACTTGTAAACTCATGTAAATAAGTTAATTTTTTTTTACTTGGCAGGGTTTCTCTTAGTAACCTACTATTAAAAAAGTTTGGAAAACTTACAAAGTAAAAAAAACTATCCGATGGGTTCACATAAGAGTAACAGGAAGCAGTAGAGCAAAACCAGAACAGCGGAAGCCTTCGCTTATAATATTGGATGTAGTCGGCGTTCAATTGCGAGATAGGTGGGAAAACTAGGTGCAAGCGAATCGGACCTAATTCAAATATTTACTAATACAAAAACTTCATGGACCAAGTCAACGTTTGGGTTAAGAGCTGGATGTGCATGTAATTCAAGTAGGTTAAGTTTTATTAGAGAGGTGCAACAACCCCGCCCGGATGTCTTAGACGGCTAACTTGACTGCTGGCCTTTCATATATACCTGCTTTAGTTTGAACGGTCGCACTACTGACCTGTCCGTTCTTATCTTTGTTCCGATAACTCTTCCATTTGGCCAGCAATTACGGGGACTTCAAAACGATGTCATATTTCTCATTGGGCTTGACTGGAGCAAACCACTTTGTACGTCATGTTATCGTGGGTAAGTACTCAGTAATCAAGTGTTGCCATAAAGTATCTACATGTCTTTTGGAGTTCAAAGAATTTTTTCTAAGGACATCTTTGTGATTATGTTAAATAGAGCCCATGGTTTGGATTAATCGGAGGAGCTAAAAAAGACATGATTTGATTGGGCGTAATAGCACAGATAATAAATTTATATAGATGTCTCACCCTTATGGCGAGAAATGATATATGAAACTGAAAGCTACCAAAAATAAAGCTTATTCCAAAAGCTTTAACACATTCACTTAATGCATACAAAATCTATTTGGCTCATCTCATCTCCTATAAATGAATACTTAGGCAAAGAAAAAAGCTCCCGAAAGCTCCTTGTCTGTTAAGGTTTTGTCTGTTAAGGGCAAAAAATGATTCATTTTTTTCTGCAGGGATGAGACATCTGTATAAGTTAATTATCTGTGGTAATAGTTTCTTCGTTTTTACAGGCGATGGGAATGTATGTCAGAGGAAGAGAATTGACGATATTCTCAACCTCAAGCAGCATACTTTGCGGTTGGATTGCGGTTTGGTGTTTCGCAAATTTGGCTGAGCACAGTTTTTAGAGACCGCACGTGGCGCTTACAGTATACACCCATATGAATTGCTCCTGGCGTTATAAAGGTCCATTTTATATTGACTGAATTAAAGGTCCTTATATGTATGTCGTTTTCCATCTAGATATTTATACGCCTGTTTCAGCTCTTTCTCGGCGTCTCGGCAATTCGATCCTCGCAATGAAATTTGGAATAGCGAGGATGTAGGAGTTTGTCGTAAGCGAAAAGACAATTTCGATGTGGATAGCTGGCAGGTGAACAATACTCCATATCTTTTTTTCAATCCAAGATTTTCTAAATTTCTATTTTAAAACTCATCAAAATTATTTGTCATCGAATTTAATTCAAGATTTCCTGTTTCATGTAAAGCTTGTGAGTTTTCACTAGCATGAATTTCAGGCGTGTCGGCGTTGGTTGTTGTTTTTTTCATTTTTATAAGTCACATAGTAATCGTACTCTTCTAATTTCAACCTCCATCGAACCAACATCGAGTTTGGTTCTTTTGTTGAAAAGAGCTATGTCAAAGGTTTGTTGAGCCTAAAGGTTCTCTAAGTCCCCATAGAAATGCGTTCAAACACATTTCATCATAAAGTTTTTGTTTTGCTGCTTTTTAATAATTTGAGCCGTTAATACTTTGTATAACATTCAAAACTTCTTCCACGTTAAATAAAAAATCGTAAAGCAAGCGAGGGATACGTCAATTGAAATTGCATCTGGAATTCGAAAAAACATTAAATGCCCTTGAAGCAATGTCTTCAATACTCATTTCGCGTTCCTTATTTGCAACAAAACTATGTCTGATAAATCTAAACCAGTCACCAACAATCACTTAAATTTAAGTTTGAGTATTCTTTGACTTTAGTTTTATTTTTCCTTATATCACCTTCACCACTAGAAATATTAATTCAAAGAAGTTTATCTTTGTTTTTATTTTTTAGACAACTTATTATTGAACTCTGTGACATTTGATAAACTGCCCAGGGAATCAAATAAAATGGACTCACCTTGAAATAATTCTTGGAAGGTCCAATAGCTTTAAGTAGTCTGGTCTTTCTCATTTTTGTTTAGTTGATCAATTCTTGTTTTGTTTATTATCCTCTTGAGGTTCTCTGATTTTTCAATTTTGTTTGTTTTTTATACATATGTATATTTTTTTTTAATGTGTGTTTTTTTCTTTTGTTTAATCGTTTTATATTTGAGTTGAAGGCTCTTTTCGGATTTAAATCCGTGACATCAATATTCTCTTGAAGTTTGTTTATTTATTGTATTTATTTATTTATTTATTTATTTATTCATTTTATTCGTGAATGCTTAACAAACTGTAAGATATGGAATCTTATTAGGTAGTAGTAAGCTAGTTTTACAAATCAGGGTGAATATTACAAATTAATAAAGTTGAAGCTATTTACATAAAATAAAAATTAAGCTAAAAATTATAATGTTTAACAAAATTTGAGTTATAATTACGTTAACAAGTTAGCAGAAAAATGAGATTTTAATACTTTTTTGAAATTTATTGCGTTTAGATGGTCTTTAATATTACGAGGCAATGAGTTCCAGACACGGACCGAATTTACAAAAAATTGACGTTCGGATGTTAAGAACGAAAAACGAGGGACAATTAATTGACGAGATCTATGCGAAGATGTGGGTGTTATTTTTTCATAGCAGTATTGTGGTTGACGTGAAAACATTATATCAGCAAGCAGAATCAGACTACGAAATTCAACATATTTGTCAAAAGACATATCAAGTAGCTTTGTTGCAAGACCGGAAACCCTATCATATCTACGTAACCCATATACATACCTTACGGTTGAATTGAATGCTACATTAAGCTTTCGCTTACTAATATAATTACAATTACAGTAAATTTCGCAACCATAAATTAAGATAGGAATTATCAAAGTCTTAGCAAGAAGCAATCGCGTTTCAACTGGTGTAAAACTCTGAGTTACCCATAAGGTGCGAAGTACGCCATATACCTTGCCAACGAGTACATTGATATGGTTATCCCAAGTCAAAAAGCGATTGAAAGTCACTCCAAGATTCTTAGCTGTTTCAACGTAATCGATTGGAGCGTTGCTCAAAACAATCGGTGGGAAATAATCAAGGTGGAGACGATTTTCTAGATATCACCAAGCATTTAGACTTTTTAGGGTTAAGAATTAGTCCATTAGACTCAGACCAATTTACAACTTTCTCCAAGTCTTCGTTGACACAAATAGCTCCATGTTCAATCAGGCCGAGAGGACAACTAAAGTACAGCTGAACGTCGTCTGCATACATATGGGAGGAACAGTTAGAAATTAAAGATGGAAGTTCGTTTACATACATAGAAAACAAAAGGGGCCCAAGAATAGAGCCCTGAGGGACGCCAGTAACGTTTGGCAGAAAGTTGGACAGGCTATCACCTACTAGTACTGCTTGCTTTCGGTTAGACAAGTAAGAGAAGATTAATTTGGTTGCGCCAGAGGAAAAATTGAAGTTTTCAAAAAGCTTTCTACATAATTTGACGTGGTTGACTGTATCAAAAGCCTTTGAGAAGTCCAGCAAAACCAAAAACGATACCTCATCATTATCCAATGCTTGCCTTAAGTCATCAGTGACCTTCAGAAGCGCTGTAATACAACTGTGTTTCTTACGAAAACCAGATTGTTTTTGAGTAAGCATTGAGTTCACAGTGAGATAACGGTTTATTTGTTTCTGTAGTGCCTTTTCAAAGACTTTAGACAAGAATGGCAAAATGGATATGGGTCTGAATTCATCACCTTTGGCAGTTTTTGGGAATGGTATAATTTTGGCTGCCTTCCATAAGTCAGGGTACACACCAGTCATAAGAATGGTATTAAAAGCGAATGTGATATAAGGCAGCACTATTGGCAGAATCATAAACAAAAAGGAAGGATGAATATCATCTAACCCGACAGCTTTCGATTTTATAGAAAGCATACTTTCGACAACATCAGTACTTGTTACCGCGGAAAATCCAAATCGAGAACCTTCATCAGTAAATGAAGGCAAACTGTCAGCGCTGGTTGGTTGGACTTGCCCCGTAGGGACGGAAACAAATTTTTTATTGAGGATGTTACCATCGATATCCTCAGATAGTGCAATTCTGGACTTACCAATGCCAATGTTACGAAGGTTATTCCACAACGCACGACCACTTAAAGATAAACTGAGCTTACGAGAAAGGTATTGGGATTTGCGAATACGGATTTCTGCAACAACCTTATTACGAAGTGAGCAATACATGCGACGCAATTCATTCAAACGGTATCGTTTCCAATTATTGTAGGCTTCATCACGTTGTTGCATTAAGTGTCTTATATTTTGTGTAAACCATGGTTTATTGCTTGACTTAAGAATTTTGGTTTTAAAGGGAACGTGATCATTGAAAAGGTTTGCGATATTCTGGGTTAAAAATTCGATTTGATCATTTGATGACGGCATAAAATACATGGTATCCCAGTTAATTCCACGAGTATGCTCTTCCAGCTCCTGAACATTAATATTATGAAAATTACGATAGGTGATTTTTTGAACAGAGTAATCAAATCTAAATCTTAGGGTTACAAAAATTAGATCATGCTTTGAAAACGCGGGTGCAGAAAGTTGGGTTCAAAGTTCCCGCGGCCAGTTTTTGTTGAATTTAATAAATTAAATTCAATAATTTTCATATATCAGTGAAAAATTGATCATTTTGAGTGGTTTTCATGATTATTTGATGTTCTCATCTTTTAACTCTCACCGCTGAATTTCAAAATAATTTCTTTGTTTTACTGGGTGAGTGATACTTTTTAGTGTATGCTCTGCCATATAAGCAAATTTTGGTGCTACATAAAATTGTATCGCTCTCGTTACATGCCGCAACAAGTTGCAGCCGCCGCCGTCATCGCTGCCTGCTGTATTAAGCCATCAACACATCATCAGAACAACTCTTATCTTTGACTCCAACTTGTGCTGGATGCTTAATGCTGATCTATCCGCTTCTCATCTTTTCACTTTTGGGATTGTCGTTGTCGTCACTTCTACTTGGAATTTACAAGCAGCTTTTTTGTCAACCAAAGTAAGCTCTAGCAACGTTTTGTTTTCATTCAAGCAAGCATACATCCTATACCGCCAGCATTTTTCTTCTTCTGTTCCGTGTGAGTACACTTTTAGTAGATGCTCTGCCTGCTTGCACGTTACGCACTACCTAATTTGTATATCCGTCTCTCTTCCAAACTTAATTCCATCGCATTTTCGCCGGAGTTTGATATCACTTTCGACCAAACTTTCTCTCTTCAACGATTGGAGCGCCATCTTTATTTGGACCATATAAACACTAACTGCTTTAGCTTATCCCACAACCGTCCCACACTGACAAATTTTTTCTGCTTATCTTTTAACAATGAATAAATTTTTAACTTGTGGCAATGTTAACTGCACCATCTCAACTAAAACCAATGATTGGGTGGAATGTAAAGGAATTTGTGGGAAAATATTCCATCCTATTTGTACAGGCATTGGGAGAACTGCTAAAGCTCATATCGCTGAATTTACGGAATATTTCAGTTTTTACTGTCCTGAGTGTAAAGAATTCACTCTTGCTGATATTTTAACTGCCATCAAATGTAACAATGTTCAAATTAACCATGTATCTGACTTAATATCCGATTTAAAAAAGGAAATTCGACAAAACTTTACACGAACTAATGACCTCTTGGCTGACTACCATGAATCATCATCTAAAAATATTGAAAATTGTCTGGCATATTTCAAATCAAAGTTTAAGACTATTGAAAACCAAACCGATCTTACATCGAACAAATTATCAGAGATCTTAGAACGTTTAAATATTTATCCTGATAAAATCGGTAATCAACTTATTGATATCCAAAAGTTGATTTCAACAATTGCTGTGCCACTGGACCAAAATATTTGTGATCGCACATTGAAACCTGTTCAGGAACAACTTTTAAACCTTGAAAAATCAATGCAAGCCCAATCAAAGGTTCTTCAATTCATCGACTTGGATTTTACTGCAACACATAGCAAGCTTATCAAGGATTCACTCATGCTTGCTGATGTCCTTGTTAAGGAATCCGTTGCCACCCGCATTGCAATTTCGGATATATCCGAAGAAGTAAGAAATGTGCTCAGTTTACATAAGGATTCATCGTCGGAACCAATTGTTATTCACAATAACAAATCTTTGCATCTTGAGCTTCAGGATCATCATTCTTCTTTAGATATTTCCAACGTAAGCACTTTAGATGTTCCGTTCGATTCAATCTCTGCTGCTCCGCATGTTCCTATGCGCATCGAGACCTCAAATACTCAGGCCACTATGACTACCACTGCATCGAGGGAATCAACAACTCCAACAACTCCATCAACTAAAATTGTACTAAGATCATCTAATTTCATCGTTTATGATGCTCCTAGGCATTGGAACAACTCTTGGATCATTAATTTCTTCAAACATAATTACAACTTTCAACCTACAAAATGTAGCCGAGTAGGTTATGGATGGTTCAAGGTATCTATTCCAAACACTTACGACTGGCTTTTTGCATTTTCACCTCTTATACTAAGGAACAGTGATATGAAAATTATTCAATGGAGTAAACGAAAATCTATCACCAATAACAATACATTCAATTTAAATAGTAATTCTAATTATAATAGTAACTTTATTAGGATTAATTCACCTTCATCTGTATCCCTTAAATTGTCACCCTCACCTACTAAACCTCGTCCCGTAACTTGCCCTGATACTCCTTTATTTCCCATTTCTCTCTTAACTGACCCTAATACTTATGATAATGTAAGACTCTTTCTTGCTTTTTTACATGATAAACCCGGGTTTACCTGTATTAACGGTTTAACTAGGACTAGTAGCGAAGTGTTTTTAAAAAATAAGGGCTTTCCTACAAATTATCTTGATTTAAAAAAATTATTCATCAGTTTCCACGAGTCTCTTAATATATCGCCCCTTCAAGTTTTAGACGATCTTAACTCATATGCCTCTTATCTACAAAATCAATCAACTAATTACCAGCTTTTTCGTCACAAGCCAGTCTTTACAGTATAATAGCACTCATTGTTTATCTGTTTACTATCAAAATGTTAGAGGTCTTCGTACCAAAACTTCTGAGCTATATTTGAATACTCAAAAACTTCCTCACAACATATATGCCTTGACTGAAACAAATCTTTCTCCTGATATAGCTAACAATGAACTTTTCCCTTCTGACTTCACTCTTTTTCGGAAAGATATTAAAATTTTGGACTCCCCTAGTTCATCTGTAAGTTTCCATATTATGTGTCAATATATTTGGACTTAAATTACAATTAAAGTCTCCACAGAGTATGATATTTGGAGAGCTAACAGAGATTTCCTCCAATATTGAGAAAAGTGGAGAAAAATCAATGTTTCTATTAGGCCTATAGATAGCACCCAAAAGTAAGTTGCCATCATTGCCCTTGATATCAACAAACAAATATTCTATGCTACTATTAGCATCCGCTGAAAGTTTAAGTTTGCATTTTATAGAACACTTAACATAAATTGCTACGCCACCCCCAACACGAACTGATCTATTAAAGCGAAAAACACGATAACCCTCTAAGCTACACACCTCATCATTAAAATCATCCCTCAACCAAGTTTCCGTCACACAAATAACATCAACATCAGAATCAACAAAGATGTCGCGGAATTCATCTATTTTCGGAAGCAAGCTCTGCGCATTGATGTGACAAATTCGGAGCCCGCATTTCTGCTTACTCAAAATTCTAACCATCGAACGCAATGTTCTGCTATTATTCATAACTTAGTGCAACAAAGCCAAAAAAGTATTAAAAATGAAACCAAACAATTATAAAAAAAAGAAAGAGAGAAAAAAAATAGTTAACAAGTATTGGTATTGAAATCAAGAAAGAAAACAACAAATTTTAAAGTTTAAATAAATTAGACAATTAATTGAAGAGACAATAATTAAAAGATAAAAAGAAATGAAAGAGAATACAATAATATTAAAAATCATTTGAAATTGATGATCTGGCAACGTCTTCGAGTCCCTCGATGCAGTCAATTCGGACAGCTCTGTCACTCGCTTTGCATTTGACATAAACAACACCTCTTGCAGAAAACACCGTGGATATTTGTTTACTCTTCCTAAGTTCAAGTGCACGTTGCATTATGCATTTATTTTGTTGTGTCAAACTCTCGCGTATGTGAATAGAGGGAGATGACGAGGAAGAGGAAGTTCTAGCAACAACTAGGTGAATGTCGTCGAGGCAAAGCTGTTTATTGTTTTCTTTTCGGTGTTTCGTGATAGAAGTTAAAAAAAAGTTTTTATCATACGGAGTATTAAATTTAATTTTAATCGCAGAGTTTGGTGAATTATGTTTTGGACGAGTGCGGAATATTGTTTGAAGATTTGGTGGTTTAATGTTTATAGTGACACAAATTAAGTTGAAAATTGATTTTAAGTTTTCATCAGGCAGAAACGGAATGCCAAAAATAAAAGCATCTCTCGCGATAACTTGATTTTCATAAGCGTTCATTGTGTGTTTCAGATTGTTTATTTCATGCGCGGTATGCTCAAAGTCTTTATGAGTGTTTTTAAGTTCAGCAATTTTTGTATTTAAGAAAGCTTTACTATTTGTTAAGTTAGAAGTGACATTAGAGAGTGATGTTTTCAGATTTTTTACTTCAATATCGAGTGAACCAATGAAGGATTTCATATCAGAGTGATAAGACTCTAATTGCACTACGCGGTTATTAATGTCACTTATACTGTTTTTGATTTCCTTAATTTCCCGACCAAGCTCCGCGGTTATTCTTTTTTCGGAATCTTCTAATTTTTGTGACAATAACTTTACGATGAACTCACTTTGTTGGCGAAGTTTATCATCCATCCAAGAATTATTATCGTCGAGTTTGGAAGATTTCGCAGAGGGTGTATTGAAGGGGGAACTTTTGCAGATGGGAGAGTTTTCGGGTGCAGCAATTTTGGTGCGGGCGCGCGTCACTGTTGTAGACGAACTCATGATTACAGAGACACAATGGTGAGTTTTAGATAATTAATGTATATATCAAGTTGTGTGGGTGGAGAGAGCGTTTAGAAAAGTCACTCAAAGTTATATATTTATATGCAAATAAGTTAAGATTAAACAAAGAAGGCAAACACTTTTAATTAACTTGTGATTTATAGTATAATATCACTTATGTCCGAAAAAAACAATAGCGCAGTTAAATTCAGAAAGTATACGACTATAAACGCAACTAATTTTTTTAGCAAGACAGAATGTTCTTTCGATCAAAAATATTAAAAACAGTGTCACCAGAATCAAAGCACGACCGCTCAGTAGCTCATAACTTTACACTTTTGCTTGTGGCTTGTTATTTCCCAAAGATTAAATATGTAATTAAATGGGAAACTGACTTGCGTTTCACATTTCACTCCGTAGATCACGCAATGTTTATATTGCTTCATTTTATTTTTATTTTCGTCTACATGAATACATGTGAGTTTCAAAAACAGAGATGAGCATGAGGTGAGATTTTTCTTCGTTTATAATTCTCTTTTGTTTGTTTTCGCATTTTTAAATCTAACGTGGATTGCTAGATTGAATTTTGAAATTTTCCTTAAACTCACAACGAAAATACTAGAACTTATGATTTTGGATGCGTTCCGAAAATTTAGACCGGAGACATTTTTTTGTTCCTTACATTAAGTAGGTATGTTTAAATGCAGAAACGCATTCAAATGCTTAAAAATATTGGCGTAAAATTCCGCTAATGAACAATGTTAAGAGTATTAAGTGTAAGAGTATTAAGTGTAAGAATATACTGATTCCACTGACACTAATCACGAGATTTAGCGAAGTGGATTGAGAACAAACCTCTACTTTTCTGATATTTAGGGTAGAAAAAACATAATATTATACTAAACGTTGTGTAATTCTAAGTTTTGACCTATGAATATGTATGCTAAATCCTACAAAATATTTGTTCTTAAACTACTTCGCTAAATCGTGTGGTTAGCGTCAGTGGAATAAGTATATAAAATAACGTTTGAGTCATATTTGAATCATCATTTTAAGCTAGTATCACACTAAACTTGTTCATTAGCAGATAATAATTTTTCGCTATTGAATTGAGGAGACATTAGGAAAGTTTCATTATCAATTTGATCATTGTTCATGGAAAATAGGAAGAAAACGCAATTTACTTTTTACTATCTTTTTGAACACATCCCTCTTCTACTCACTTTTACTCACCTTTTGTCCATTAAAACGAAAATTGTCAAATTTACCGGTTTATTTAGTCCCCAGATGGTAGAACCATATTAACTGTAATAGTATTGGTAAAAACATGCATACTTTCACAGTAAATATGATCTTACAATGCTTGTAGGCATTGTCATTTTGACAGCTTTGTTTCCCATCTCCTTACCCTATATCATCTCTGTTATTTCCGGCTCTCGATTAAAGCTACTTCGACACTCGCTTTTATTTTAAATGCCGTACTACATATATATGTGTTCACAAAAAAAACCGACTGCGCAAATTACGTAAATTGCCGAGACTATTGAAACAAGCCGTAATTTACTTTATAATAATTCGGATGTATATTTGTTCAATAATTTCTTAAGACCAATTAATATTTCAATTTTTCGTTTTAAATTCTATTTGATTGTTTTACATTTAGTATTGAGGTTCTTCTTGTAGGTACTCGTAAACTCGCGTTGGATTTTTTCTTCATCAAGGGACCGACTCGTTTTCTTGACGTTCCTTGTACTATTCGCCAATTGTACAATAGGTGTGTTTTTTTTTGCACGCGTCATATACGCTTAAAAATAACCAGTTCACAAAAAACGACCAATTTTTGTTTAAGCAATTGGGAATCTCTAGTTGAAATTGTGAAAATGCCAGGAGAAAGAAGAAAAACGTCCGCAGGAATTTTTCTCCAGAGAACAGAAAAATCTCCTGATCAAAGAAGCAAACCAAGAGAATGAAGAAAAGAGATCTGGTCTGGATAGAGAAAAACATTCGAAAGTATGGAACATTCAAAAGTGGATTGAATTGTCTTCCTAGAAATTTCCAATGTGATGTTGTTCCGTGTGTTAAATAAACAGAACACAGATCATTCCCAGCGGCAATTTCCCAATTTCCACCAAGGAATCACCATTCTATTAACCAAGAAATGGAAGCTTCACTCATGAATTTGAAGGTAAAGCATTTAATTTACAGTGAATTTCTTGGAGAATATGCATCCGTGAAATCATTGAATAAAAGTATTCTGTTTTCATTTGTTTTTAACTCCGATGTAATTAAATGATAGCTCATTGGTGATTATTGAAAGTTGAATTTTTCACTACTTTTTTCATGAATGAAAAATATTATGAAAATGCAGCTGTGAAATCAAAAACCACCAAACTGTAAAATATCTAAAACAAATTTATTAATTTTTTTTTATTGAAATATTTCTGAAAAGAACACAATATTATTGATTTTAAATAATAATCTGGTTCGTCTAATTTTTTTTTTTCAATTTTCCACAATTAGTTTGGAAAGAAAACTTGTAAACTACTGTAAGTTATTAATTTGTTCACTTTGAAAGTCTTGCAAAACTTTTTTAATAGTACGTTACTAAAGAGAAAACCTGCAAGTAAAAAAATATTACTATACATTGTTTACAAGTTTCTTTCAAAACTAATAAGTGATTCGATGTAAGGTCCACTTAAAACATGTTTGCATTGCACCTACGAGTCACTTGCTGAAATTCTTAGGAACGTCGTGTTCTCTTAGATCTCATTACTTGTCCGTGGCTCAGTTGTTATGGGGGAGGCAGAATTTTTTGTACGGGAGTAATTGGCTCTTTTTTTGCATTTTGTGTTTTGGTGTGTTAATCGCATCCTTTTTTGCAAAATTCTTTTTTTCTTTTCTTGATAGATGTTATATTATTCATAAAACATGGAGTGGGTAGTACCCACTGGGTACCATTCCTCCTTTAGACACAGAAAAATCTAAAAATGTAATTTTTATTTCTCTTATACTGACTGTCAGAATTGCTTGTTTGTCAAATTTCTAAGTATCTCTCTACGATGAGTCAGAGTGCCCCGACCCCGTACAATTTTATAAAAATTGTATTTTTAAAGGGGGTGGGTGTACCTCGCCCCCTCAGATTGAAAATCATATATTTCATATCTTATTTGTTGCCATCTGCATAGTGGTACTTGTATGCCAAAATTTCATGATTCTAGATGTACCCAAAGTGTTCCATATAATTTTGTACTGATAATGTAAAAGTAGGCGGCTACCAACACGCCCCTAACTGGAAAAATTTCAAATTTCCGACTGTTTCCCGTGGTAGTGCTACAGTTCATGGAACCTATCCACTGTGCCAAATTTCTTGATTCTACTTACACTTAAAATTGAAATTTACTAAGGTGCTTCTTCTAGACTAGCTCTTAAACCAAATTATTATGTTGAAAGATTTTAAAACTTTTGAGCTTCTTTTAGATACAGAAGTTTGAGGGGTGTGGGCGTGTGGATAGAATGCCCTGAGTTTTGTTTCCTGTAAATAAGGGTGTAGTGCTCAAATTTGCTAGAGGAACTTGGCTGGCTGCAGGGTCCTACGTCCTCATTCCAAAAGTCCATAGATGGGCCATTCGACCCACTCCTGGTGGGTTGAAAGTCACAAATTCAACAATGGACTTTTAGACCCACCTGTGGCGACAGGAATCCACAAATGTGTATGAACTTCTGTACCCAAAATTGATTTTCTTATTATTGTACGAACTAATAGGAAAGAAGTTAAACTTTTTTGTGGGGTCTATCATATCTGATGAGAATGTTGAATATAATATGTGAGAATGGAATCGTTGATCTTTGGTTGGATGGTTGGAATCATTGGCTGATGCGCTTATTTTTCGCACATTCAGATGACGTAGTAGCGTAATTTCTTTAATTGCCTGTTATCTATTTTCTATGGAACATTAATATGTATGTTGTATGGTAGGATTACAACAGCAAAACTCGCAAAAAAACGCAAGTATAAAATTAGTTAACATTATGAAATTTGAAATATGTAATGTCATAATCCTAATCATCTAATCATACTATACTTTATAAAACATGGTGTTGGTGGTTGAAAAAAAATAAACTTTGTGATTTAAAAAAAGTTAGTGTGATGGCGAATATGTGTTTGAAAAGCTTATATGATTGAAGACTTGAGCTCAAAGGAAAAAAATGTTTTTGTACCTTAGATTTTTGCAGCGAGCGAAGCGAGTGAAAAAAAAAATAGCCCATAAATAATCAATTTTGGGTAAGCGAAAATAAAAATTCGCACGACCTTTCAACTCACTTTTTGGCCTGTGGACTTTAATGACCCTCCCCTTCTAAGTTATAATAGAGATGGTCTTTTTATTAAATATAAAAAAAATCAAAACAAACTAATTCGATTGTAGAAAAGTAATTGTTTTCCAAATTACGTAAAGATTTTTTTGTCTTGAGTCTTTTGAAGAATATTCCAAGGCATTTTTGGTTTTTATAAATTTTAAAATAAAATCTCTTGGTATTCCTTTTTTCAATGCATTTTAAGGGAATTGAATCTACCGATATTGAATGTTCTGTTGAGCTTTTTGTAAAATTTTTTGAATATGTTTAATCAAGCTCGAAGGGGAATATAGTTTATCCTTCTGAAAGTCTCCATAGAGTGGATATTGGATCGCTTTCATTCGATTTTTCAGAGGCATTCAATAGTTTAAACAACTTAAAACTAAAATGCATGACTGGTGTCGATGGCATCACTGAGATTATCTTGAAAAACTGTTGTAATTCAATCTGCTTACTCTTACAAATTATATGTTTAATAAATCTTTGTTATCCGGCATCTTTTTAGATAAATGGTAATCTTCATTTTTGATTCCAGTTCATAAATCTGGTTCAAAAAATAATGTTGAAAGTACGCGAACGGACCTATTTGTAAACTATCCGCTATTCCAAATTATTTGAATCTAGTGAAAACAAAACTTGACTTTTTTGTGAAAGAGTATGAAAGTGAAGCTCAACATGGTTTTGTCAACAATTAACTAATTTAGGATCTTTCTCTTTTCAAGTCTTTGATAACATTGCAAACCAAAATCAAGTTTATTCAATTAACACATGTTTAAGCAAAGCATTTCACTTGATTTGTCATGATATTCTTCTTAAACTTGAAAACTTTGATAATCATTCAAGTTTTTTGCGCTGGATTGAATCATATGAAGTAAATAGGGTCCAAAAGGTTAAAATTGATGATTAAACTTGGAGGCTCATTAGATGCATATCAGGTGTTCCCCAGGAAGTCATCTTAGGCCACTTTTTCTAAAAATTAATAGTATATATGACTTTCTTAAGCTTCAAAAAGACCTTGAAAGTTAATCATATTGGTGTTCAGTAAATTTTAAATTTGAACGTAAAAAAATGTTTCATTCTAACTATTAAAAAAAAAACATGTAGCTTACGAGTTTAATTATGTTATTGATAGAAGCCTTTTACAAGTGAAACATCTGGGTGTAGTCTTTGGTTTAAAATTTCCATTTGAACCACGTATTGAGTTAATTATTTCTGAAGCCAGCAAAATGTGAGGTTTTCTCAAAAGAAACTCATCTGACTTCTCAGACCCTTTATAGGTGCATTGGTAGCCCTTTATACAAAATTTGTGATATCAATCTTATAGCATGCCGCTGTGATTTGTAATCCTCATCAACTAGTTTTTTTTTTTTTTTGAATAGAATACAAAAGGTTCAAAATCGTTTCACAAAATCCTGATTCTCAAGCCAGAGAGCAATTACTCGGGTTAAAATCCCTTTAATCCCGAAGAATATTTCAAAATTCAAGATGTAGTTTTTGTACGCGGTATTTTGTGCTATCATATAAAGTGCCCCTTCTTATTAGGTAGTGTCCGTAGCTTAGTGGTTAGGTGCGTTGGCTGCTAAGCAGAACGTCGTGGGTTCGAATCCTACTCGGGTCCAAAGTTTTTATTTCATCTCCACGGACACTGCCTCTTGCGAAGAACTGACAAAACTTCCAAGAGTATCATCTGTCATGAAAAAGTGCTTCTCAACTTTGCCGTTCGGAATCGGCGTAAAATTGTAGGTCCCCTCAATTCTTCACACGCACCCAGAGAATTGTTGATGAGAGTAAGCCACTTAGGCCTTGGCTCTTCAAGAGCTGTCGCGCCACTCTGTTTATTTTTTTTCTTATTATTTAATTTATTTCTATATACCACATGTAGTCAATGTCGTACTTAGATTACTTCTTTACCAAGTTGGCCATAGATCTAACTATGGATTGAATGAACCTGTTTCAAGATCAGTTAGAGAGCTCAATGAAATAGCATATCATGCTGACATAACTTTTCTTAGAAGTAAATTCAAAAATGACCTATTGTTAAGGTTTTTTTTTTTATATATATATCTAGTATATAGTATCGGCGGGCCTCTCGGGTAACAAAAGCCTTGACTGAATATTCCAGGTCGGGAACTCAAAGTTCCTGATGACGATCATATTCTTCGATGCTACTATTTTTTCGACTCCCACTCCATTAACAATAAGTGTTCTCATGCAAACTGTGGCTGTGAAAGTCAATGCTCCCTACCGAAGGGAATTTTAGAACACACATGCTCACATTGAGGGTCAGTTGAGGTTAAAAAATGACTTCCTTTCAGTCTACATGCTTCAATTGTTATTAACAGATTGCTTGAAGTTAAGATGGATGAGCAAGAAGAAGGAATGTTCTGACAATGGAAAACATTTATGTTTTTATATAGTAACTAAGCTACTTACACCTCCACACTTTTATTTCACATCAAAAGTAATAGAAATAAAAGTAAACTTCCCAGCTTTGTCGCCAAGCAATTGACTTTAAAGTCGCCCTAAAAGCCACTTTTCTCTCTACACTGAAAATAAAACTGTCCTGGCTCACATTTCACTAAACAACTTAACACAATGGTTCAGCACTTGGAATAAAACAAAAACAAGTTTAAACTAAAAAAATTCACCGGATGTAAGAGTGAACAAAAGAAACTATACAATAAGTCTCCCAGCTCAAGGAGGATGAATGAAGACTTAAAAAAAGAAAACAAAAATACACGAAAAGAAAGAACAATTAAATAAAATTGCTAAAAGTGAACTTCACATCTACCTAAGGCACCAGCCCCCAGCACGGTGTATGCTTTATTTCATTCAGCTCTTCCTTGTCTAACCTTTCAACCTTGGAGTAGGTCGGTTAGGTACAAACAGTGAACAGAATGTATAAAAAAGAAGATTTCTATTGAAATAAAAACAGACACACCACACACATACCCTTAACCTGGCTGTAAGTCCCTTGAGTGTAATTAAATGCACCAGGAGTGCAATTAATTTCAAACCTAGCGACGTATATGCTTTTAAAGAAATGTCTTACCTACTGGACTTCCGCCAATGCAATGCTTCTCTTCTGAGAGGGATTTAATGTTTTTGCTCATAAGAATGAAGAAACTTGGCGAGTTAGAATAAATCCCCCACATTTGTGTCTTTCGTTAGAGCTTTGTTTTAAAGGAAAGTCTGACAAAAAGGCTGTAAAAACTCATAATGTTTTTTTTTTTTTTTCAAATTTTTGGACTTGAGATCAATACCAAACCAAAAGAACCAACCAAAAGAATCTAATTAACTTTCGACTACTATTTCATGTTTACACTAGCTCACCCGTCAGACTTCTTTGTGTCGCAATCGATAAATAAAAGACCTAAACTGCTATCCGCTGCCCACTACCCACTGCCTACTACCTCGGTACCCCGTTACTCGTTATCCTCCCCCACATGCTAACCTCTACCCCGTTTCCCTCTACATACTCATGTTACCCCTCACCCCGCTACTCCACTACCCACTACTATGGTCATATGTCATAAGCGACTTGGTCGATTTTGTACAAAACACTTTTACGCTACTACTTAAACATCACCCCTCTTATAATATTAAACATATGAATCACATAATCCGGTAAAAATTTAAAATAAACTTTACAATACGAACAATAATTGAAATTTTCATGACACACGACATGAATTGATCTTAACTATTTATTCAGTATCACTAAATTATTATCACATGAGTCAAAACCACATGCACGTATACAATGAAATTTAACATTTTCATTCATTTTCCAAAGAACAATAATCTAACATTTTCAGAGAATTTCACAAAATTAACCAGTCTATTCATTGCTACAAACAGTTCACAGAATAAAAAAATCTAACCCAGCAGACTTTGTACTGCCTCATTCGATAAAAATAAGATCTCAGCTTTTGCTCCCCGCTACCATACTACCCGCTAAACTCCATCCACTACCCTACTATCCTCTACCTGCTGCTAACCGCTACCCGTTACCTTGCTACCCACTCCCGCTACCCGTCACCCCACTAGCCGGTACCCATTACCTTGCTTCTCCACTAACCGCTACCGGTGCGGGGAAATAACTCCACAGGAACTAACTCCACTGAGGGTTTTAATTCCCACCACTTACTCACTCCAGTTTTGTAAAGGGGAGTTAGTTCTCGAGTACAGTGGGAATTAAATTCCCCAAAAAATTAGTGGATCTAGTTCCCTTGAATTTGAAATAATTTGCCACTTTAATATTTAATTGAGAAAGATTAAAATAAGAATCCAAGTAGGTATACAAAAATATTGAGAAATTTAGTCATTCGGAAACCAATTTTTAAGAATCTGACCCCCTGTGTGGGTCATTAGTCCAGATATCAAGTTCGGGGTTTCTGACCTTCGCGTTTAGTCTTAAACATTTTGTAAAAGATTAAATTTTAACATATTTTCAGTGCATAACGGTTTATGTGACGTAAAGAAAACTTTTTCTAATACTATTCTGAGTTGGTGTTGCGTGAGAGTAGGGCATTTGGGATGGGTGTGAAAATAAAAAAATTCGAGCGATTTTTTTTATTTTCACACCTCAAATTGATTCTCTTTTGGGAAATTTTTTTTAGCTCGCTTGGCTCCCAATCAAACTAAATTAATTTTGAATATAACATTATCCTCAGGTGAAAGTGAAAACAAATGCTCAAAATGAATCATTTCAACGCAGCACCTGCTTTGCAGACACCAGCATGCATTTCAAGATATATGGTGGTTGCTTTTCCAAATTAAAGGAAACGGCAACAGCTTTGAAAAATGCATTGCTCTGTCCATTTTGTCGACAAATAGTAAATAAAAATGGTCTTATTTATTTATAAATTATTTGTATGGTTGTAGTTATGTGTATACACGAATTTAATTTTTTTTGTTTTATTTTTACGATGAACATTTTTTGTTTCCGAACATAATATTGACGAGTGTAAATACACTTTTTGATTCTCTCAAAACAATTTTTTTTTTTTTCATAGACGATAAAATAAATTTGGGACTGCTGACCCGCCATAGTGGATTAGTAGTTCAAAATCCAAGTTTGGCATTTATGACCCACCATAAGTCATTAGTCACGAAACCCATTTTCGGGACGCCTGACTTCTGGACTAGTATCCCTGCGCCAGTTATACCTTCATGTATAAATATGTGAACTTAGTTCCCATAAAAAAGTGAACTAGGTTCTCACCGTACATGGGAACTATATCCACTTTACTTAAATGGATATAGTTCTCACTGGGTGGGAACTTAATCCCTCAATCGAGTTAGTTCCCGTGGATTTATTTCCCTGCACCACCGTTACCCTGGCCATATCTCATAAACGGCTTGGCCGATTTTGTACAAAAAATTGAAAACTCATTTAAGCCACTACCCAAACGTTCCCTCAAAATACGATGACGAACACTCCACTTTTTACCGTTTGTGATTTGAAAAGTTTACATTTTGTTTGTCATACATCTTCTAAACTTTTTTCCTCTTTAGTTTAGGACAAAAATTGAGAAAATCGGTCAACCGGTTGTCAACTCAACGAATTACTCTTACATATGTATATGGAAGAGAAGATAAAATAACTTTCTTTTAGCAATAGTTGCTGAAGGATATCTTATTTGTTAGGTGTTACAATCACCCTCCTCACTTGCATACACCAAATATGTATTCATCAAAGAATAACTTATTATCTCTTCTAGTTCCCTCTTTTTAACTCATCGCTTAAAAAACGACGCTGGCAGTGGCTGTATGAAGAGAAGAACTTGTTAGGCTCCCAACTTCGAATGAGGACTTATCTTGCAAACCAGCAGCGGTTGGCTATTGAAATTCTAGAATTTTATCGTCTTCATTCAATATCAATTGTCCAATTCCAACGGGCCTTGCCTGTTCCCTGTTGTTGTTCTACAATCGCTCAAAATTCCTTTAGCGCAGTTCATCTGTATTTAAAAAACTGCCGTATCTCTTTCCTGCCAATGGGTTCAAAATATTTTCAAATAGTAAACCTATTGACGACAAATAATTTTTTTTTGTTCAACTTGACAAGACTAATGTATTTCTATCTAGCTAGTACCTGCGACCTGGCAATCGATTGTGGTGCCATCTTGAGAGCTGGAACAGTGCTAATTTTTTTCATAAGTTTTCCACAGGGACTACTACCTGAGTCCATATACAATGGTATAATACAGCTAAGATAGTTTTCAAAAGTTCAAAATCCTATTGCTTGGGTTTGTATTCGTAGGTATAAAAATATAAAAATATGGAGATTATTAAACCACACACAAATCAATACAATGCAAATATTCTAGTCAATGGCAATGGAGTTAAAAAAATATAAAACTCAAATAAATTTGCTTCAGAGTTGTGAGTGTTTGACATGTTCTAAAAAATTCACCAAACCCATATGCTGTGGTGATTCTGTGGGCTGATGGGGCGCTTAAAGTATGAACCATGCTGTGTGCATTACATTTATGAATCCTCCTATCGCCAAAGCTTGGAAAATCATTTTATTTTTTCATATTTTATTCATTGAGTACGAGTGCAAACAGTGGAAATAGTTATCTGCAACCCAGACAGGCGTGAATTGTATTTTAAATAATTTCAACGCTCAACATGGCTGCAGGCACCTCTGATATGTAATATGAATTTTTAATGGTGAAAAAACGTCATGTGCTATGAATAACCCCATGAGAAGAAAGGGTACATTACATTTTGTCCCTATATAGAACAAATCAGTTTAAACACAAAATGTGCTTTAAGTGTGGCCAAAAGTGTTTCTTCATTTCATATTGTGTCAGATTTTATTCTACATAAGAAGGAACATTCAAAATGATAGTAAGACAGTACACTGTAGGTACACATACTAATGATTGATTTCTAAAAGAATCGAAGAAAAAGAACGAAGCCGCCTCCACAGTCATTACATTTGGAACATATTTGGAGTGTACAAGGACATTCTGGAATAATGTAATTCACTCCCGAGTAACAAAGGAGAATGCTAGAAAAAAAAATAAAGTTTAAACAAATTTCAAACAAGCGATAAATTTACCGTCCCGACTGGAGTAGACGTTTCTCATTGATGTCAGACATGTTTCGAGAGCATATACATATAGCTGTTTATTTATAGTGTTATCTACGACGATGTGCAACATTAACACTCTGGAAGTTTTGTGTTTTGCTTTGGGTGTGGGCGTTTTGATTTATACCTACAGACATTTTTTCATCAGCCTCATTTAGAAGTGATCTTTGCTCTTGTTGCCTTTTATTCCGTATTCGAAGGGAATGGGAAATGGAAGTAAAAATTCAAAAATACTAAGCAAAATAAAAATTTTCCTTTCCTACCTACTTCAATTAAGTAGATGATTTGGACTGATTGAAGCATTTGGTTGATCAATGGACAACGCTAAAGCAGATCCTTTTGATTCTCGGAATTTTGATTATTTTAAGCTTAGTAAGTACCTATACATACAGTTAGAATAGCCTGGCACTGAAAAATATTTGTATTAAGGTTTCCGAGTTAATAACGGTATGTTTTCTGTTTCGTGTTGGAATACCTTCAGTTTTTTTGGCGCCATTTATACAGTTAAATTCCTCGGGCCTTACCAATTAACAAATGTATACATAAAAAATAAATAGAGTGGCGCGACAGCTCTTGAAGAGCCAAGGCCTAAGTGGCTTACTCTCTTCAACAATTCTCTGGGTGCGTGTGAAAAATTGAGGGGACCTACAATTTAACGCCGATTCCGAACGGCAAAGTTGAGAAGAACTTTTTCATGACAGATTGATACTCTTGGAAGTTTTGTCAGTTCTTCGCAAGAGGCAGTGCCCGTGAAAGATGAAATAAAAACTATGGGCACTATAAGGACCCGAACCTACGACACGTTCAGCTTAGCACCCAACGCACCTAAAGTGCACCATACACAGTTCAACCCAATCGTCAACTGAATCATATCAAATGTAAATCAACCTGTGTTGTGGCCTTGTCATTTCATCGATTTGACAGTTGAATGGTTGGTTGAAGAAAAATCAAAGATTTTGATTTTTTTGGAAGTTGAGTATAAAGTCTTTCAACTGAATTGAACTGTATGTGGACTGTGGTTGATTTGCTGTTAAAACAACAGATGAGTTTTAAAAGGAGATGGGAAACCGAGCTGTCAATATGACAATGACTACAAGCTATGGATTATAGTTACTGCGATAGTAGCGTGTTTTAACCATACTAATCACAGTAAATATGGTCCTACCACCTCATTTTTGTTGCTGTTTTCCAACTCAGTCTATGCAGTGTGTGCTCGAACACAAACCTAGTTGACAACTCAGTTTACAATCGAGTTGAAATGTGTATGGGGCACTTAACCACTGAGCTACGGACACTACACAAATGTATACATAGATTGTTTAAATATTACAGTCGACTCTTAGTTCAGAACCATCCCTACCAATAATCAATGTACACATAATACTTAATTTAACGTAAGACTTCACATTAAATTTTATAATTGTGAAAACTATGTTTTAGTTCATATTTACGATTAAATGTTTAAGCCAATTTATTGCTTTTATTCTGACAAGACGTAAATCCTATATCTTATACTAATGTGAAAGTCAGTTTGTTTGTTTGTTGCTCTTTCACGTTGCAACGGAGCACTTATTGTGTAGTTAGGAGGCTGTAAAGGCACTCACATAATCTGCTATTGGAATTAGTCATCGCAATATAACTTATGCGAAATTGAGATGCGGCTCGATTAAGTAGGTAAGGGTACAGGACTTCGTGTCACACAACTTGGCCGAAACATTATTATCAGTGCTACAATTTTTACAATTTTAACTGTTGTAGAAATGGGTGAAAATCGCAATAATTCCTGCTGATTTACCATTCAAATTTAAAAGGCTGCAATTTCCAATCAAAGTGAGTTTCGCTATGACGATTAACATAGATAAAAGTAAACTTAAGGTTGAGGACAGAGGAGTAGAACCTAGCATTGTGCTGCGTGTTCGCGTGTCCATTGTCCCAGAATCTTTTCTTTCTACCACATAATCAAAAAACAGTCAATATCGTGTGCAACACTATTTTAACATAATAGAAAAGTAAACTTTATTCAATATTTTCAATTTAATGAAAAGTTTTGTTGCATTTAATTCTATCTATAGGTATTTATATTAAAATGAATACTTGGTCACGGTGAAATAGGTTTAGCCGTTCAGGCCCAGAAATGGGAGTAGTACTCAAGCTTTGTATGTACATATACGTATACCTACGTTTATACGTTTTAAAAATAGATAGTAGATAAGGGAAAAATATACAAATTTTACGTTCCAAAAGAGTTTGTTTGTGATTAACATTCCGAGGGTTTAGAGATGGTCGGTTTCACCGATGAAAAAGCTACTCATGGACAGTTGCAAAGGCTTAGCGACAAAAAATGGCATTGCCTTTTTGCAGTATTGAATTCAACAGAATTTCTCAAACTTTATCCAATTCTCAGTTTCTTGGATTACATACAAACACAAAAATTATGTAACACGATCATCATTATCTAAAGAGAAAATTTCATATTGATACGTTCCTTGCTTTGAATAATGCAAAATCTTTTATTAAAATAAAAGGTTTAAGTATTGTTAAAAACCACATTTCCTACATTTTTAAGAAAAAATTATAAAAGCACAATTTTTCCGCACGAAAATAAAAGTTTTTGAG
>CAKKXW010000001.1:82265096-82454272 GCA_920937365.1 Sphaerophoria rueppellii
CCGTTTCGTCAATTTGCTTACGGACGTAAACTGGCGCCCCTCTTCGCTTTTTACGGACGGAAATTTTGACAGCTGACTGTGTTTTGTTGTTTTTTCTGAAGAGGAATTCGATTTGTTGTTGATTTCAGGTAATTAATTTCTTGGAATTGCTTGTTTGTTGCATGGCAACCGAAATTCATAAATTATTCAAAATAAAAATATTTAGGGCTATTCGGTGAAATCTTTTATTCTTTTATTCTGCTATTCTGTTATGAATTCCCATACAAAAGTTTAAGTTGTCAAAAAATCTTTTATGAATAACAGATTTGGTATTCGGCAAGCCAAATCTGTTATAAAATCTGTTAAGAAATCTGTTATGAACTGTCAAAAAATTCGAACATACTAAAAATCTTTTATAAATCGCCTATTTGGTATTCAGCAAGCCAAAATCTTTTAAGAAATCTGTTAAAAATCATAAAAGAATAAAAGACAACTTTTCGGGACTTTTATGATAAAAGATTTCAATTAGTTCACCGTTTTCAGTTAACTATTGCATTTCAGCTTAGTTGATAAACTTTTTAATCTTGAAATTTGAAGCGTGAATGACACAGCTCGTTCATAGGCACACAAAATTGTTATATTTTATGTTTAAAGTAATGGTTTCGGCTAAAAGTGAAAGTGTTACCTGCAGTGTATTTAAAAGATTTGATAACAAATTTGTACGTATCGACAGTTAAGAAGGTCCGAGGAGTTCTGCAAGATCTGTTGGTGTTTATTCAGACAGAATGGTCGTTTAACATTAAAGCAGAGTATATAAGGGAACATTGTGCATCGAAAAAACGAGTATAAATGGAACAACGGAGTGCATGTTTTGGTATGAACATTTTTTTACTTACAAAGATAAAAAATGTTATTAACGAACAATTTACCAACAGATAACAAGGGGAGACGATTTAAATGAAATTGATTCGGAAAATAGCGCAACTCTTGCACATGTGATGGAGATTTGCAGTGAAATGCGAGAGACAGCTCAAACTCTGCTCGATGCTTATGCTCGTTAACAGGGATAAAATATTTCACAGGTGGGGTCCACCTTGTTGTTGATTAATAAATTCAAAAAGTGAAAAGATTTTTCTCTTTCAAGATGCTGCTCAAGAGTAGGGACCAGAGATTGGCTGTATTGCTTAGAACCCCGATCGGTAAGGACCAATATAAAACGAGTTGTCAAAGAGCTCTCGAGCATTGAAAGCATCGTTGCTAACTTGTACGAGCAATTGTCGCGCACAACACCCAGCAGCGATTCAAGCCACTAAACCCACTTCAGTAATTCGGAACGAATTGATATTTTTACGTCGGTTGAGTTATCAAATATGTCCATAAATAGAATTTCTTTTTAAGTAAGAATAAATAGATATGTACTTTATTTTAATTTATTACATTCATCATATTACATGCATTTGGGTTACAAAAAAAGTTATTGCATTAATTGAATTGATCCGCAATCTGTCGCTGAAATCGCTAGCCAGCACTTGTAGTCTCTCCCTGAAGGATCCCTTGTTTGATCTTTGGTGTACCACTTGGGAGCATTGTCGAGCATTTTAGTGACATCCTCACACATTCCTTTCTTTACCACATCTTCTGGAACCATTCTAGTTGCGGTTCGGGTGACAAAATCTACACACTTGAATTGTCCTCGTAAAAGTCCTCTGAAATAATTCAAAGTTTAAGCAAGTTGGAAAGATTCCGTTTTTGTGTAATGCATACCTGAAGAGAATACCATTCTGTTGCATTTGACCAAAAATACGATCGTAGCTCTGACATGCGCTATAACGCACACTTAGAACGAATTACGTCCCTATGAGTCTTCGAGAATTTGCAAAAACGAAAAGTACCGTTGGGCTTCTATGGGATCGGCTATTTCGAACTTCTTCACATTCACCATCACCAATCGAACGATATTTAATCTTCTCATCGCGATTGTCTTGAGAATGCTTCCTAGACATCACCGCTACGAGTCGTGGTTTTCTTATTGACACGATTTTTTGGTTTCTTCGTCATGACCAAGGAAGAATTTCAATGAAACTCACTTGAACCTGAAAATGGAGTTTGTTTGTAAGAGAATTTGAAGAGCAAATGAAGAACTCACCTTAGAAATTTTCGAGAAACAGCCGCCAAGGTTTTTCAGTAAACCGGCCATTCCAAACAGCAATTCTGGAAAATGCAGGGCTGGTTTCTGAAAAGATGGAATTCTTCATATAAAATAGATGAATTATAACTGAATGGAATAGAAATTAAACTTACCATCAGTCGTGTTTTTCCATGTATCTTCATCTATATATTTGGCAATTTGCAAAGATTGACTTTCTGACACATATTGCAGCCAATTGAAAACAATTGTCGCGCGGCTCTTGTTTTGGTGGTTTGTAAATAATATCGGTAGGTGTGTTAGATACACTTTTTTCTTTGCACCAATTATCTGAAGTGTTCAATCCAACACCGCCGCCGCCGCCGTCGTCTTCGTTGTTTTAACAATCTTCATTCATCATCGACGTTTGCATTGGGCTCGTCTAGAAATTCTATTTTATGGCCAAGAAAACGAAAAGGTTTTGAAAGCTTTCTTAAAAAATCGAATCATTACATACCCTTGCATCATTTCGTTCTTGTGAAGTCCAATTGATAGAAGAACAAAACCACATTCTTTTTCTTGTAATTCGCCAAGGAGATTTCAGGAAACTGGCCATTCAAAACAGCAGTTCCGGAAAATGAAGGGGCTGGTTTCTGGAAAGATGGCATCTTTATATAAAATAGATAAATTAAAACTGAATTGAATTGAAATTAAACTTACCATCAGTCTTGAATATCCATATTCTTCACAAATTCAGTTCAGACTGACAAATCACAAACAATTTATTTGGGTAACAGCTGATAAATGACAGATGTCTCATAACAGATTTCTTTTTCGAAAAATTCATAACAGAATTTTATAAAAGTTCGAAGTACTGAATACCAATTATAAAAGATCTTTTATTTCTAAATCTTTTATGATTCATAACAGAAAATTCATAACAGAATAACAGAAATGGCAGAATAGCCCCAATATTTTATTTTGAAAAATACTTCCGTACACATCCGTTCATTATGGGTAAAGTGTTCACATGGCAGTTCGGAAGGGAGCGTTTCGTTCGGTTCTGACACTAGCTTCTGTTTGCTTCCGCTTATTATAGTTAGCCCTTAATTTGTGCTCTATTCCATACAGACCTAACTTCATTCCTCGAAGTACTAATCATATTTATTATTTATTTTCAATTTACACAATGTTTTGACAGTCAATTTTCCTATTTTGCACTAGCTGATCCTGCAGACTTCGTACTGCCTCAATTGATAATCGATAAGGATAACCCTCTACCACACTACACAACCCACTACCCCTTTGTGCTACCCAGTACGTCTACCCATATCCGCTACCCCGTTACGACACTACTCTGTTAGCCGCTACCAATTATTTCTACACGCTTACCGTCACACCATTTAGCCACACCATTAGCCAACCCACATTACCGCAACTCTTCCATGAGGTTTTTCCAATATCTGTTGGGCCATTTCGGAGTCTATAAGAGACATACAAACAAACACACATCCATTTTTGTAATATGTAGAGATAAGTGAGTTCACTTTATTGTTTTTGTATAGCACTGATCTAATCAAGATTATTTGTATTTTTGTGTTAATAATGTTCCCCTGAACAAGGCAGCAGTCCCTGCCGAAACGTTGTGAAAGCTAATGTAACTTAACTATTTCATTGCAAACATTACAGCGACCAAAAAAGCCGACGGAAAACTATCAGCCCTATCGTCATATTCGTTCGGAGAAACTTACGATCGTAGAAAAGTTCCGATCGTAACATTTATTTTGTTCATCGTATCCGTTTCCTAAAGGAAATATTGACGTGTAATCACGCATGTCGTTCCGCAAATATTCCGACACAATTTAGCTGTCGGAACAATCGGAGACTTACTTACTTAAGGTGGCGCTACAGTCCGTTGTGGACTTGGTCCTCAATCAACAGTCTCCGCCAGCTAACTCCGTCCCGAGCTAGCTGTCTCCAGTTTTGCACTCCAAGTAGATTGAGGTCCTCCTTCACTTGAGTGCGCCACCTGAGTCGCGGTCTTCCTCTCCTCCTACGTCCCTCGGGAATAGTGTCGAAGGCTTTCCGGGCCGGAGCATTGGTGTCCATCTGCTCTAAATGACCGAGCCATCTGAGTCTCTGGACCTTGACCCTTCTGGCTGGGTCCATGTCGTTGTACAACCCGTAAAGTTCGCTGTTATATCTTCTTCGTCATTCCCCTTCAATGCACACGGGGCCAAAGATGACCCGAAGAACTTTCTTCTCGAAACAGCCTAAGGTACTTTCATCCGATTTTGTCAATTTCCATGCTTCTGCACCATACAGCAGGACTGCGATGATGAGGGTGTTGTACAATTTTACCAAAGAAACAGCGATTAGCAAGGGTTATTCTTCGTCTGATCTCGGCGCTGGTATTATTGTCCGTGTTTATAGCGGAGCCCAGGTAGACAAACTCCTCTACTACCAAATTTCAATTTTCTAGGGCAACGGGAAGTGCTTCATAATTTTGATGATCTGTCAGTGAGTGAGTCAGTCAGTTACGGTTTTCGTGATTTTTGGAACATTGTATCTTAGAAACTACTTATGCTAAATATCTAAAATTTACTGAGGTGCTTCTTCTTGACTAGCTTAACAAATAACGTGAGTTTGAAAGTTTCTTCTTTGGTATAGAAGTTAGAGGGTTTAGTGCCAAAGTTGCTAGAGAACTTGGCTGGGCACTACCGTGCCCCTTGATTAAGAAAAAAAAACGCCTTTGAGTGAAACAGAAAGAAAAATCGTCTCGAATTTTGCATAGGTACATATCGTGTAAATCAGAGTTGCATCAAATGGTATTATTTCATGAAAAATATAATTAATTTAGAGGGTTCTGATGTCTGATTTTCACGACCTTCGTAAAGATGAGATATATTTAAGCCATCTACGTAGCTGTGAAGGCAGTGTTTTGGTGTGGGGAGCAATCTCATACTAGGTAACCTTTGAACTCCATTTTCTCTCATCAAGAATGAATGCAGATACTTATAAAGGTGTGCTGGAATTTTGAAGTTCTTACTTACTCAAAATAAAAAAAAAAAAAAATAATTGAAACTAAGTTACTTTTCTTGTTGTAAAATAAAAGTAAGAAAGGGGAATTGATACTGGGTACTTTCGAAAGAAAAATCCTTCGACGGATTTTCGTATGCGACGATGGTGAATGGAAAAGAAGGTTCAACCGAGAACTGTACGAGCTATACCAAGATGTGGACGTAGTCCAGAAGGCCAAGAAAAGACGATTTCATTGGCTCGGCCACATCGAGCGTGTGGAAGACAACGCTCCAGCCAAGAAAGTCTTCTCATCTCAGCCCCCAGATTCGGGACGGCAAGGAAGACCGAAACTACGGTACAAGGACCAAGTGACTGCGGATGCCAGAGCGCTTGGTTTCGGCGACTGGAGAGTGTATGCGAAGAAACGTTCACGATGGAAGGCTGGGGCCTAATCATGGCCTCATGGGATTCGCGGTGGATCCTAAAAATGAAGAAATTTACTGCCAAATTTAACTAAATTATTCTTTAAGGCCGATGATTCAGGGAAATCAATCGTAAATTCAATACGAGTGTTGTTATTTATTTTATCGAAACAAGTTTTCATTTTCAGTTAATTCTTCATGGAATTTCTACGTATTAACCCATACATTTTTTTATTCCGAACACTTGTGGACAACAAAATTTCATTTGTCTAGATGTAATTACTTTACCCCCCGGCCTGATTATGGGATTCGTTCAAATTCGACTCGTGTCATGTTACCTTATTAACGAATTCGCGGCGGAGCTAAAATATTTCCTCCAATATTCGAGGGATTTGATACTTTTGGTTGGACTATTTCTTTTAGTGATTTGAATAAACACTCTTTCGTCTGTGAATCCGCCAGAAAAAAGCTGTCGGATTTCAACTTGCCAGCAAACATTATGAGATTACAAATTCACCTTCGAATTGGTTAATTGGTCGAATTCTAATCGAAGAAGGCGAAAGCGAAAGCAATAATTGAAGAATGTCAAACTACTTAGCAAAACGATCCGTCGGGAATCCCATAATCAGGCCCCTGGGTCTTTGAAAAATAACGGCCAAGTAGAGGTAACTTATTTACTTACTTAAGGTGGAGCTAGTTTTTTACTCCAAGTTGATTGAAGTCCTCTTCCACTTGAGTGCGCCACCTGAGTCGCGGTCTTCCTCTCCTCCTACGTCCCTCGGCAAAAGTGTCGAAAGCTTTCCGAGCCGGAGCATTGGTGTCCATCCGCTCTAAATGACCGAGCCATCTGAGTCTCTGGACCTTGACCCTTCTGGCTAGGTCCATGTCGTTGTACAACCCGTAAAGTTCGCTGATGCACACGGGGCCGAAGATGATCCAAAGAACTTTCCTCTCGAAACAGCCTGAGGCACTTTCATCCGATTTTGTCAAGGTCCAAGCTTCTGCACCATACAGCAGGACTGGGATAATGAGGGTGGTGTACAATTTTACTTTAGTTGCTTAAGATAGGGCTTTTTCACTCAATTGCTTTATTAGCCCAAAGAAACAGCGATTAGCAGTTATTCTTCGTCTGATCTCGGCGCTGGTGTTATTGCCTGTGTTTATAGCGGAGCCTAGTAGGTAAACAAACTCCTCTACTACCTCGAAGTTGTATGCGTTTATTGTGAAGTTCTATCCGAGCCGCCCGTCAGTGTTGGGTGTCCTTCCTCCAAGACAGCATATACTTCGTTTTTCCCTCATTTACCGCTAAACCCATTTTTGCCGTTTCTCTCAATTCGCACAAAGGCGCCATTGACATCACGCTGTGTTCTTCCCATTACCTATATCAATATCATCGGCGTACGCGAGAAGTTGAACAGATTTTTGAAAGATAGTGACCCTGGTGTTGACGGTGTAGTTCTGCACTATCTTCTCAAGAACGATGTTAAAGTAGAGGTAACACGAGCCCAAAAAAACATGACAAGTAGGAGTCTTTCAGACCAGATTGTGCCATCGCAATTTATATCCCGACAAATATTGAACCCATTAAGAATTAATTGCGCCTTTTTCAGACCTCTTGTCAATCATACAGACCTATGATGGTAGCCGATCGGAAAAATATCCGATCGGAGAAATGTTCCGATCGGAAGATTTTTGTATTCACGGTACCCGAATTTGAGAAGAAAAATTGACGTCAAACAACGCACTCATTTGACATTAACTAGTTTGCAAAAATATATATTTTATATTTTTCGGACAATTTTTCACTTTTGATTTTCTATCGGGAAGAATCGGAAAGAAAAAAAACGCAAAGCATAACGCGTCGCAAATATTTACACAGTCCACTGCATAGCATCGCATGTATTTTAAATTTCCAACGCAACTAAGATTTTGTTTCGTAGATCTGTCCGATTTTACTGTCGGAGGGGTTAAAATCATATGAAAATTGAACAATTCGTACAAATCGGATAAAATTTTCTTCCGATCGGCTACCATCATAGGGCTGATAGAAAAACATTTTTACATTCGGCCCAATCGTGGTAACCGTCGGAGCGGAATTTTCTCCGAATTCGTCCGAATCGGAGACATTTTGTCTGTCGGAGAACTCCTCGAAGCAAAATTCGGAGGAACTCGGATAAGATTCCGCTCCGACGGTTACCTCGATAGGGCCGATTAGTTGAGCCAAACCCACTTTCAGTTCCAATGATCCACTCTTTAAACGAACAAAAAAAAAAAAACTTACACATTGATTTGTTTATTTATTACCAAAGAAACTTTATTTTTTGTTTTCCATTTTATAACAAAAAATAAATTGCGAGAACAAAACAATTATAAAAAAAAAATGATAAGAGGAAAAGGTATAATATATATTACTAATTTTTAATCGCACAAAAGAAGCTTTCATTTACAACAACAGCACACACAGTCTACAAGGATAATCTTGTAGAACTTATAAGATAAGATTTTGCTTACGTTAATTCTCGTTTAAATTCATTTGTTTCGTTTTTCTTATCTTCTTTAACCTTTCACATGGGAATTATTTTTCTTTGACTTTAAGTATCATCATCATTGAACGCCTCTGATTTCTCATTGGAACTGTGTGGAACGTAAAAAGCTCTTGAAACGAAAAATATGTCAACGCTTATAAAAAACAAATAAACTTGAAGAGAGAGAATCATGGTTTGAAGACGTTTGTCTTAGTATTTTGCTTCCTTATTGGTTGTTTGATATCTTAACAGTTTATAACATAACAGTTCCAGACAGATGAAAAAAAAAACGTTTTCTTTTTATTATTTCATGCTAATTGCGATGTTTTAGTTCTTAAATTTCTTTTTTGTTTGTTTGAATAATTGGGCGGGGATGGACATATGAAGGTTTTACAAATCTTCATCCTCCTCGGGCAATGCAGTCTCTTGTGCTTCTTGTAAATCGCGTTCAATTTGCAATTGCCATTCTTTGTCCATTTTGACTTCTGGTGGCAGCAACGCTGGCATGGCCACGAATTCCAGATTTGGATCACCGACCAGCTTGCGGGCTAGCCAAAGGAATGGCTTTTCGAAGTTGTAGTTTGACTTGGCTGAGATGTCATAGTACTGAAAACGAAAAATTCAAATAAAAATTATTTCGAAAATACGATGCACACAAGTGCGCTCTCTTTTTCTCTCTCACCTGTAAATTCTTTTTTCTGTGGAATACAATGCTCTTGGCTTTAACTTTACGATCCTTGATATCAACTTTGTTGCCACAAAGTACGATTGGGATGTTCTCGCACACTCTGACCAAATCTCGATGCCAATTGGGTACGTTTTTGTATGTGACACGCGACGTTACATCAAACATAATAATGGCACATTGTCCTTGAATGTAGTAACCATCGCGCAGTCCGCCGAACTTTTCCTGACCAGCAGTGTCCCATACGTTGAAGCGAATTGCACCTCGATTGGTATGGAATATGAGTGGATGCACTTCAACGCCGAGTGTAGCAACGTATTTCTTTTCGAATTCACCGGTCATGTGACGTTTGACGAATGTAGTTTTACCAGTACCACCATCGCCGACCAGGACGCATTTAAATGTGGGAATATCTGCTTCTTGGGCCATTGTTTTAGGCTTTATATGTGCTTATCTGCAAAGGAGAGAAAAATGTTATTACTTATTTGTTTGGTTAGCTTTTTGGAAAGGTTTCTGGGCAGCAGAAATTTCTTTTCTTAGAAAACAGGGTGATGTCAGTGGAGCGTTTGTGAGTTTTAAGACGGAGGGCAGGAAGATGGGTCTAGCGGTTAACGAGGGCAAGACCAAGTTAATGCCGTCGACAAGAAAGGACTACCAACATAGACGTCTTGGAGGAAACGTCAACATAGACAGATTTTACTTAGTTAAGGACTTTGTCTACCTGGAATCCTATCAACTCACACAACAACACCAGCACTGAAATCGAAAGAAGAATCACTCTTGGCAATCGCTGCTTCTTTGGACTTAGAAGGCAATTGAGTAGTAAAGTCCTCTCCCGAGCAACTAAAGTGACACTCTACAAAACCCTCATCATCCCGGTCCTCATGTATGGTGCAGAGACATGGACTGTGACAACATCTGATGAAAACGTTTTGTGCTGCTTTGAGAGAAAAATTCTTCGAGTGATTTTTGTTCCTGTGTGCATTAGTGGAGAACTGCTCTAGCCAAAAAGTTAAGGTCCAGCGACTTAGATGGTTGGGTCATGTTGAGCGAATAGAAAATAATGCTCAGGCTCGTAGAGTCTTCGAATCCAACCCGGAAGGACGTCGCAAAAGAGGAAGACCGCGACTCAGGTGGAGCTGGCTGGAGAAGTTTGTTGGGTGAGGCCCTGGACATGGACTGTAGCGTCTCCATAAGTAAGTAAGTAAGTAAGTAAGTAATACATTTTACAATTGGCTTATAAATTACAAATAATTAATTTACTAAAGGCGGCTGACTACTGACAACTCTAGTGGCCGACTACTGGAATTTAAGGAGCTGACTATACAAGAAGCACCTGGTTTCCAAATCCCAACATCCAAAAAGGTACATGGAGATCTCCTGATCAATCAACCGTCAACCAGATTGATCACATTGCGATCGACAGAAGGCACTTGTCCAGCATTCTAGATGTTCGAACTTTCCGAGGAGCCAACATCGACTCGGACCACTATCTCATCGTAGCCAAGGTAGTGCTACGAATATCCCGACAACGGCCAAAACAAGGAAATGCTGCAAGAAAATTCAACGTCGGACGGCTACAATCGCAAGAGATCGCCAGATCCTTCTCTGATCGAGTGTCAAGTATGCCGCCAACATCAAGTATCGAAGACCAGTGGCAACATTGCCAAAAAGCAGTAAGAGATGCCACCTCTAATGTGCTGGGGTTCACACAGCCACCAAAACGAAACCCCTGGTTTGACGAAGAATGCAGGCAGACCTATGCAACCAAGCAATAAACATACAATGCGGCGCTGCATAGAAGGACAAAAGCTGCTCGTGAGCTCTACCAGCGAAAGAGGAGACAGGAACGCCGGCTGCTCAGGAGAAAAAAGAGAGAGCATGAGAAGCATTAGATAGAGGATGTTGAGAGAGCCAACAGCAGGAATGAAGTTCGGAGATTTTATCGAAAGGTTAAACAGCTGGCTCAAGGTCATCGAGCAAGAACCGATGTCTGCAGAGATAAACAAGAGAAAATCATAGCAGAATCGCAGTCAATGCTGGGCATTTGGAAAGACCACTTCTGTAGACTGTAAAACGGCGATGACGACCAAAACACCGCTATCAGACAGGAGCTTTTCATCGGACACGATGATAGCTAACAATTCCGTGAACCCGACCTAGAAGAAGTGAAAACCGCAATATAACAGCTGAAATCCAATAAAGCTTCTGGAGCAGATGGTCTAGCTGCCGAGCTGTTCAAAACAGCAGGCGACGAGCTGGATAGGAGCATGCACCAAATCATCTGTAAGATAAGGTCAGAGGAATGTATGCCCGATGAATGGAACCTCAGCATTGTTTTCCCGATCCTGAAAAAGGCAGATCCTCTAAACTGCGCCAACTACAGAGGAATAAGTCTACTAAACATCGCCTACAAGATCCTCTCTGACGTAATATGTGAACGTCTGAAGCCTTTCGCCAACAATCTGATTGGTCCTTATCAATGTGGCTTCAGGCCAGGAAAGTCAACCATCGACCAAATTTTCACGTTGCGGCAGATCCTGGAAAAGACCTATGAACTCCAAATCGATATTCACCACCTTTTCATCGATTTATAAGGCCACGTATCACAGCATCTACAGAGACGAACTGTACAAAGCTATGTCTAGTTTTTGCATCCCTGCCAATCTTGTTCGCTTGTGCAAAATGACGATGGAGAACTTATGCTGCTCCATCAAAGTTGGCAACGAGCTTAAGGAATCTTTCGACGAAGACCGCGACTCAGGTGGTGCACTCAAGTGGAATAGGACCTCAATCAACTTGGAGTGCTAAATTGGAGACATCTAGCTAGGGACCGAGCGGAGACTGTTGATAGAGACCCAAGTCCACAACGGACTGCAGCGCCACCTTAATTTAGTATGTTGCTGCTGTTGCTTGGCTGTTGCTGTGACGGGCGTTGCACAGTCTTTGGGTTTCCCATCGTTTGGGACGATTGATTACGCTGGGCTGTGGCGAGTGTGCCCCAGGCAATTGGGTCGATGCTCAGGCAGAAAAGCGAGTTGAGTGGAGATGAAACTCAGATGTCGCTCGAGTATGTAAGACTATAGAAGAATCCAACTTCTATTTGAATTTTAGTTAATAATTTGTTTAAGGTATTGATTAAAGCAAATAACAATATTGTTTTTTAAGGTGCAAATGTCAACGAATCGGAAAACAGATGTCATTTTCCATTGGTCTTTTTTTGACGTTTCTTCTTCTACCTCCAATGGTGAAAGTGTCATTCTTTGGGCGCTTCTGTTTTCAAAACGGAAGAGTTCTGCTCTTCTCAGAAGCATTCCGTCTCTCAAAGTCAGTATAATAGAATGGTTTCAGAAGGCTTTTGGGCTCTTCCGAATGCTTCTGGACTGCCAATGGAAAACGACATTAGCTTCACGTTCAACAAATAAATAACGGATTTTTAAAGACCACATAAACACAAAAATTAAGTTAAAGGGCTGACTATTAGTGCCATCACCCTACTCTCTTGCTTTAGCTTAAAAAAAAATTGTGACTTAATGCAAATCGTTAATTTGTTCGTTTTGTCGAAGAACATTTTCCCTTCTGTGGTATCCTAACATTTCTTATGATACACGAATTAATATTGTTTCTCCATGACATTTCCGTCTTCGCGCTTTTTTCTCAAAACCAAGGAAATCTAGCGCGAGCAAACAACAACAGACCATTTCACATAAGGCGTTTTTCTTTTTTAGCACGGAGCGGGAATCGAACTGTCAAAAAAAGATCGGCATTTTTTTTCTAGCTCGGGGCGCACGGAGCGTTCGATCTGTGTTACTTTTTTAGAACCGAGTACGCTCGGGGCTGACTCGATTTGCTCGGTCAAAAATGATCGAGCAGATAGAGCAAATAAAGAGCGTTGAGTTTTTGAGGGACGAAAAAAAAAAAAAACAAACAAACAAAACAAAAGAAATGGCGGGCGAAGCTGGTTGCTTGAATTTAGAAAAATGTTATTATTTAATTTACTTTTTTTCTGGTTATATGGTATTATGACAGTTCAGTGCTCAATTGTATTTCTCAAATAGTTCTGAGCGCTCAGGTCGCGCTCGACTCGACACTCGCTCGATTCGCTCGAGCCCCGCTCTTTGCCCCGCTCGGTGCTAAAAAAGAAAAACGCCTATAGTGGAACAAACTGATCACACAGACAGGAAGGTGGGTTCACTACCTAAACAGTAACGAACGCAATGCATTTGGAATAATTTATTGAACACCGAATCATAAATTTATTGAAATTTTAATTCAATAAACAAAAAAGGTGTTTATTTTTTTCTTTCCACAAAACTCAAACAGGTACACTTTTATTTCCCAAACAAAATTGACATACGAGTGAGCGCCAAAATTAAGGTTACACCTAATATTCATATCGATGCACTCAGACGCACGTTTATTGACTTAAAACTAATAAAATATTAAAAACAGTAAGAAATAGTTTAGGAATTCGAAAAAGAATACCTTAAATCACAGAAATTTCAACAACAAAATTAATACACTCGCGTGGATATCAGTTTTGAAGATGTTCACTTCAACAATGTTTAACTGCTAATGAATACGAATTCGGCGCGTTTCTTCCAGGTAAATATAAATACAAACGAAAAATCGGATATCCAAAGGAAGTAGGGGATTTACGTTCAATATGAAAGAAGGAGAACTCATGTATGCATCGTGTTTCGTGTGTCTTGCTTTGTGTTTCTTTTCTTTTCTCTTCCAAAATTAACAGATGCTATGGTTTTAAGAATTGTATGGCAGCATGGCACGATCGTGAGTCAAGAAACTACACACTTAACATAAAATGCGGTTACCATCTGCTACGGCATCGGAGGAACAGGGCCAGATCCTTCTGTTCTGTTCTTCCAGTAATATGTTTATTTATTTTCCCTACCTGATATATTACATGCGTTGGAATCGTTGGGCTGTTATCCAGTAAAAGAAGTAAGTTACGGTGGGACAATAAGATGCAATTTAACGCTCCGTAAAGGAGGAAAAAGGAGATTTGAACGCTAGCATTCTTACCTTTTAATTTACATAGGAGTTAAAATGTTGACCTACTCAGGATGGACCGGTTGGGATGAGCTAGTTCATTAGCTTTTATTGATTTTCATTTATTGGAAAGACGTTTGGCAAATTTAATTAAAGAAATACGATAAATTTGATGACCAACAAATCAATAATTCGGGGTTTACACTAACCGAGGCTAGCCTCGTTCGTTATTAGTAGTGACCTCATATGATATGCATTCTCTTTTAGAAGTTAACAATAGAGTGGCGCGACAGCTCTTGAAGAGCCAAGGCCAAAGTGGCTTACTATCATCAACAATTCTCTAGGTGTGTGTGAAGAATTGAGGGGACAAAGTTGAGAAGCACTTTTTCATGACAGATGTTTTGTTAGTTCTTCGCAAGAGGCAGTGCCCGTGAAAGATGAAATAAAAACTTTATGGTCACGAGTTGGACTCAAACATACGACGTTCTGCTTAGCAGCGTTTTGTCGGTTTTTATTTCGGGCAATTGATTCAAAGGAATCAATGTCCTGTTCTCCAGTTTCAAGAGGTTCTTTCAAATTTTTGAAGGCTATTTGTTCTTCCTTTCACGGTCCACGGCTTTAACAATTCGTGAGTCTGCTGGAGTATTCGAACGAAAAATAATGTTGGTCAAATCGTTGATGATTGAAAAATTAACGAAATTGTATTATCACAATGCAATCTTTGACAATGACAACCGTTGGGGGAATTCAAACAAAATTGTAGTAATTGACCGTTTGGAAAGAATAGAACAAGCAGGATTTTTACTCATTACCTTGAGCAGATAGAACAAGATCTTATTCTAACTTGTTCTGAAATGTCTCATGAATCTGCTTCTTTACTGTTCTTCTTTGAGCTCATGACTTTTTTTTAGTTTTGTTAGATTAAAAAAGCCATCTCAGGACCACTTTGAACAAGCCCTTTAAAATGGGGTAGCAAAAAGTTGTAATTTTAGGTGCAAAATTTGTACAACTCAACGAATCACACTGTAATTTAATAGCGAAATCCCTGTTATGGTATTCGAAGGAACCATTGGGTGGCGTTTGTGATACTTGTACCAGAATTGGAAATACAGTGGACTGCAATATTGAACAGTCTGCTGTTTACTTGCTTTCCAGTTTGGCCTTCGCCCAAGAAATTTGACAAAATTCAATAATTCACTCGTTGCTAAGAAGGCAACAAGTAATATAAAAATCCTTTCTCAATTCTTGTTCATCAGCTACAGTTCTTGTCAAAGCGTGCACATTTTTCGTACAAGCGCTTCATTCAAACAAACAAACAAAAACTTTAAGCTATTACTCACAATAGATGAGTATCGTAGTGGGCGCTTGACTGACGCATACTATTTTCGTCAAAAACGCAGGTAACTGCACAAACGTAGATATAAAAAACTGAAAAAAACAACCTACTTTTTTTAAAAACCCATCGATTGTCGTGTTTTTACTACCACGACAATTTTTAACCCCTTTAATAATGAAATTGTATCTCAAATTTCTCCAGTAGACTGTGGGTGAATTTTATTTTAAAAATTGTCGCACGAAGATGCTAACTTGGCGCCATTTTTTATATTATCCCAGCCAAAGGCAAACACCCGTTTCCGAAGCAATGCTAACACAATTCTCAATTCCCCATAGAACAGCCAGTTCCGATGGACAAGGCGAATTGTCCTAACCTCAAATTTAAGTTTCATTGCCGTTTAATTTGAGAGTCCATCGGTTTAGGCTGTGATAATACAACTTTCTGTGAGAAAAAAAGCCGCTCACTAATTCAATTTCAGTGCACATTTTATTGATTTAGGTGGTTTATATGCGGCAATAAAAGGGGAGCACATGTGGTTTTTTTTTTCAAAGGGATCCACATTTCGGAAAAAAGAAAGAGATTCGCAATGCGGTGACGGTGAGGTAGGTAGGCAAGGCAAATTGACATTGTATGTCATTTTACGTCGCGACATGTTCGCCATACAAGAAAAATTTTATCTTTTAAGTTTTTTTAGGATGAAAAGAATTTAAATTCGATTGTACTTACGTTTGGGTATACTTCGAAAATATATTGGGAAGTGTTTCAATTGTAAATTTTATACTTTTTTGACGATTTAAGAAAATTTATTTCACTTCGCCTCCGCAACACACACAAAACTTTAAACAAATGAGCTGGTTTGGTGTTCGATTCCGGAAAAACTCAAATGCCGATGCTAAACTGAAAAAAATTGCGAAATTTCGCCATTGTTGGCGTTATTTAGTTGGCAAGCATGCAAAACGTGAAGTTGGTTGTGATTCGAATAGAATTGAAGTTTCTTAACTAGTGCTGTAGGGGTTATTGGAAAATTTCCCTTTAACTTGTATGGGTTATTAATTTTATCTGAGTTTAAAGGAAGACGTACCTTTTCTAAGCTTTTCGGACCTTTACAACAATTTGAACAAAATCAAGGACCTAGATTCATGTCCGTTCTTTTCATTTTTCTTTCTTTGAGATGAAGAATTCTAGAAACGTGTGTTAAAAATATATTTCACTGGCAAAAGTAGTTTCTGTCGTAAATTAAATTGAATTCTTCATAGCAAGCGGATTCGTATTCTTGAACGGTGCATTCCAAAGCCATCTTCTCAGCTTGTAGAGTTGTCACTACTGACAGCTCAATTTCTTATCACCTCCTCTCTGATCTGTGCTCAATTTAAGACTCAACTATTGACGGTTTTCTTTTTTACCTCTGGGCAGATCATATTCAGTGTCCTCCGATTTAATAAAGTAATAAACCTGAGCACTGAAATGTAACTTATGTCTTGGGAGTCCATTTTTAATTTCATGTTTGTTTTTGTCAGTAAAATCCGAAAAAACAAGTGAAGTTGTCTTCGCTCAGGTATCTGCTCAATTTGCTCGATGCAAATGAATACATGAACATTTTTAGCTCCGATATATCTGAGCTAAAAAAGAAACACAGATTTTTTTGACAGCTCTGTAATCTGATCTGATCTCCTCAGAGGTAAAAAAGAAAAGCGCCATATAATGCAATTTTGCTCAGCTTAACACACTAATATGAACCAGCGAATACACATGAACCACATGAGGAAACCATAATAAGCTACGTTCGTTAAATGTTCGTTCAAGTTTTACTAGTGCGGTTCCATTCACTGATTGCTTAGTGGTGGATTAACATGTAACTACAACTGCAAGTTGCAGAAAAGTAGAGTAGGTCAGATATATGTCACATTACAAAAAGGTGTAAAAGAGTTACACGGTCTGTAACTCTTTTTTAGTTGCTACAATTTCCTATATAATAGGCTGCGTTCAAAAGCCTTCGGCCTGCGGACCTAGTAGAAAACAACAAATACTCAAGACGTTTCATACTAAATCCGATAGTTTCTTGAACGTGGGCATATAATGCAGAAATGCTATAGTAAAGAACATGTTCGTCTTCACTATAAGCCTTGTGCTGCATTTTCCGCTTTTCCTCTAGCCTGAATTTATGAAGATTCACTTAATGTTTGCCTTTTTCTCTATACATACAACATGTATGTAAATTTTATATATTGCACCTTTTTTGCAGGCATCAGACGAAGATACATACAGCGTAAAGAAGAGAAGGCCAAGCCTACTTCTTTTGCTTTTATAGCGTTTGTTTTTTGTCGTCCGGAACTGTTCCGAACAATTCTGTATTCGTTCACTTGGCACATGATGACAGTTCTTGTTCTGAAAAGAACAGAAAATCGATTCCAAATTTAAAGTCGGAATCAAAAACAGAATCACGCATTTCTTTATCTATTTGGGGCTATTCTGCCAACTTAAATTTTTGTATGGGAATTCATAACAGTATAAAAGAATACAAAATTTCGCCGAATAGCCCCAGTTGGGCAGGCAAAGGTGAAAAAGAAACCACATACTTTGTAATCCGGCAAAGAGATTTCAGAAAACGGGGCATTCAAAACACCAATTCCGGAAAATGCAGTGGCTGGTTTCTGGAGAGATGACATCTTGATATAAAATAGATAAGTTAAAAATTGAATTTAAACTCACTATCAGTCGTGAATATCCATTCATATTTTTGCAAAGATTCACAAACAATTTAATTTGTACACATTTAGGAACATCTGATAAATGACAGTTGACTACAACAGATTTCTTTTTCGCAAATTCATAACAGAATTTTATAAAAGTTCGAAATTCTGAATACCAATTATAAAAGATCTTTTATTTCTTAACCTAAACAGAAAATTCATAACAGAATAACAGAAATGGCAGAAGAGGCCCAAATGTCATGTCGTCTGCAATCCTGCATAATGATGTTTCACAAATACGCAGATATTCAACAATTAGAAGTGAAAAATGTGTTTGCATATTCGTTTGGTATCAGAATCGGACAGTTCTATGTACCAATTCCGGATTACCAAAAAAAAGGCTATTAGTCCGATTTTTTGGCATTGATGCATTGGTCTTCTATTGACGTTTCTTCTTCTGTCTCAAATGGAACGGGTTATGATATAAGTGTCATTCTTCGGCCGATTCTGTTTTCAAAACGGAAGAGTTCTGCTCTTCTCAGAAGCATTACGTCTGTCAAAGTCAGTCCAATGGAATGGATTCAGAAGACTTGTGGTCCTCCGAATGCTTCTGGACGTCCAAGGAAAACGACATTACTCTTGTAATAACGGTCGGAATATAATCCAATGTTGGATTTAACTGAGAGGGGAATTTTTCATCCATCGTATCCACCCATTACTTTTTATTAACAGTTTTTCATTAAGGGTATTCACGTAACGAGATAATTTTCTACTTTGCGGAAAAATAGAAACTTCCGCAAAAGATTTAAATGAACACCCAGCAGAAAATAGTTGCGTAAACAAGGAAAACAAACAGCTGTTTGTTATACGTCAAAGTGAATTTGTTCAATTCACGTCATTCGATAATTTATGTTAAAGTGACTCTTTTTTTATTCTAGTTACATTTTAATTTTTGCTCTTCAAGATGCCAAGAAGTAGTTTTAAAACAAAATTCATTCCTTCATTCATTTGTTTGATTGATTTTGTCAGTTGGAAAAAAGATGAAATGAGCGCCAAATTAAACGTCAAAATAAAAGTCATATATTTATCAGGTTTTTTTCTGCAGTTTCTGCTTCAAATTTGTGAGATAAAATTCTACGATTTGCAGAAAATTTTTCCCATACAAATTTTGACAGCTCATTTCTACCTATAGAAAATTCTACGGTTTCTATGGGTTTTCCAAGTTTACGTGAATACCCCTATTCTTTAAGGTCCGTGCTTTGTATATAAATTTAACCGGTATAATCGAATTGGAATTCGACTGAAGCGCCAACTGGTTACAAGCAGAGATAACCATTTTTTTCACAAAAGTTTGTATTGTGTGTTCTCTGCTTTGTTTGAAAGATCTGTCAAACCAAGCAGAAAACCAATTTCGATTATACTCCACAAATATATATACAAAAGAGCTACTAATTAAACAACATATCAAAGTTTCAAATTTTCATTGAACGCGTCTGATTTCATGAGATAACTTCTGTGTTGTGTCAGTTGTGTCATGCGAAATTCCAGATATTTTCTTTCCTTCTCCCTCAGTCTTTTCTAAAATATCTATGTCCTTCTCTTTCTGGAAAAATCAAATTTTTGTGTTATGGAAATTTGATTGTCGAATGAGTGTGGGGGTGGGGTGCTATAGTACTTTACTTCTGAATTCTGATAATGAATGAAATTTTTCTGGTGAGCTGATGCTGATGCTATTAAGCAAGCTTCACATACTTCGCTTTATTTTAATTCCTTCGAATCCGATTATCAACTCATGAATAACGCATTTAAATAAAAACAATGGAATGAATCCCAGTGCAAAATGTCTTTCAATCAAAAATCTTCCGAAGCTAGTTCCTCCTTGAACAAAGTTTGGAAGCCCGAGCGTAAGTAAACATGTTCGTTTTTAAGAAAAAAAAAGTATCCATTTATCAATTAACTCTCAGTTTACAAAATCCAACTGGAAGCCCCCACTCCAAAGCCTTTGTTCAGAAATCAAGACTTACAATTACAAGGCACACCCACTTTCTATGGACAAGAATATCACGGTTCAATGGGCCATCAAGAAGCTGAAAAGCTACTCGAAAACACTGACGATGGAACTTACTTGATACGAAAAAGTCCCAAAGCTGACGATTATTATACCCTGAGTGTAAGGTTCAACAACAAAACTAAGCACTTCAAGGTATACAACAAACCCGGAAAGGGGCACTACCTGCAAGAGACTTCAAAGAGCTACGATACCATGCATGATCTTGTAGCCGATGGGCTTGTGAATTTCTACATGGCATTACATGCAGCTCCAATCATTCAAAGCATGATGCAACAGACCAAGAACTGCTACAACAACAGCCCCTATATGACCCTGAACCGCCGGAAATTGAGGGCACTCTCCAACGATATTCGCAATTCAATGAAAGAGAAGGTTGCTGCTGAAGGCATGTTGGAGAAAGTAGCTTTTGAATCCGATGTTCTGCCAGTTGTTTATGAAAAAAGCCACAAATTCAAGGTGCATACGTTCAAAGGCCTTAATTGGTGTGAATTCTGTGCGAACTTCCTCTGGGGATTCACTGCCCAAGGAGTAAAATGTGAAGATTGCGGTTTCATGGCTCACAACAAATGTTCGGAGCTTGTGCCTGCAAAGTGCGTTCCCGATTTGAAAAGAATTCGCGGTGTCTTTGGAACTGATTTAACGACTCTGGTGACGGCGCATGTTTGCACGATTCCCTTTGTCATAAGACGGTGTGTCGAAGAAGTCGAGTGCCGCGGTATGATGCAGGAGGGAATTTACAGAGTTTCTGGCTTTGCCGATGAGATCGAAGCCCTTAAATTGGCTTTAGATCGTGATGGCGAGAAGACAGACATGTCGGAAACGGCTTACGGCAATATAAATGTCATCGCTGGAACACTCAAGTTGTATTTGCGGCTGTTACCGGTTCCATTGATCACGTACCGAGCTTATCCGGCTTTCATGAGATCGGCACGACAGAAGGACGTTAAAGAACAAATTCAAATGATGAAGGAAGCGGTGAAAGAATTGCCACCAGCACATTATAATTGTTTAAAGTTCATGGCAGAGCATTTAAAGAGGTACGTTAATCAATCCATACACCTAAAATTTTGTTTATCAATATTCAATTTTCTAGAGTGGCTTCTCATTACGCCGTCAACAAAATGAACGAACACAATCTGGCCACCGTTTTTGCCCCAACATTGATTGCTACACCACAACACATGACCAATCTTTCCGAGGAGATATTTATGCTCTCCGCAATGATTACACACTGCCAAGCAATTTTTAGTTAACATTTTTATGATAATACACAATCTCATTGAATTTACTAGAATTAGGTACTTAAAAAGTAAGCAGAAAATGATTATATTGAATTTATTGTATTTTTGGATATACTTAGTGATTTTTTTCTACAATAATAATACTACTCATACCATTCTTCTAGTCAAGCTTTGATTCTCCCAGGACTCAAAATCGACTCAGAAAAAATTGCTTACTGCAGAAAACAAGGCAAATCGAATGCATCCAGTCTTCGGGAGTTCACATCTACACAATTTTTGCAGCACAAATTCTGTCTGCTGTGCTGTCTGTTTGCGGTAAGAACATCCTAGTGTACCATTCAAACGGTTGTCTCTAACTGAAGTTCTGACGTTCGGTCGACCTGATTTCGCACTGAATATCTGACTTGGTTCTTACGTACTTACTTATGGTGGCGCTACAGTCCAGTTAATACCAGAGCCTCATCCAAGCGTCTTCAGCCAGCTCGATCCCGAGCTAGCTGTCTTCAGTTTTGCACGCAAGTTGGTTCAGGTCCTCTGCCATCTGTGTGCTACACCTGAGTCGCTGTCTTCCCCTTCTGTAACGTCCGTCCGAGTTGGATTCGAAGACTACGGGCCGGAGCAATGTTTTCCATTCGCTCTACATGTCCCAACCATCTAAGTCGTTGGACCTTAACTTTTCTAACTTTTCTGGCTAGGTCAGTATCGCTGAACAGCTCGTACAATTCTTATTTGAATCTTCGTCTCTATTCTCCATTGACCAAAAATAACCCGAAAAATATTCGTCTCGAAGCAGCACAAAACGTTTTCATCCGATATTTTCATGGTCCATGGTCTGCACCACACATTAAGTTCGGGATGATGACGGTTTTGTACAGTGACACTTTAGCTGGTCGAGAGAGGACTTTACTACTCAATTGCCTTCTAAGTCCAAAGAAGCAGCCATTGGCAATAGAGATTCTTCGTTTGATTCAAGCGCTGCGCTGGTGTTGTTGTCTGAGTTTATAACGAATACAAGGTAGACGAAGTACTTAACTACATCGAAATTAAATCTGTCTACAGTTGTTGATAGCATTAATTGGGTCTTGCCCTCGTTAACAGCTAGACTCATCTTTCTGGCCTCCGTCTCAAGACACAAACGCTCCACTGACATCACGCTGTGTTCTTCAAATTATGTCAATGTCGTCTACGTGTCCTAATAATTTGAACTTTTGAAAGATTGTGCGTTTGATGTTGACGTTGGAGTTTGGCACAATCTTTTCAAGAATGATGTTGAAGAAATCGCATGACACGCATCGCCTTGTCTAAAATCTTTTTTGACATCAAATGCATCAGTTAGGTTCTTTCCGACCATGATGGAACAGCGCGAGTTTTCCATTGTCATCTTACACAGACGGACGAGTTTTTCTGGGATGCCAAAACTAGATATTGCTCTTTTTAGTTGGTCTCTATAGACGCTGTCATACGCGGCCTTGAAATCGATGAAAAGGTGATAGGTCTCGATTTGAAATACCTGGGTCTTCTCCAAGATCTATCGTAGAGTGAATATTTGAGTGGAAAGACTTTCTACGGTAAGCGATCTCCTGTCATCCTCATAAGCAAGAAGTTAGCTACCTTTCATGAGAAATTGTCTCTTCAATGTTGATACCGTCGAAATTAACAAGAAATTGACCTTTGCAATAAATACACAAATTTATTATACAAGAATTAATAATTGTACTTTTTTTGAAAAAAGGACACTTATTTGTTTAAATTAATTTAATTTCAAAAAGTATAAAACCCTAATGTTTATCATAAAGAAGTAAATCCGCCTGATCAGGCTTAGCCCGAGTAGCCTGGTACGCTGCACGCTCTCGATCCGGGAATTTGGTGGGCAAATTTGGCGAATGCAAGTTAACCCTTGCTTCATAACGTATGCCAGCGATTTCAACTTCATAGTGACCAGATAAAATGTAATCGTTTGTGACAGGCTGAGCATTTCCCTGTTCATCGAAATTCCGAACAAACCCAAGGCAGACTTGTTTCTTCAGGGTGAAGCCGTACCCAGTTGTTGTGGTCATGCCACAATAGACACCATTACGATAGATGGGTTCACCACCCCAACACCAGAGATCAACTTCGTGGTCGTGATCATTCAAAAGCAATTGCACGTACATTCGTTTAACACCTTCTTTGCGTTGTGTTTCTAATGCTTTTCGGCCGATGAATTCAATTGGTTTCTGTTATCAAGAATGAGTAAAGAGAACTACTGAAAATGTTTGACAAGGAAGTCGACTCACTTTGAACTTAACACGCCAACTACGACCACACTCTAGGGGCGTAGTGAATGTATCCAAATCTTGTCCCCAAAAAGCGTAGAATTTCTCTATCCTCAAAGTTCTGGTTGCATAGTACCCTTTAAAAAAAACCAGACATTTATTGAAATCTCTTCCATTTCCAAACCAAAACTCACCAGCATGCTGAATGTCATACCTCTGTCCAGCTTCCACAAGCCGTCCATACACGTGCAACGCAAATTCATTTGGTATATACAAAACATAGCCTAATTCCCCAGTGTGAGTTATGTTCATTGTTCGTATGCCATTGGCCAGGCCGACATCCAGTTCCTAAACGACAACAAAATCAGGCCGACTTCAAAGGAAAAATAATTCAAAGGAAACTAGCCCTATAGGTGAAGAATGGGAAGTTTTTTTGTGACAAATCCGTATCAGTCAGTTCAGAGAGCAAGATTCGACTGTAGGGACCAAGTACACAAATCGCTGTGTACATCGAAGTGACATCTGAGATGTTGACCCCACCGCCTGGCAGCATATGCTTGTTGATCCAGGCCATTGATCGAGTTTGTTGGACTGTTGGAGCAATCATCATGAAACTAAAAGAAGCAAATTCCTTACATGCTTGAATTGATGAAGATCCAAGACCTTACTGATTTTCAGCGAGTCGAACTAAGGAACAATCGTTTTCGTAACCTCCCCACTCGTTTTGCATTCCCGTGTGAATAATCGACCCCACTGCGACATCGACATCGTTCGAGCACAAATACTGCAACAAATCAACTACTTCACGTCCCTTCGACGACATGTCATACTTGGTGAATGAACTGTAATCCGCCAGGCCGATTCTCTCTCGGCAGGCTTTGTACTCCGACATGACATAGTCAAACCATGGCGGCTTGCCAAAAGTACAAGTTTGTGCGACTCGGAAGCGAGGTATTCCATGTTCATCTTAAATCAAAAAACATCTCAGTTAACATCATTTTAAAAAGATTCATAAATTACCGAGTTTATTTTTTTGTTCAAAGTAATTTGGCCTTTCGTATCCCATTAGCTGTCCAAAAACAGCTCCAGCCTCTCTTAACGCTGGAAAAATTGGAGACATCCGCAAGTTTCTGCCAGTCTGGAACTCGTGATACGGGTAATTGATTTTAAAGAACTTCCCTGGGACCTCCTTTGCTCTATCCCGAAGGAATTTCCTGTTACTGTGAACTCCCAAGAATCGCTTGATATCAACATTGTGGAGATCTAACTCTGTGTATCCTTTGGTAATCAAATCGGCCAGCGATTTTCCCATTCCACCAGCTCCAGACACTCCCATGGTCTTCATTCCGGCAGAGACATAATAATTTTGAATTTCGGGTGATTCGCCCATGATCCAGTTGCTATCGGGGGAGAATGCTTCCGGCGCATTGCAAAGTCGTTCTAGTTTGGCATTTTTGAGGCTCGGAACTCGCAAAAGCAGTTCATCGAGCAATGGGTGGAAATTGTCCCAATTGGGTTGGAGTTCACGTTGGTCTTGAGATAGCGGAATACCACCGTCTTCATAAGCACACTTTGCTTCGGCTACGAAACCGCCTGCTAAAATTCCGTCATTTTTTGCTCGAAAATAGACACTGCCATCACAATCGCGCACAAACGGAGTCATGGGATCGAGACCTTCGATGGGTTTAGTATGGAGGAAGTGCTGTTCAACAGGTTGTAGTGGAATTTTCACGACTGGCGAGGATAGAGTGCCAACTTCTCGAGCCCAGAATCCACTGCAATTGACGAACACCTCACAATCGACATTTCCAGAAGTTGTGTCAACCCGGATTACCTTATTCTTTTCTTGGCGGACTTTTTTTAAAGCACAGTGTTCAATAATAGTAGCACCCATGCGTCTGGCTTCATTTATGAATGTATTGCACACCAAATGTGGATCACAGATTCCGTCGGCCGATATCCACAGTCCACCAGCCAAATCATCGACCTTCATTATTGGACATAATTCTTTGCATTGTTCTGGAGTAACTATTTCGCAGGGAATTCCCCATGCTGAACCCTGGGATTTCATTCGATGAAAGGACGTCATTCGATCGAATGTCCTCGCCACGCTGAGCGATCCAACTTGCTTCCATCCTGTCTCATGGCCACTTTTCGTCAAATTTTTCACCAAATCTATTGAGTACTCTGCTAATTTGAGCGCATTGTAGGTGGGTTCGAAACGTCCAGCTAGGCCTATATCACTCCATTTACTGCCTCCGCCCGTCTCAGCTTGTTCAATTAGAAGCGTATCTTTTCCCCAACCATTCAAGGCCAAATGGTATGCAACAGATGCACCTGTAATGCCGCCACCACAGATGACCACTCTTGCTTGATTGGGGACACTTTGTGTGACAGTGACTTCCGGTTGAATGGGGCGAAATTTTCGTTTTCTTAGTACTGAGGAATCTTTGTTGTTTTGTGTTGAGTCTAGATGGATTAAGGCATAGAGCTGTTGGGACTGGAAGCGTTTAAAGTCGAGCAAAGGATTTTTAGGACCAATACATCGCAGTGGTATCATAATGAATTTGTGAGTACTAGGAAAATATGTTTCTTTTTTTTTATTAAAGAGGAAAAGTTAAATGCGGCTTAATTAAATTGAAAAACAAAAATAGTTTTTTACGTGAATTTTACGTATGTGTACATTTATCATCTCTAATCTATTTGTATTTTTGCCAAAAAATTGGATTTGACTAGTTCGCAATTTGTGCACAGCTGTTTGTTATGGAAGGCCTAGGCAAATACTGGGAAGTTTTTTTTTGTACACACTGAGTCAGTTCAATAAACTGAGATCTCAGAATGATAATTACAAGTTCTAGAATCAAATTTGTGTCGATTTTCAAACAAATAAAAAATTGACTGCAGTCGAACCTCTTTTTGGAACGGATTTATTTTCACACGCAATTGCGAAACACTGTACATATGTCAAAGTGATATAAAATATCAGTGAGATATTTTTATGTGGAACTGTCCTATTGATTTCATTTAAATATAAGGTATGTTCTTTTACTCCCTAAAATTGGCGAAAACTCCCAAATTCTCCCACTTTTCTGTTCTTTTACTTCCAATTTTTGTGCGACTTTTGAAGGCGAAAAATATTTCCCCTACCTCTCAATGTAAAGGGGCCGACATAGAATCCGTCAGTGCGTCAGCGTTGACGATTTCAACTGACAGCACAATGGAATATACATTTATAATGAAACTCGTCCCATAAGCAACGCATGTGACGGATACGCCGGATAGAGTTGCTCAACTTTTACTTTTTGCGTCCGTTGATTCCGTTGACAACTGAATTTGATGAGCAGTCAATTCAATGTGTTCCCACAGCAACAAGGAAAAGCAATGAATTATCAAAATTATGTGCAAAAAATAATTTTGACACCGATTTTGATATTTTGATTTGTTGCAATTTGCGGTTTTTGGAATAATTTTACACTAAACAAATGAGGACTGTCAAAGTTTACAACGTATTCTATGGGACGGTTCATCCGGCAAATACGTTGCCAGCAAGTACGCATTGACGCTGACGGATTGACGGATTTCTATGGGTCGGCCCCTTAAGCCACAAAAATTTCGTGTGGCAGTTTTTGTAAGTTCTGTCAAACCATAAGAAGTGCTTTGAATTTTGTTGACGTTTGTCATAATTTTGTGCATTTGGGAGACTTTGTCAAGTTTTCTTTTGCTTTTGGGAGAATCAGAAAATTTTATCCCCACTCCTCGATTTCTGACAGTTTTTACAAAAACTGCCGAAAAAGTAAGAGAACGACCCTATAGTTGTATAATCGAGGGTCAACTCTGAATCACAGATCAACGAATGAACAATTCTCTATAATAACAAAGATTGTCGGCTGAACATTGCCTGTTTACCAGAGTATGGTAGGTAGAGTCACAATCTCTTTGGGCCTGCACACTTTAACGGGTTTGAGTCCTTAGTCTAGGTATACATGAATCTCTTATAAATGTGTGAGTATTTATATTGTACCAAAACTGACAGCTGTGTTAGTTTCAGACTTCGTTCATCCAGCAAATTTCGGGTTGAAAATATCAGTCCGTTTCATGCTGCACACTTCGCTTCCCTTGACCACTTAACTGATTTTAGTCCGGATGAATTAGTCTCGTGTGTGTAGGCCCCTTGTATAGAACACAAGAAACAAACGATTTTCATTTCGACTACCAAGTATCAACTATCACGTAGGTTTCGGATTCCATGACGATCTTTTAAGGGAAAAATGAACGCATTCATCTTCTTATCTCTCTCATTTCTCTATTCTATGGCCAATCAACAAGTTCACAGTCACTCGTCAAGACGTCAATTCGTCATCAATTGTCATATAAGATGTCATTGAAGTCTTGATGGAGTGAAATAAGATATTTTTTAAGCAGCTTTGTTCTCGTTGTGTTTAGTTTGTTGGCTGTGCGAATGCGAAATCGCTTATTTATATTATTTTATTTTATCAAAACCAACGTACTTAAACTGCCATGGACGATACATCCCAAAAACTTATAGATGATTGCTTTCTAAGACCCATAGCCGACGCCAGAGTTTCGTAAGTTTACAAAAATACATTTCATCACGCAATGCAAGTGATTACCACTTCAAATACTTTAATTTCTGATCTTCATGAAACTCTCATGCAATTTAACAATTCCAGAAATACCATTGATGAACCAAATACTTCCAAAACCGTCATGAAGACTGAACTTCAGGTACTCCGACTCGGTGACGATTCACAAAAACTCATAATGGAAACATTATATTCCATTTATGGTGATGAATTCAAACTAAAAGATTCATCCAACTACAAAGATCGAGGATCGAAAATGAAAAAGAGTTACTGGGAAGATCGTGGTTCACTGGTTGTACAAGGTATTTCGAACTTCTCGATTCAGGACGACAAGCTTGAGAATCCATTGGATCGATTTCAGCGTTATGCCATTGTGAAGCTTGAGAACTATGGGTTTCCCGAATCACATTGTATTGAGGCACTGGAGCATTGTGAATGGAACAGCGATGAAGCTCTTATTTTGCTCTACGACAAATATATGGGAACTCCAAAGAATAAAATCGAGACTGAAACGTCAAAAGAAGAAGCCTTAGAAGACGAGAAGCTTGTCTTGGAGTCCATTTACGAGAGCATTTTTCAAGAAAAGGAGAAAAACCAGCTTTGGAGTCTAAAGTTTGAAATAAATCATCTCCTTTCGCATAGTCCTTCGGAAGCCAAAAAGATTAAAATGGCCCGTGAAGCTGAATTGTTAAGGAGCAAGGAACCGAAGGGAAAGGCAAAATGTAAAAACTTTGCCAAAGGCTACTGCAAATTCGAATCCAAATGCCGTTTTTCGCACACCCTTGACGAAGAACCAACAAAACGCATAATTCCATCCCATGAACCCGACGAAAAGCTCTTCTTCCTTGAATTCAGGTTTCCCAAAAACAGCAAATATCCCCACGAAGCTCCTTTCATCTTCTTGAAAACAACTGTCCATGATATCCCACGATCAGTGCTTCTAAAAATATCACGAAAGCTCTATGACGAAGCCAAATTGATCGCAGCAGATGGAGACCCATGTGTTTACACTGTTTCTCAACTCTTGTTAGATGAAAATTTATCGGAAAGCATCAAATCCGATAAGAGACCATTTCCGAATCCCGAAAAATCACTTTTCGCCAGCGATAATGCCGTTGAAGAGGAGACTGTCGGGGGTCCCTCCAAACCACTGCCAACACACTATGAAAAGGGTCAATTGGGACGTTCCGATGGCTCCAACATAACTGCCCAACAAATTCTCCGCGAAGACAGGCTGCTGATCAAACAATTCATGGAAAAAACAAACAACGAGAAATACAAACAAATGCTTAAGGTCCGAAGAAATCTGCCAGCCTTCTCGAGAATGGTAGAAATTCTATCTCAAATCCAGTCCAACCAAGTGCTGGTGATTTCTGGCGAAACCGGGTGTGGAAAGAGTACCCAGGTGCCTCAGTTCTTCCTGGACAATTGGCTTTATGAATCTTCGAAGCTCGATAGCAGTCAAAATCCACCACATGTCGAGATAGTGTGCACCCAACCGAGACGTTTGTCGGCAATCGGTGTGGCCGAGCGAGTGGCCAATGAACGAGCCGAACGTGTCGGACAGTCTGTCGGCTATCAAATTCGAATGGAGAATAAAATGTCCTCATCAACACGCTTGCTCTTCTGTACTACGGGAATTCTACTTCGACGACTAGCCTCCGATCCGCATCTTGCCTCTGTCAGCCATGTCATTGTCGACGAAGTACACGAGCGGAGCGAAGAATCCGATTTCCTTCTGTTGATCCTCAAACGAACTCTGCGGAAACGAAAAGATTTGAAAGTTATTCTCATGTCGGCTACGCTGAACGCGAATTTATTCTCCGAGTATTTCGATGGAGCGCCGGTTATGACTATACCCGGTCGGACTTTCGATGTCGAACAATTATTTCTGGAGGATATTTTGGAAGTGTGCGACTATGTCATGGAATTCGATTCGCAGTATTGTCGGAAAATCAAGAAGAAAGAGGAAAACGAAATTATGCGAGAATTGGAAAATTTCGACGTGCAGGCGCTCTCTGAACCACCGCCAAAGAATATCAAAGATGAGAACCTGAATTTGAGTGCAGTCTATGCTCGTTACCTAAGTATGTTGATCTTTATTCAAATTGCATTTCAGAATATTGATTTGTTTTGATTCCAGATTATTCCAAGAAGACATGCAAAACGATTTACCTCTCGGAACCGATGAAAATCAACCCCGAGCTGATAGAATCCGTTCTGAAGTTCATAGTCGAAGGAGAACACGAATGGCCACGAACGGGAGCTATTTTGATATTCCTCCCCGGATTGCAGGAGATCCAACTTGTACACGAAGCTCTCTCAAGTAACACCCTTTTCGGATCCAAGTAGGTTTTGCAGATTTTTTTCTTCTTTCTGCCCTTAATTTCTAATTCATCAATTTTCCATAGAAGTGGTAAATTTGTTCTAGTGCCTTTGCACTCAACTCTCACGAGCGAAGAACAAGCTCTAGTCTTCCGTCCAGCACCGCGGGTAAGAGGAAAAATTGTCCTCAGCACAAATATCGCCGAAACATCGGTGACCATCGACGATTGTGTATTTGTAATCGATTGCGGAACCATGAAGGAAAAACGTTTCGATTCAAACCGAAATATGGAATCACTGGACATGGTTTGGGAGTCGCGAGCCAATGCAATGCAGCGTAAGGGTCGTGCTGGACGTGTGATGCCGGGTGTTTGCATACATCTCTTTACTCGACATCGATTTGAAAATAATTTCCTCAAACAACCTGTGCCTGAAATCCACCGAATCCCACTGGAGCAGCTTGTGCTGCGTACAAAAATCCTGCCTCAGTTCGATGGAATTAGGATTTTGGATGTTCTTGGTTGGTTAAACTCGTTTTGTTTTCTGACAAATTTCAATTGAATAATGTTGATCACAGGTCAGACCGTTGAACCTCCAACTGAGGACAGCATCAATTCGGCAGTGACTCGTCTACAGAATGTCGGGGCACTGGATGAAGACCAAATGCTTACTGCTCTGGGCCATCATTTATCCGCCCTGCCCGTCGATGTGAGAATTGGCAAACTCATGCTGTTCGGCGTAATATTTCAGTGTTTGGATAGTATTCTCACGATTGCGGCTTGTTTGAGTCACAAGTCGCCATTTGTGTCACCCTTCGATAAGCGTTACGAGGCTAACAGGAAGAAGCAGGGCTTTGCCATTTGCAACAGTGATCATCTGACTTGTTTGCAAGCTTATAAGGTGAGTTGCTTACAGTTGTTGGATACTGAAAGACTAGAGATTGGTTTGTTTTTAGAAATATTTAGAAATCAGCGCAAGAAACAGACACGCTGCACGAAATTTCGTCGAGGAAAACTTCTTGTCGATGAATTGCTTGCAGACGATAGCTGAGCTGAAGTATCAGTTTTTGGAGCTTCTGGTATCCATTGGTTTTGTTCCGATTGACGTGCCACGAAGACGAAAAAATGCCGATGACAATATTCTAGCTCTTACTGGCCACGCGTTAAACGTGAATGGAGAAAACAACCGACTGTTGATTGCAATGCTCGCAGCGGCTCTGTACCCGAACGTTGTCAAAATCATGACACCAGACAAAACATTCATTCAAACATCGGCCGGTGCAATGCCAAAAGTGCCATCCGCACGAGATCTTCTATTCAAGACCCGTTTGGATGGTTACGTGGCGATACATCCAAGTTCCGTGAATTCTGATGTTGGAACTTTCCAAGCTCCATTCTTGGTATTCCACGAAAAAGTGAAAACCTCAAGAATCTACATACGGGAGTGTTCGATGGTGCCGATGTTCCCACTGGTTCTTTTCTCGGGTAGCGATTTGAACATACAATTGCATAGTGGGGAATTTTTGGTCCTACTCGAGGATGGTTGGATTATTCTCAAAGCACACACTCACGAAACAGCCGAAATGATTCAGTGCTTACGAAATGAGCTTTTCAAATTGCTTGAAGAGAAGATTAAAGATCCATGTTTGAACCTGATGAATCATGAAAATGGTCAGAAAATTATTAGAGCGATTGTCCACTTGGTGTCCAAGTAATCCTTGTTTCTGATTAGTTGTTTTCTAATTTGGACAAAAATGTTATTTATGTATGTTATGTGTATAAATGAAATAAAATATTTAGTTATATTTTTATGATACTGTAACTTGAACCTGATTGGAAGTCAAAGCAAAATAACGACAGTTGAGGGAATTTGTTTGTGGTGTTATCGCTTTATTAGAAACCTTAAAAACCCGGTATGACCCTTCCCTTTTTCGACATCCGTTTAAGCTTACTGTTTTTCTTGTCCTTGAGTTTCTTGTTAATGTTCTCTGTCCTCTTTTTCTGTTTGCTTGCAATTTTCTGTTCAACTTTATTCTTCCTCTCTATCCACTGTTCCTTTGATTTCTTTTTCTTATCCTGTTTCCTTTTGATAGATTTCTGTAGCAGACGCTTATCATCCTTGACCTTCTTTCCTTCAGTTTTATCGAATGCCTTTTTCCACGCCAGTTCCTGTTTGATCTCCTTAGCTTTGTCCTTGTCACCAACGACTGCAAGTTCTTCCAATTTCTTGTCGATTTCCTTCATTGAACTCAAAGCTTGTTGTGGGTTTCTAATAACTTTTTGGGAATTTGATTTCTTTTTTGGCTTCGAACCCGGTTGAGTGACAAAATCAAATTTGGAAAACACAATTTTACCCTCAGCATTGAAAATAGGCTTCACAATATTCTTTTTGACATCTTTTACAGCCGCCACATCGCCCAAAGCAGATTGTTCTTTTTTTAGTGTTTTGTTGGCTGTAAGTAGGACTTTCTTGAATTCCTTGTTCTTGTTTAGTTTACGAATGCCTTGTTTTTTTGTTTTCTTCTCGGATACTTTCCGCTTTTTTGTCTTCATTTTGTTTTTGATCGAAGTCAATCGTTCTTCAAGATCGGCGATGGAATTTGCAGAATTCTCGCTCGTGCTTGGTTTCCCACCTTTGCTATCGAGGAGGTAATGGCTAAGATCTCCATCTGGAATGGAACTTGTGTTAATTTTGGAAAACGTTTGTACGTACATGAAAGATTTTAAATACCTTCTCCGACATCTGGTACATTGAAGTTTGTTAGCACGTCAAGAATATATTCATTTTCGGATGTGAGGAGTTTGGTTATCTTCTTTCTATCAAATTTAACTGTGCCCATATTGTACAAAATTTGAATTTGGGTATTGCAGTCCTTAAATTTTTATTTATGAAAATGAAAACGTGCGTTTGAAATAAGTCGTCTGACAAAATAAACCATGGGCTATAATTTTAAGAGGGAGTGTGAATTCTGCAGTTGAATTATTGTAATTTCCCACTATTATGGTTTTTTGATTTCTTAGCCAATAGGTCTGTTTCCCTTTCGACAGCGCATACATTTCGACCAACTCAATCTCAACTGTCATTTTATCGGTCGTGGAGGGCAAGGCAAACAAAGCGCGATTTGGATACAATTTGAGTTTTTTTTTTGTTATTTTTCTTAATATTTCAATAATTAATGGGCTCTACTTTACTTTAAGGGAACCTGAATTTGAAGTCGCCAATGGTCTCAATGGTTAGATTATGACTAGTAAAGCACAAATAAAGTGATTTTTTTTCTAGGAAAATAATATTTCTATTTTTATTTAATTAAACAAAATCGAACTTTTTGCTAAGAATTTACGATTAAATGTCATTTTTAGTACTGGCAGACTGCGTATATTTATGGGATTTTTTCGGGCGGGGATGTTCCTAAATATTTCCCTTTGAGGACATTTTGAGTTTAGAAAATATACCCAGTCGTTGTCGAGCCGCTTGGCGCGAGCGGGTAGCCAGAGTCGTGCATTTCACACATATACTCGCTGTTTGCTAGCGTAGCCAGAGTTGTGCACTACACATCGAGGGTTAAAACCCCTTGAGCGGCGAAGCCGCCGCATATACCCGCTGTTTGCTAGCGTAGCCAGAGTCGTGCACTACAAATCGAGGGTTAAAACCCATTGAACGTCGAAGTTTATAGTGAAAAAATCGCGCGATTTTTGCACTATAAACTTGATTTTGAATAGCATTCAAGTTTATAGTGAAAAAATCGCGCGATTTTTGCACTATAAACTTGAATGCTATTCAAAATTCAAGTTGTATAGTGCAAAAATCGCGCGATTTTTATTCAAGTTTATAGGTGCAAAAATCGTGTTAAAAACTTGACCGTTTTGGTTAAATTTTGACACTTCGCATTGAATAAAATGTTTTTTAAAAAAAATTAAGACTAGCTGCGGAGGCAGGCGTTAAATACTGAACCCAGTAGTGGTTTTAAAATTCAAATCCATTTGTACCCATAGCTACATTCCAATTTCGCACACGGCCTAATAAATGAAATAATGTTCATTAATTATACAGGAAAGGTATGTTATATTTTTTTTTTATTTTTTCTTTAATATATTTCTTCTTTTAAAGAATTTCGACCTAAGTGAAGTTGTTTGCCCTCCACGACGACAAGACGTCATCTCGTTTGACGTTTCCCGCCGGTACTCTATGGGCGAATTGCCTTAAGAAAAATACTTGTTACTTTAACCACTACTGTCATTTTAGAATGAGCGCATTCCGAAACCTAGTGACTACGTAGTCAACTCGTTCTGATTGGTTGAAAACAAATAATCAACCAATCAGAACGAGTTGACTACTTAGTCACTAGGTTTCGGAATGCGCTCAATGCTCCGCAGCTAATGTAATTTTTATTAGGCGTGTTTTATCCAGAGTATATCTTATGTGGCTTTTCTTACAACCAAAAAGAATTGCTACTAAAATTCAATGTTTTTTGGCGTGTAATGTGGCTTTTCTTACAACCCAAGAATTGATCCGTGACGTAAAAGTGGCAATTTTTTTCCCCTTAAACAATTGAATATATTTCTTGAAGGATTGATTTCTCTCGATTCCTTTTTGGAGACGTGATTAACACATCTTGTACACGGATTTTTACACATTATATTACCATCTGAGTTTTATGTTGTTGTGATGATCATATTACAAAACGATTTTACAGCTGACCAGACAACACAGATCATTCAAAAAAGGGAATGATTCGTTTTTGCACATTTCATTCACGCCAAAAAAACACATTGAATTTGAAATGAGTTGAAAATTTCCTCTCCGACGTAGTGTAAGAATTTCGACTTGAAAGGTAGTTGAACAGATCATGAAATTTCATAATCAGCTGTTGAATGAGAAACAAAACATTTTTATTACAGTGTCATCATGAAGGTGTTAAAAATCGACCTTGATATCGTGCTGACTAAAAAAGTCAAGGATGAAATGGTCCCGAAAGTCAGTTTTTCGCAAATATGTCACGATCTAAGGCTGCACGTACGGTAATGCGAGAAAGCGATGCGATGCGATAAGCGTTTGTATGCGAGAAATATATTTACATTGATTCTTAGGAGCGTGCGTACATTCAGGCGATATCTTGAACGAGTTTCTCGCATAGCAACTCGCTTCAAAATTCTCCCAACCAGTTTTTCAAGCGTTTGTTGTTGTGTTTGTTGTGAATTTGATTGTGGAGGTTGAAAAATAGAAAATGTTTTTATTCCACCTTGTGTTGTGTGTTTTCGAATTTGTGTTGGTGATTATTTTAATTACGAAAGAGTAAAAGAATAAAGAGAATCATAAATTTATTCTTTCCTGATTGACAAGAATCCATTTTCTTGACACTTCCAGTCACAAAAAATCGCTTTTACTGTCCACACTATCTCGCATCTAATAACGCTTCTTGCTTCGCTTCTCGCATCGCATCGCTTTCTCGCACTACCGTACGCGCAGCCTAAGTCAACATAAAAATTGTTCGTTAAAATATCTACAACGCTAGTCGTAATAAATGTGTATACAAAAAAACATCTCACTAAGAATTTTTCGGCAGATAAACCTCTAAAGATTACTGAACTATCATTATTTGACAGATTGTTTTCGACTACTTTTGTAGTGCAATTATGCATTCATCAAGCTTGTTGAAAATCGACTACGTAGTGACAAGGTTAGTGAATGCGCTCATTTGCGTTGGTGTTGGTGATAACTCCTAATAAAATATCCCTTAAGTAAATTTTCTCTACAAAAAATTCTATGTAAGGGAAATTCAATCTGTCATTCATAATGGTAGTTTTTTTTTGACAGCTACCAAATCAAAGTAAAGTAGTCGAACCAGTTGGAATCACAGATATTGTGGTCTTGATTTAATTTTATTTTTTAATTTTTAATTAAATAAAGTAAGATAGCAAATACAAATATCTCGTGTTACACCATCAATTCATAATTGTTGTTCTTGCATTTAAATGTTGCAAAATTAAATCATTCAATCGTTTTTAATTAGTTTTCTGCAGTTGAATAAGCTTTGGTGATAAATTGGACACGGATATAAAAGAGGTGCCTGCTATTTCATTTTCATTATTTTTTCCTCATTAAAAAAAAAAACTGGTTTCATACTTGCGTCGTATTCGGTCTTGTATTTGATTTCATTTATTGCATGCATATTTATTGCAGTTCAATACAGTTGGTTTTTTATTATGTAATGTGTTATTGAAGGCTGTTAAATTGATAATAACTTTATTCGACTATGAAGATAAATAAAGGTGTCCTCCAAAAATTAGATTGAAAAAGCGAACAGTGTGAGAACTTGATGAATTTCCCATCTCATAACCGATGGAAAAAAAATTGCGAAATCTAATTGGTAATTGCAATCGAAGTGATTTAGAAATGATCCATTTACCCTTTTATCGACTTTCTACTTTCGATTTGTTGCAAAGTCTACCATTAAATTGTAGGACCTTTCACTTTCTTGCCACAGAACTACAAATACTTTGATCTTTATCAGTACCAAAAAAAAAAAAAAAACAACCTAATTGCGAGTTCTGTAGTTATGTATGATATATACGTTATGTATGGTCATTTTGCGATTGCCTCCGGTATTTCCATTGTTTTGAGTAATAATAAAAAGGCAACTGAGTCAAATAAACTTTGTATTTTCTTGCAAGGTGATCTTGTGTAAGATATAAGCTTCTTGGAAGTAGTTTGTAGTCATTTCTTTGGAATCTGGGTACGTATTTGTGTCTTGTTTGTGATTTCTTTGAGGTGTTTCCAATTATTTTTCGACATTGTGATGCTAACAGCTAGTTGAATGTTTCAACTATTGTTCCCATTTATGGCAAGTTACCGCAAAGTGTAATAGAATTAAAAAGCAGTTGAAAACGATGAGCTATAATCTTTCATGTTGGATTGTTATGTGTTTAAATCGTTGCACCAGTTTGTTTCTATTTCGCCTACTAGGCAACTCTGGACAGGTAATGACCGAAGGCTTACTCAAATAATGTTTGGCAAGCATTTTATTGTTCAAAAAGAAACTACTGACGGTGATTGACTCTGCAATATGTAGAGTAAAGGTGTGGCCTAACAAGCCTCAAGCTGGTTTTAATTGACGGTAGCGGTAGAAACTTACTCCACGGAAATTGAAAAAGTGTCCGTCATCTTCATATTGCCACTTTCTTACAGCAATGTATATACATTTTGAAATGCTTTCAAACTGATCGACGAACAAAAAAGTTATGTAGTTTACAATAAATTCCAGTTTGGTCATAAATAAAATTGATATCAAAGCAATTTGTGCCGTCTAGAGTTTTACTTCTCATCGCATACGATTTATTTTAAATTGGGAACCAGAAAAAAGTTCAATCAAGCAATTGAGTTGAATATCTTCATACATAAGTAAATAGTATCCAATTGTGCACATAAATGAAAAAGGGTACATAAACGATGTTGTGTTAAATGTGATTTGTTTTGTTTGCGGGAAAAAATCTAAAACTATGACAGTATTTGCCAAGCTTTTAAGCACGAAGTGATCGAATGTCAACGATACAGTAGAATATACATAACTTTTGCCGACTTTCGTTGTTGAATTAAACAACACATGAAATGAATTGGAATAATAAAATTACTGGTTTATCAGCTTTTTCATTTGTACCAGGAAAACTTCGTGTTCAAAAATAAATAGTAACAATCGGGTCCAGCTGAATAGGTACTTGTCTATTCTGTGCTATGTTCTTTTCATAGCAATAGGACTTTTAGCTGAAAGTGAGAAGTGGACAGTCGGAGGAAATGTCTCAAAAATTAAAGAAAAATGTCTTACAAAAATTCGGTATTTAAAAATGAAGTAACAATGTTTGTATTGATGTTTTTGATTTACTGCACCTTAACAGTCTTCCGATCTTGCATCAAGTTCTTACTTACTTATGGTGGTCCAGGTCGGACCAGGGCTTCACCCAACAAACTTCTCGAGCCAGCTCGGTCCCTAGCTAGCTGTCTCCAGTTTCGCACGCCAACACTCACCTGTGTGCTCCACCTGAGTCGCGGTCTTCCTCTCCTGCGACGTCCTTCCGGGTTGGATTCGAAGACTCTACGAGCCGGAGCATTATTTTCCATTCGCTCAACATGACCCAACCATCTAAGTCGCTGGACCTTAACTTTTCTGGCTAGGTCAGTGTCGCTGTACAGCTCGTACAGTTCTTGGTTGAATCTTCGTCTCCATTCTCCATAATGCAGACAGGACCAAAAATCACACGAAGAATTTTTCTCTCAAAGCAGCCCAAAGCGTTTTCATCAGATGTTGTCATAGTCCATGTCTGCACCATACATGAGGACCGGATGATGAGGTTTTGTAGAGTGTCACTTTAGTTGCTCGGAGAGGACTTTACTACTCAATTGCTTCTAAGTCCAAAGAAGCAGCGATTGGCAAGAGTGATTTCGTTTGATTTCAGCGCTGGTGTTGTTGTCTGAGTTGATAGCGGATCCCAGGTAGACAAAGTCCTTAACTACCTCGAAGTTAAATCTGTCTATGTTGACGTTTGCTCCAAGACGTCGATGTTGGTTAGTCCTTTTTAGTCGACAGCATTAACTTGGTCTTGCCGTCATTAACCGCTAGACCCATCTTCCTGGCCTACGTCTCAAGACTCACAAACGCTCCACTGACATCACGCTGTGTTCTTCCAATTATGTCAATGTCGTTTGCGTATCCAAGTACGATTTGAAAGATTGTGTCTCTGGTGTTGACGTTGGGGTGTTGCATAATCTTTTCAAGAATGATGTTGAAGAAATCGCATGGCAACGCATCGCCTTGTCTAAAACCTTTTTTGACATCAAAAGCGTCCGTTAGGTTTTTTCCACACGACGGACGAGTTTTTCTGGGATGCCAAAACTAGACATTGCTCTATATAGTTGGTCTCTATAGACGCTGCCATACGCGCCTTGAAATCGATGAAAAGGTGGAAGGTATTGGTTTGAAGTTCCTGGATCTTCTCCATGATCTGCCGTAGGGTGAATATTTGTTCGATGGTGGACTTTCTGGGTCTGAAGCCACACTGATAAGGACCTATCAGGTTGTTTACGAAGGGCTTCAAACGTTCACACAGCACGCCAGACAAGATCTTGAGATTTAGGAGATGTTAAGGAGACTTATACCTCGTTAGTTGGTGCAGTTGAGGGGGTCTCCTTTCATGAGGATCGGGCATATGATGCTGAGGTTCATTCGTCGGACATGCTTTCCTTCGACCAAATCATCTCCAGCTTTGAACAGTTCGGCAGCTGGCCCGTCTGCTCTAGCGGCTTTGTTCCACTTAATTTTAGATACCGCTATCTTCACTTCGTCAAGGTTAAGTTGGGTGGAACTGTTGGCCTGCTGCACGCAAATTGAATGGTTCTGTATTGCTGCGATTTCCATGATGGTCTATACAGCTTCAGTTTAGGGTGCATAAGCCCTGGAGGTTTGTTTCACCTTCTAGTAGACTTTCGAGCCTCGTTCCTGGTTGTGACATCCCCTATCTCCTCGATCGCGCGTTTCTTATGGTCCCTTTTTTTCTTTCTGAGAAGTTTGTGCTCTTCTCTTCTTTTCTGCTCGTAGAGCTGACGAGCTCGTGTTCTTCTTTGCAGCTCCGCTTTGTATGCTCTTGTTTAGCTGCATGTGCTCGCACTCATCGTCAAACCAGGGGTTTCGTTGGTTGGTGGCTATGTAAACCCTAGCACTTCAGAGGAGGCATCTCTGATGGCTGCTTGGCAGTGTTGCCACTGGTTCTCTTTATTTTGTGCTGGAAGCAAAGGACTTCTGAGGAGATTTTCAGAGACACGATAGGAAAAAGGATCTAGCAATCTCTTGCGATTGTTTGACGTTTGACGGCTGCTGACGGTTAGTTCACCACTAACTTTACGTGGGTGATCTTTGTTGCAGTCCTTAATGGAACATTTTGCATCAAAGATGTGCTGGTTGGACGTCTTAAAAGAACTTTATTCAACTGTACCCATGCTCATGCCATATAATAAGTAGATGTATACTCAACAATTTAAACACGAACTTCGAAATAAGCTTGTGTCAATGTTTAGATTATTAGAAATATCAGCTTAGTTTTGCCTTTTCATTCATACAAACGTATGTTTCATACAATTGAGAAAAAGAAAAAACATACCACTTCAATCTGAAACGCACAAAATACCCACGTTGCTTTCTATATAATGAAACAAATTCCCATCCTGTACAAAGCCACTTTAAGGCGGAAAAAATGACATCCATATCGATAAAATGAAAAGAAACGGAACTTAAACACGTCGCTTAGTCAATTTGTAAGTGGGATTGTCAAAGTCAATCAGATTTTAAGGAAACGAAGTTCAATGGATAAGCTAGTTCACAAAACCAAATCAAAAACTGATCGAAAATCAAGGCCATTACATCGTTTGTCATTTTTATTGGCTATGCCAATTCATAAATGAATTCGTTTCTTATGTCTTACTTCAATTGAAAAATCAAATCACACACTTGAACTTATTTTATTTTCGTTACAGATTTCCTATTTAACAAAACAAAACTGCAAACACTTCAAACATGGACCATTCACAACATAGTATTGGAAATCACGGTACATTCTTGGCATTTAACACACAATTCAAAATTAGTTTAAACTTTTTTCATATCAGATCACATGCATCATGACCATACGGCCACTACCACCGAAGGAAACTTAATCAACGAAATGATGGCTGTTACCTCGACAGTAATTGCAGAGACCATGGACAGATCAATGGATCACTCAATGCACCAACATGTACACAACGGACATCCAATGAAAGATGCTCTGGACCATGTGATGTCGATGTCGGTATGTTAAACACAATATTCTATAAGAATTAAATTGATTACATAGAATATTTTTAACTTGCAGTTTCATTTTGGATGTAACGAAACTATTCTGTTCTCCTGGTGGAAAATCGAAACTGTTGTCGGACTGCTTGTTTCGATGATAGCGATAGTTTTAATGGCAACTCTCTATGAAGGTCTTAAGTATTACAGAGAGTATTTATTTTGGAAAACCTACAATTTGCTTGAATATCGCCCGGTTTCAATGCCTGAAAAAGGATCTGAAGAGCAAACGCCAGCGCCAACAATACAGTAAGTCAGTTGCAGTTCATTTTGAAATGAAAAACTAGAACTCAATATTCTTCATTTAGATTAGGTCTTATTTAAGAAGCATCATACATTAGATTTGTGTTAATTTTGAATTTGTTTTTTTTTTTCTTTACAGTTATGTTGGAGAAGTAATCCACAAAAAGACGTAAGTACCTAGTTCAATAAACTTTTATGTAATTAAGTCATCATTAAGGGACTTAAGGATTACACTGCGCCTTCTCGCCTTCGTATTCGATTTAAAAACAAAAGCCTTAATGCCCTCCTAGGAATGTCGATTCCTATTCAAATGTCCTACGTTCGGTATCTGATTGTCGATCGCTTAGTACTTCTTACGTCTTGCAGTCTACATGATTTGCATGTTAATTAAGAGACCACAGGTTTCTACCCTGCCAACGGTAGCCTTGAAGTAGCATACAAGCCCCTCTTCTATACAACCTGCTGGTCAGTCCTCAATTTGGTGGTGTCGAAATCTAGCTGGCCCTAGAGACAAATTTTGTACACGAATTCGAAAAAAAATGTCAATCTGAATGTCTAAACGATAAAGAAACTTTGAGTCACAACACTCATGCTCTCCTTCTTGAAATGTCCACTTCTTTTTACCGTCCCATATTTTTTGTTTTGATTCATTCATTTCAGAATTTTTTTGTTTACAATTTGTTAAAATTCTCACATTAAAAAATCGCATAAAACACGATATCAACGTCGCAGATAGATTAAAAATTAAATTACTGAAGCGTAGGTTATTTCCTGCAATCAAACAGTTGGTTTTTGCTGTTATCTCTCCAACTATTGTTATTGTTTTTATTAAAACTGATATCACTAAAAATAAAATTAAGAATGGTGTTTTCAAAGAAAATAAAAGGTATTAAATTACTATTAATAAAACAACACTCACGTGGGATACTTTGGTGTCGTTCAATTGGAATCAATTGATTTAATGTTGGATGATTTTATCACAGTTTGTTTCAGATAATCCTTTTATACCCTCTTCTACTTCTGTCTACATCAAACAATATGTATTGTCTTCTGGATATCAACAAATAAACAAGGCTTCTTGAGAGAAAATCGAACTCCCAAATCATCTCTATCAGAAATAGACATCACAATTACCAACCATTGGCCGTTGTTATTTAGCACATAACTCTGAGGCAAAACTGCCGTTTCGTTAGGGCCTTGATCATATCAGCATTTATATGTCTGCCGAAATATAAATACTGATTCAACCAGATACCCGATATAGAACTATTTCGCATTTCCATGAAGGATCTCAGCCTGAGATATTGCCTTCCATCGTGATCGGTCAGGCGCATGAACTCTCCAGTCGCCGAAACCAAGCGCTTTGGGATCCGCAACCACTTGGTCTTTGTACCGTAGGTTCGGTCTTCCCTGCCGTCTTGAACCTGGGGGCTGGGATGAGAAGACTTTCTTGGTTGGAGCGTTGTCGTCCATTCGCTCGATGTGGCTGAGCCAATGTAGTCGTCTTTCTTGGCCTTCTGGACTACATCCACATCTTGGTACAGCTCATACAGTTCTCGGTTAAACCTTCTTCTCCATTCGCCATCGTCGCATACGGGACCGAAAATCCGTCGAAGAATTTTTCTTTCGAAAGTGCCCAGTATCAATTCCCCTTATTTACTTATCGTCCAGCACTCGGCGCCGTAGAGTGGGACTGGTAAAATCAAAGTTTTATATAGCAGACACTCTGCCTTTCGAGTGAGGAGTTTTGAACCCAGCTGTTTTGCCAAAACGAAGCAGCAGCGGTTCGCTAGGGTTATTCTTCTTCGGATTTCCACTAAGGTGTCGTTTGTGGGATTGATGTTTGTTCCAAGGTAGGTGAACGCCTTAACTACACTTAACTACGTTTCGTTGTAGGCGGTGGAGAGATGTTGCTTTGTTTGTTGATAGCATGTACTTTGTTTTATCTTCATTCAATTCAAGACCAACGAGTTTCGCCTGTTCTTCAATCGCTGTGAAGGCCTCAAGCACAACTCTCTTGGATCGACCGATGATGTCAATGTTGTCCGCATAGCCTAGGAGCTGGGTGAACTTGTTAAAGATAGTGTTTTTCGGGGTTACACCTACCTTGCGCACTATCTGCTCCAGGACTATGTTGAAGAAGTCACATGACAACGCATCTCCTTGCTTAAACGCTGCGTATGTTTGGAATAACTCGGATGAGCTGTTACCCATTTGCACACTGCACTGTGTATTGTTAAGCGTCATGCGTCACAGCTGGATCAGTTTATTCGGGATCCTGAATTCAGACATCGCCATCATATGCTCTTGAAGTCGAAGAAAAGGTGGTGGGTTTCGACTTGAAATTCGTTGGCCTTTTCCACGATCTGCCTCAGTGCGATTATTTGGTCTATCGTTGTTCTGCCTGCCGATTATTGTGTTGCAGAACGGTTTAAGACGCTCACACAGTACGTTGGATAGGATTTTGTATGCAACATTAAGCAGGGATATGCCGCCGTAGTTTTTGCATGACATAGGATCGCCTTTTTTGTAGATGGGCATATGGAGCTTATCGACCAGTCAGTGGGCATGCATTCTTCCTCACACACTTTGTTGATGATCTGGTGCATGCGGTTCATCAAAACGCCTCCTCCATATTTAAAGAGTTCCGCAGGTATGCCATCCGACCCGGCGAACTTATTATTTTTAGCTTTTGGATGACTCTTTCTACCTCTTCGCGCTGGGGGCTAGGACTGGATCTTCATTGACTGGTCTTGCTTCTCTTTCGTCATTAGCTCGCTCGACATTTTGCGTTGAAGTTGCTTGAAAAGCTAATTGCTTCGAACCTTTTAAATAAACGCCGGGTGTTGTTCTTGGCCCGAGACTACTTCTTTGAGCTGAGAAACTGCGGATGCTCTTTTCTTCCTTCGCAGGGTCTTTTTCTATTTCTCCTTTTGTTCGGTACTCTTCTCTTGCTGCTCTTGTTTTCCGTTGCAGCATCTGCAAACGTGCATTTTCCGTCTCTCTTCTCAATAACGCGCACTCATCATCAGAGTGGCTGGTAACCTTGGTGGTCTCGGCTACATTTTTTATTCTTTCGCGATATTGGTTCTACAAGATGTTGACATCTCTCTTATTTGGGAGGACGATTAGATATTAGATTTATAATGATCTGAATTTCATCGTTCCCAACTTACGTGTTCAAATATTTTGAACAGGGCTCAGATTTCTGTAACTTCAATATTACTAAAATATCCTTCAATTTCAATAACTTTGTTTTTTTTTTTAAATTGCAGACCATCGATGTTCTCGATAAACCACTTGTACCAAACTGTGCTGCATGTGATTCAAGTTACTTTATCGTTCCTGCTTATGCTGATTTTCATGACCTACAACGTTTGGCTGGCCATCGCAGTTGTTGTCGGAGCGGCCATTGGTTACTTCCTGTTTTGCTGGAAGAAATCAGTTATAGTCGATGTGACAGAACATTGCCATTAGTCGTTTTGATTTAACCAACCAGAATGTACAATGCAACGAATTCGGTACTGAAAGACAAAACTACTCCCGAAGGCGTTGACGACGTCACAGCGTCAAAAACGGAGCGAACCACAACTCTTCCTACAACACGAGCAGCGGCATTTAAACCTCCAACTCTGTGAATTCAAATGTCGAAATATTAATTTTAAACTCTTGATAGTTATACATATTTTTTATGATACAAATTGAATTTTTAAGAATTTTAGGTGATTGAGAAACAAACAAAAATATATATACACACACGAACTTGTAGTTACAATTTCTTTTAAGTTAGACTTAAGAAGAATACATTAAAATATAATCTCATATGTACATAAATACAGACAAATGAATAGTAAATAAATTGTTATATTATCTTAAACCATTCACAAAAAAAAAAGATATTAAAATATTAGAAACAAAAATAAAACATAAATACTTTATTTTACAAGAAATATGACTTGCATTTCTTTTTAATTTAAGAGACTGTAATGCACAAAAAACGAAATTTATGTTGGAAGCATAATATACATATATGTATATTGAACATCCTTATATTAAACATTTTTCAGACGTAAGCCTTGACGTGGCGGAGCGGCTTACGGTTACAAAGGTTAGAGCTATGCGATCGCGAAACTCGTTTTCGCAGAAGGGCCTTCCATGGTCGACAGGTCAAAGCGGAGTAGGCTGTTGATAATAATTATTCCAAGGCACTCCCAACGAGCACCGGCAGCGAATGAATTTCTGTTTTGGAATCAATGGTGGCGACTTCAGTTTCAGTCAGGCCGAACTACTTGGTGAACACCTTTACGGGCTACTTCGACTTATTTGAAACCCACGTCGTAAAAGGAGAGGTTCTTCCAGCTCTTGCACTTGGAGTCACATCAAGTGCCTGATACTCTAGGTTGGGGGTTGTACGTCGGGGTGACTCCCGACTACTTAGAAAATCACTTAGTTGCGAAGCAACAACAGGCCTCGGAAACGGACGGATACACTGATGACGACCCAAGCAAGTGTTTTAAGGACAACAAATTTGGGAAAAGCACGTGGAATTTTAGTTCCCTTAATAGAGCGCGTGCTGCCGAACAATTAGCCGAGACCGTGAACTGTTACAAAGCAGACATTACCGCTAGCTAGGAAATGCCATGGGAGCAAAAGGAGCGGCTCTTTGGATGCGGATTCGTCGTGGGAAGCAGACTCAGGCAAAAAGTCTTGAGCTTCAAATGTGTAAGCGAACGCATCACGACGATCCGAATCAAGGCTAAATTCAGCAACATTAGCCTAATATTCGCGTATGTCCCCATAGAAGAGAAAAAGGACGACACCAAAGACGAGTTCTACGAGCTCCTCGACAAAACATATGAGCAATGTCCTAGCTATGACTTTGAAATCATTCTCGGCGAATTTAACGCAAAGCTGGGAAAAGACGACATCTTTGGTGGAACAGTCGGAAAGCATAGCCTGCACGACACCACTTCCAATAACGGATTCAGGCTGATCGATTTAGCTGCGGAGCGAAATGTGGTAGCAAGTACATGGTTCAAACATCTCAACACCCATATAGGAACATGGAGATCTTCTGATCAATCAACCGTCAAACAAATTGACACATTGTGATCGACATAACGCACACAAAGTCCCGCCGTCGCCGTTAGACAGGAGCATTTCATCGGCCACGATGATAGCCAACAATAGAAGAAGTGAAAACGGCAATATCACGGCGAAAATCCAACAAAGCCGCTGGAGCAGATGGTCTAGCTGCCGAGCTATTCAAAGCGACAGGCGACGATCTAGATAGGAGCATGCACCAAATCATCTGTCAGATATGGTCAGAGGAATGCATGTCCGATGAATGGAACCTCAGCATTGTTTGCCCGATCCCGAAAAAAGGATATCCCCTAAACTGTGCCACTACAGAGGAATCAGCCTACTTAACATCGCCTACAAGATCTTCTCGTAATATATGAACGTCTGAAGTCTTTCGTCAACAATCTGATTGGACCTTATCAATAATCAATTTTAAGGCCGCGTATGACAGCATCTATATAGACAAATGGTATAAAGCTATGTCTAGTTTTGGCATCCTTGCCAAGCTTGTTCGCTTGTGCAAAATGACGATGGAGAACTCACGCTGCGTCATCAAGGCTGGCAACGAGTCTTCCAAAAGTCTGTTCAACTTCTTGCAGGACACCCAACACCGACACGGCACGGACAGAACGTCATAATAGACGCATACAACTCAAGGTAGTAGAGAAGTTTGTCTATACATAGGCTCCGCTATAAAACCTCTCTCTCGAGCAACTAAGGTAGAACTGTATAGCACCCTCATCATCCCAGTCCTGCTATATGGTGCAGAAGCATGGATGAATGTGCATTAAGCTGTTTCGAGAGGCCCCGTATGCATTGATGGGGAATGAAGAAGAAGATACAACAGCAATTTTTACGGGTTGTTCAACGACATGGACCTAGCCGGAAGGGTCAAGGTCCAGAGGCTCAGATGGCTCGGTCATTTAGAGCGGATGGAGATGGACACGAATGCTCCGGTCCGGAAAGCCTTCGATAACTGTTCACCAGGGACGTAAAAGCAGAGGAAGACAGCGACTCACATGGCGCACACAAGTGGAATAGGACCTCAATCAACTTGGAGTGCAAAACTGGAGAAAGCTAGGTAGGGACCGAGCTTGCCGAGTTTGAGGCCCAAGTCCACAGCGGACTGTTATGATTTTTACTTAAATTAAAATCAAAAAGGTCTGCAACTCAAACTTTTCGATTTTAATTTAAGCAAAAATCATTTTTTTTTTAAATCGCTGGGCTCTTGAACTCGACCAAAAAATCGATGAGCTTACAGCAATCCTCAATTAAGACATGGAAACTGCCTGCCCCCTCACAACAGTGCGGAGAAAGAAAAAACCATACTGGTGAGCTGCTAAACTGGAAATACTTAGGAAAGGTTGTAGAAGACTTTTCAATATTGCTAAAAAGTCTAGACACCCCCAAGATTGGGATTCCTATAATCCCTCAAAAAGTATGAAAAAGAATTGAGAATAGCAAAAAGATCCTCAATAGAAGAATCGTCGGAGTCATCGAGATTAAGGAAGATTCTCTCGACAAATCCAACCATTCCCAGTTGTCTTAAGAACTCAGATGGTACATGGACTAATTCTTGCGAAGAAATGCTAAACCTGCTACTGGACACGCACTTCCCAGATAGCTCCAAATCCGTTAATACAACAAACCCTCCCAGGTCTGGTATTAACTTAACTTTCCACCAATGTCTAGTTACAAAAAAAAAAAACTAAAATTTGCCTGGATAGTTTCGAACCTCATAAATCTCTAGGTCGAGATCACATAATACTTATAATAATAATTGAGATGATTTTCAAAAGTTGTCTACATCTGGTCCAAATACCTCAGCGATGGAGAGAAGTAAAGGTAGTATTCATCCCCAAGGCAGGCAAATGCTCTCTTGTCAACCCTAATGATCTAAGACCTATTAGCCTATCGTCTTTCATTCTTAAAACTCTGGAACGATTAATTGATATCCATTTACGTTATAGCATTGATAAGAGACTATCTATGTCTCAGCATGCTTGCTGCAAGGGGCAATCGGTACAAATAGCTTTGCATACTCTGGTAAGAAATATCAAATACTCCTTAGAGCAAAAGGAATACACTATGGTTGCCTTCTGCACTGAGGGCGCTTTCAACAACGTTGAACATTGCTATCACTTCTGCTATGACGGACCTGAACGTCGAAAGAAAAAAGGAAAGCTACAGTAGCTGTTTTCTCCTGCAAAAAATAAGAAGCAATGGGTTTCAACCTCGCATAACTATTGGCTATATACATCGGTTATCCGACCAATGCTCATAGTAAGGCGTTGGCAGTAACCTACTGCGACAAACTCAGCAGAGTTCAACGCATTGCATGTCTTTGCATAAGCGGGGCATTGAGAACAGCACCCTAAGTGGCTCTAGACACTATCGTCCATCTGACAATTGAAATCTTCAGCAAACAAGTGGCAGCGAGTACATCTTATAAGACTCAATGCCTTATCTCAAATGGACCAACAATAATGTGAGACATTCCATCATTTTGAACTTCTTCGGTTCTATGACAAAGAACATAGACTACACCATTCCTAAAAACTTCCAGTACCCATCCATCCAGAGATGAATGGGAACAAAAAATTTCTGGATGACAAAAGCATTCATTTTTATACAGCTGAATCCAAGAAAAATGATGGTGTTGGAAGTGGTGTGTACTCAGAAAAGCTTAACCTTAGCCCCTCATTCCGCCGCCCTAATCATTGTAGCGTCTTCCAAGCGGAAATTTGGCGATCAAGAGGTTCTATCCTGGCTATCATGCATATCTCGATGTCTCAACCTACTCTCAAACGGCCTCGACTGCAATCATCTTATGGAGATGGCACCGCAATTTAATATTCACCTCTGTGCCTGGTGCCGGGCCGCAGAGACATCACGCGAAATTGTAGAGCGCATGAACTCGCTAAAAGTGGAACCGTGATACCCATCTCCCTTGAAAGGGTAAAGATAGGTATACCGATGGCTACATGTAAATTTATAGTAAAAGAAACAACATGGTATAATTAACCAAAGTGCGCAGCCACAAATCTTAAATGGCCGTCAATTGACCTTAAGCACTCTAAGGCCTTGTTGTCTCAAAGCAGATCTCAAATTAGCTCCCTAATAGGTGTCATTACGGGACACTGTCTTATAGTCAGACACGCAATACGACTTGGCGTAGCCTTAAATGACTTCTGCATGAGCTCTTTCCCTAAGACGCAAACTTCACCTGTGAGAATATTTTTACGATAATCACAGTGAAGGATATGAAATATCTTCTTCGCTTTATAAAAAGCTCAAAATGGTTCGACTAGTAGGAAGTAATTCTCTAGATTCATGTGGTATCACAATGGGCCTTTTCCTTTTCCGGATTACAAATACTTGTTGGGGAGGCTGATTTGGGGTACAATCTTTGGAAAGACAAAAATTATCTCCCGAAGATCTCCAAAAACTTGACTTGCATATTCTATAAGAAATAGACGATTTTTACTCGCCAACTGAACATGCACTCCACATTGCCCTTACTGTACGGTGCATCATCAGCTAGTTTTTTTTTATCAAATCTTAAGTCCTCCAAAAACTTCCTAACCCTAAGAATCTCACAGTTCAGTTCATTAATTTGTATTCACAAATTTCAATACTGGTTAATTGCTCTTAGAAATATCAAGCTCACTTAGTTTACGCAACTCAACAAATTCTTTGGAAAATTTACTGAATCTTTCTTATCAACTTTCATTCGAGCAAAGTAATATCGTTATGGAAAATTGTTCATCTCAATGATCCGCTTCTTCCATACCCCCAATTCAGCAACCCTGAAGTGTCAAGCTTAATCATACCGATAGCCATCATCGCAATCAGCTTCATCGCCGACAATTGTTTGTAAAAAATCAACTGAATGAATATTCAAATCAAAATTTTGTAACGTAATAAAACTGCGACTGCGAGATTCTTTTGCATAAACATCCACCCAAATGTACGAGTACACAACTCAAGCCTAGCGAGAGCAAAAACAATAGGGGTGATTTATTGAGTGTCAAGTGCAATTGCTGCCCCGGTGTGAACTGTGAAATGCTAGCTTAGCGATTCGGAAGGCTTTTATATATTCTCTCAAATGTCATGTTATGATGAATATCCGCATTTGGTGTGCAAAATTTATAGCCATCCCCTTAGGAAGGGTTGAGTGCCCCATCAGGAAGAGAAGACACCAACTTATACCTAAAGCTCTTATCCGTAGATAGACAGCTTTCATCCACCCTCAGCAATTAATTTCAAGTTCATTCAAGATCATTCACATTAGCAATAAATTAATTGAATCTTCTACCCATTCACCTCACACTCTTTAACCATTTTATGTCATGGTGCAATCAATCTGCGGGAGATGCTCTACAACGCCACAAAATAATACAACACCATAAGGTCTTCAATTTTTTATATCCAGCATTTAGTTTTGATCAACCTTTTGTACAGTCAAGAAGCGGAGCTACTAGAAATTTGTTCACCATGTCCATAAATTGGCCTGTTATTTTACTGCTCCTTGGTCTGGTCACGACTTCGTGTGCATTTCTTTCGCATGGATATCCCTCGTCTTCTGCCTTTCCGGCCGATGATTCCAACAACGACGTATTGAGTACGCATCCCTAAACATTTTCGATTCGTAATAATGAGTGAACATCCTTTTTAGGAACATATCGTCGATGCATGTGGGAGCAATCGAAATTCCTGCCTCGGCGTTTAGTTTTGTTATCCTTGTGCTCAAATTTGTTCTGTGAAAATAGCCAACTTATTCCGCGATTAAGGTCTATTTTTGTAGTGGAAAAAGTAGCTAGACACAATGAGTAGATACAGTTTGTAGTTATTTATTTTAGACATACTAATTTTGCATGCTCCATAACTTTTGTTGTTATTCGAAATGGATTCTACTTAATATTTTTTTTTGGTTTTTTTGTTTTATTTTAATTTTTGTTTCCTTGCGTGGTGGATCGGTGCTTCAAAAATACCAACGTTTTAGTTGCTTAGACATGTTGCCGGACCAATGTATCCAAGGTGATGAGGATGATCTGATGTATAAGCCCTTTCCCGATTGCTGTCCTGTGTACTGCAATTTAAAGCGAAGGCTGAACCGGTTGAAGTCAATGCTGTTTCGACATAGGGTATTGAGTACGCCCTCGCAGAGTGTCGTTTTGAATGAGTTAAGTTAAGATGATTGTCGTACATAAAAAGATATCATGAAAAGAAAAACAAATAATTTTTGTACTAAACGGATATTTTAAGAATTTTTATTTAAACAAATAAACAATGTAAAAAATAAACTCACTTTAATTAGAAATTATGATAAGTTTTGTATTTCTCAAAATATGGCTAGTATTTAGGATTGCCTATGCCTATGTCATTTATATCTGGAATCCAGCTGCATATTCCACTTGAAGTGGCGGACTTTCTTTTAATCAATGAGTTGGTTGATGTACAAATCTTGGTACTTTTTTATATGGGTGTCGTTTGCTAATTGAGTATCCTCGATTTTCGTTACCTGACGATTTCTATCAAGTGATACCTCAACATAATCAGGACCTGGAAAACAGAGCCTTACATCATCACTTCTACCTTCGGAACGATATTGTGCAGTGGCGATCTGAGAAGCGCGGTTTTATGCGGTTCAATGACGACTTTTTGGCAAACGCCATTATCGCCGAGCAAACGAAAGCAAGTCCTCTGTTAGTTACGAAGTTAGAACTCCAGCTCATCTTCGATTCAATAAAGAATAAGAAGTCAGCAGGTGTCGATGGTATATCCAACATTGTACTAAGGCACTTACCGATTGAGGCAATAGACATCTACACCACTCTGTTCAACAACGCGCTGAATAATGCATATTATCCAGAGCTTTGGAAGACAGCTGTGGTCCAGCCTCTCCCGAAAAAGGGAAAGGAAAACTCCAATCCGTGAAATCTTCGGTCGATAAGTCTTTTGCCAAGCATCAGCAAGGTATTCGAAAAGGTAATCAATAGGGTTCTGAGTGAGTGGGCTGCGGACAACAAAATAATTCCGGATAATCAGTTCGGGTTCAAGGCGGGACATGACACCATTCATGCCGCATCTAAGCTCGTTTCTGATATCCAATGGAATAAGTCCAAGACACAATGCACGGGTGCTGTTCTGGTGGATTTAGAGAAGGCCTTCGACACCGTATGGTTAGAATTTGTATTTGTATTTGTTTGTATGTGAACATGACTTGATACAATAAGGTTGAAACTTTTAAGAGTATCTGAAGTTAGCTTACCAAGTGTATACAGAATTACTATAATATACTATACAGAAAAGTTTAGATTAAAAATTTAGATTAAAGCAAATATATGTATATATTTTTTTTGTTTTTTTTTGTTATATAATTAATTAATTTAATAATTTGATGTTAGAAGGTTTGTACCTTAAACTCACCAGACTAGGCATGAGTAAACCATTGTTGTATGATACTGATCAGTTATAACAAGATGGGAAAGCTTGCTGTCAAAATGACATTTGCCTACAAGCTAAGGGAGCAGGTTAGCTGTAAGAGTATTCGTGTAATACAAACTAAATGGAGCAGGTTAGCTGTAAGAGTATGCGTTTTATTGTAATAATGATACAATTGCCTACATAATAAAGCAAGTTTGCTGCAAGAGTATGTGTGTATGAAAAAAAATAAATTTTGCGGTATTTGGAGGTGATCACTGCTTTATGATATGCTCAACGGTAGAAAGTTTGTTGTCAAAAGTGGCAATGTAACTTCTACCACCACCTTTGAAATCAAAAACGGTCTTCAACAGGGAGCGGTCAATTCGCCGATTCTCTTCAGCATTTACACCAGCGATCTGATAGGTAGCCTTATCCAGACAATTGCGTATTCCGATGACCTGATGCGTACAGAACTGCCCCAAAGGTCGAAGTCATTAGAATTCTCTTGCAACGTGACTTTGAGAAGGTTCAGCGATATTGCGATGACTGGAAACTGAAAATAAATGTCTAGAAATGTGAAACAATTCTGTTCCGGACCTCGTTGGCTGTAGCCCATGAGGGATACGCGCAAGAATTGACCTCACGGACAGAGATTAACGAGCAAAAGTGAAGTGAAGTACCTCGGTATTTGGTTGGACCAGTATCTGTATTTCGACAGACATATAGATGCTGCTCTGACTAAAGCCAGAGGAGCCTTCGCTCTGACGAAACGGCTACCACGTCAGGCGAAGAACCGTCGATCGGCGGCTCCTTTACAGTCGAGACGTCCTCGCACAAAGAGCTCCTTCGGTTCAGTAGGGCTGTGTCCGGACGGGACCGAATCGATAGGGTGAAGCAGGAGAACCAGTTCTGGTGGCTTCAGTCAGCACTTGATAATGAGTAGTCGAGGTGGGATTTTGAGCTTTGGCCGGCTTACATACTTGTTTTAGTTTAAGGGTTTTGGGTATAGGTTTAAGTAATGTAGGCATGCATGGTGGCACAAACATTCACAAGGACAACAAATATAAAATAAAAAGAAAAAAACAAGATATGAAAAAAAGAAAAAAAAAGAAAAAAAAAAACAACAAATATGGTAAAAAAATACAAAAAAAAAAATACAAAAAAATGAAATAAAAATGATAGAGATTTGCTGCTGTGGTTGTTCTAGTTCGTAAGTAGTTGTTAGGTAGAATAGGTAGTTTTAGTTAATTTTAAGTTTTATTTTTAAGGACCTAATTTTAAGAAGGCCTGTAAGAACAAAAATAAAAAATGATACTTTGTTAGTTTTTTTTTTTTTTTTTTATTTTCTAACAAGAAACAATCTATAAAAATTTAAGAAAATAGTTCATAGGCGCGAAAGGCATTAATTTTAAGAAAACCATGAATTCCTTAGAGCGCCCGGTTGGGGCCAGTAAGTTAAATATAAGATTTTAGATAATAAACTAGTTTGAATTCCTTTGTCTAGTAAGAAGTAGTTTTAAGTGAAATGAATAAAAATGAATAAAAAAAATACATCAACACAAGACTTGACCCTCGAGTTAGTAATAAAAACCAAAAGATCAATCACCTATCCTACCCCAACATTTTCATCGCTGCTATAAAAACTTACACTATAAATAAAATGAGAACGATAAGCTTAGCATGCTGAATTTAATTAAAAAGCTTCAAAATTCAAGAGAATGGCCAAAACTTCAGTTTCAAAAGGATTTTATAGAAGCTGAAATGTTAGGTTAAAGTGGCTGCAGATACAGGATAATCACATTTTGGCCAAAGAAAAAGGCCCATTGAGATACCTAATGAATCTAGAGAATTACTTCTTACTAGTCGAACCATTTTGAACTTTTTATAAAGCGAAGAAGATATTTGATATCCTTGTTAGCTAGTTCACTGGGGTCTCAGATGAAGTTTGCATCTTAGAGAAAGAGCAGGGCATGTTCAGGGAAGGTGAGATATTATTTCCTTTTCTTCTTCGTCCTTACAGCTCCTGCCGAAGTCATTTGAGGCTATTGCGTGTCCCGTAAAGACACCTATTAGGCAGCTAATATAAAGTCTGCTTTGAGATAACAGGTCTTTAGAGCACTTTAGGTCAAGTGAGGGCCATATAATTTTTTTGGCTGGTAAATTATACCACCTAGAGTTTGTTATCGTTGAGGCATAAATTTACATACAGCCATCGGTATACCTATCTTTACCTTTCAGGTAATCCATATCTAGCGGCTCCACAAATTCCTGTTATGTCTCTGCGGCCTGGCACTCAATAGAGGTGAATTCTAAATTGCTGCGCCATTTCCATAAGAGATTATCGAAAGTCGAGGGCCGTTTTAGAGTAGGTTGAGACACCATCGAGAGATTTAATAGCAACCTGACTATCAGAGAAAATGCGTATATCCTGAGTTGATATCACGTTTCTGAGGACACACCACTTCCAACATCATCATTTTTCTTGGATCCATCTGTATAAAAATGAATGCTTTTGTCTTCCAGAAATTTTTTGTGTTCCTATTCATCTCTGGTTGGAATGGATACCTGGAAGTTTTTCCCACATTGGGTTTCGGAATAGTGTAGTCTATGTACTTTGGTATAGAACCGAAGAAGTTCAAAATGATGGTATGTCTCACATTATTGTTGGTCCATTGAGAAAAGGCATTGAGTCTTATAGCTGTTCTCGCTGCCACTTGTTTGCTGAAGAGTGTCTAGAGCCACTTAGGGTGCTGTTCTCAATGCCCCGCTTATGCAAAGACATGCAATGCGTTGAACTCTGCTGAGTTTGTCGCTGTATGTGACCATACTGCAACCCCGTACATGAGCATTGGTCGGATAAGTTTATTTTAAGTTTATTTATTTATTTATTCATCAATCGAGTTACAATTACTCTTACAGACTATGAAACTTACAATAACTTGTTTACATATATGTACATATATTATTTGTTAATAAAATATAAATTTAAGATATTTTTGAACATTTCTCTTGTATAGTGAAAATTAAAGTCAAAATCAACTATAACAGCATTAATCTCATTGATACAGCGATTAATAGGCTCATTTGCGGCATAATTGGTAGTATGAAAATCTTGTATGAACAATTGATTTAGATTTCGATTTCTTAGACAACGACTAGGTGCATAAAGACTGATTAGATTGAGCAAACACAAACAATTTATGCGATAACATAAAATATCTCTTATAAATATGATTGAAGATATCTTCCGACGGTTTTCGAGAGTATGTAAGCCAATAAGCTGACATCTTGAATTATAAGCAGGCATATTTTCTATATTCCAACCGAGCCTTTTAACAACAAATCGAGTAAATCTCTTTTGGACTCTCTCAATTCTTACTGAATACGTGATATAACAGGGGTTCCACACTACACTACAATAATCCAGAATTGATCTAACATATGAGATATATAATGATTTGAGAGCATATGGGTCCTTTAAATCAATCGAATTCCGAATTACAAACCCTAACATTGAATTAGCTTTGTTGACTATAAAATCAAAATGTTTGTTAAATCTTAAGAGAGAATCAAAAATAACGCCTAGATCCTTCTTTTCATTTACTTTTTTTAGCACGATATCTTCTAAACAATAATCAGACAAAATAGGAGATAAGCAACGAGTAAACGAAAAACTTTGACATTTCGAAATATTGAGAAGTAGTTTGTTTTTGTTGCACCATTCCGAAAGCCTGTTTAGGTCTTCTTGTAACAGATAACAATCAAACGGATTCTTAATACATGAAAATATTTTAAGATCATCTGCAAACAAAAGACACGATGAGGTAGAAAAAGCATAAGGAAGATCATTAATAAAAATGAGAAATAGGAGAGGACCAAGATGGCTTCCTTGAGGGACTCCAGATGTCACCCTTATTGATTTAGAAACTGTAGAATCAATTTTAACATGTTGAGTGCGTTCTTTAAGATATGAACTAAACCAATCAAGCATTTTGGAATGAAAACCTATTTGATTAAGTTTTTGTATCAATAAACTATGATCTACCCTGTCAAATGCTTTTGCAAAATCTGTGAAGATTACATCCACTTGATAACCGTTTTCAATATTATTTAGAACATAGTTTGTAAAAATTGTTAAATTTGTGCAAGTTGACCTTCCAGACACAAAGCCATGTTGATAGGGAGATATTGCTTCTTTTAAGAGAAAACTAAGTTTATCACAAATAATTTTTTCAAACAACTTAGGAATCACAGATAATTTACTAATTGGCCTATAATTTGAAATATCTTGTTTTGAACCACATTTATATATTGGAGTAATAAAGGAAGTTTTCCAGTCACTCAGAAATTCTCCATTTTCAATCGATATATCTCTATATATATAAAAGTGGATGTGTGTTTGTTTGTATGTCTCTTATAGACTCCGAAATGGCCCAACAGATATTTGTGAAATTTTCATGGTTGATACTGTTGTATTCAGTGATGATTTCTGTGAAAAAAAAAATGGAAAAACCTCATGGAAGAGTGGGAAAACTGGAAAAAACCAAACAAAGGTCGGAAATGAGTTATTTTTTTTGTTTGGAATTTTTTGGTTCAAAATGGGTTTTCGAATGGTAAAATAGAAAGTTCTTGAAGTAAAACTCGGAAAACTCATTGGTATTCAAATAGAAAATTGCATGAAATTGTGGATGCATTGGTTTTCAAGTGGAAAACTGGAAAATTTCAAATGGAAAACTGGAAAATTTTAAAATGGGGTTTCGAAAGGAACTCGGAAAACTCATTGTTTTCAAAGGGAAACTGGAAAATTTGTGATGGGAACTGGAAAGCAAGAAAAAGTACAACAAAAATTGGGTTTCTGGCTAATGGTATAACGGTAAGCGTGTAGAAATAATTAATAGCGGGTAACAGAGTAGTGTCGTAACGGGTTAGCGGATATGGGTAGACGTACTGGGTAGCACAAGGGGGTAGTGGGTTGGGTAGTGTGGTAGAGGGTTATCCTTATCGATTATCGAGACAGCACGAAGTCTGCAGGAGTCAGCTAGTTATAAGTAAAACACAAAAACCTAGCAATCGAAGAAGCACATTTCTTTAGAACAATAGCTGGAACTTCATCCGGACCGGCCGAAGTATCTTCAGTAAGACCAGATAAAGCCTTTTCAGTTTCTTGTAAGGAAATATGAAGGCTGCCAATGTTGATGATGCTATTAGAAACAACATTTTCAATACTGTCAGTTTGAATTGTACTTAGATAATTTGATTGAAAAAAATTCGAAAAAGCATTACAAATGTCTGATAAATTTGTGTATTGTGAACCTAAATATTCCATATTCTTTGGTATTCCATTATTATTTTTTTTTCACCTTGATGAAAGTCCAAAAAGTTTTACTGTTTGTTCTTAATTTAGATTCGATTTCAAATATGTAATTCTTATAGAGGAAATTATTTAACACATTAAAAACTTTTTTCTTGAATAACATATTTAGTCCGCAAACTATCATTTAACCCAGAATTTCGCAGCATTTTATAAGTTTTATTCTTTTTATTCTTCAAATTAATCAGTCTTTTATTGAACCAAGGTGGCTTTGAGTTATTCTTAGCCAGTTTTTTTGGAACAAATATATCAATTGCCGTTTTTAAAGTGACAAGAAAAGTATTATAAAATGAAGTTAAGTCAAAAAAATTTAAATTTGATGGCAACGATATATGGTCCATGTAATGCGCTATACCAGAAAAATTTGCCTTATTATAATTATATTTATATGAATTTGTTGTATTACTTTATAACCGATGAATATAACCAATAACTTATGCGAGGTTGAAAACCCCATTTGCTTCCTATATTTTTTGGCAGGAGAAAACAGCTACTGTAGCTTTCCTTTTTCCTTTCGACGTTCAGGGTCGTCATAGCAGAAGTAATAGCAGATGTATCAACGTTGTTAAAAGCGCCCTCAGTGCCCAGGAAGACAACCATAGTGTATTTCTTTTGCTCTAAGGAGTATTCCTTAGCTCTTACCAGAGTATGCAAAGCTGCTTCTACCGATATCCCTTGCAGGAAGCATGCTGAGACATAGATAGTCTCTTATCAATGATAGTACGTAAATGGATATCGATCGTTCGTCCCAGAGTTTCAAGAATGAATGATGATAGGCTAAAAGGTCTAAGATCCTTACTTCTCGCCATCGCTGCGGTATATGGACCACATCTAGACAACTTTTGAAAATCGTCTCAATAATGGGCAAAGTTATATCGCTGGTATGTTGCAGCAGCTGTATGATTTGATCTGGAGATTTATAAGGTTCGAAACTATTCAGAGCCCAAGTCAATTTTTCTTTTGTATTTAGATCTTGGGGGAAAGTTAAATTAATACCAGACCTGGGAGGGTTTGTAGTATTAACGAAAGTGCGTGTCCAGTAGCAGGTTTAGCGCTTCTTCGCAGGAGTTAGTCCATGTACCATCTTAGTTTTTAAGACAACTGGCATGGTTGGATTTCACGAGAGTATCTTCCTTAATCTCGATGGCTCTTCTATTGAGCTACAGAAGGATCTACATGAGGATCTTCCAATTTTGGGGGCATCCAGACTTTTTTGCAAGATTGAAAAGTCTTCTACAACCTTTCCTTAGTATTTCCAGTTAGCAGCAGTATGGTTTTCTCTTTTCTCCCACTGTAGTGAGGGGGCAGGCAGTTTCAATGGCTTTATTGGGAGCTTCTGTAAGCTCATCAACTTTTTGATCAATTTCAAGAGCGCACAAGGGAGGATCAGATAGTTCTGGTTTAATCAGACTTTTTAAGGTTTGTCCTGTATTTTGGCCAATCAGTTTGCCTATAGTTCCCGAATTGGATCGGTTTGGGGACTCTTCGATAAAGGTGAATTGAAAGTATCTGTGATCGGAGAACAAGTGCTCCTTTGATACTCTCCAATAATTTGTTAGAGAGATGCAAGGAGACGAGAGTGATATCTAGGACTTCTTATGGTTTTTTAGTTAAAAAGTTGGTTCATTATCTACGTTACTTACTACTACCTACGTTACTTACTACTAGTTTTTAAATCGTAATCGGAAAGAGACTCAGCTCTGTCATTGATAACGGTACTACTCCATCGTAGTATTTCTTGTTTTCTGTCTTGTGGATTCGTCGATCGTCTTTTCTAGAGTGTTATCAAGTACGCTGATACCATCCAGTAAGTGTTGTTGTTAATTAACAAGCTGGCTGTGGTGACATCCTTATCGCTGAAATTAGGGAGTAAAAATACATTTAGACTATGTTTTACTAATATGCAGGATTATCGGTTTACCTCTTCCTGATACATATAAAGCGTAGTATCCAGGAGCCTGTAGTCCTCGAACCAAGGATTTCACAATCCAAGGCTCTTGGATAAGATGGACATCTTCTCTTGTTTTGGTCAGACGGAGAAGAATGGAGGCCGAAGCTTTTATGGAGTGTTGGAGATTAATCTGTATTATTTGCAGCATATTAGCTACAATTAGTCAGATCAACCTCCACCAATGTTCTATCCATCTCATCTAGGTCAGACGAATAGGAACCCAAAAGTTCATCTTCTTCCTCACTGGGGAGAACTTTTTCGAGTGAGTCATCAGTCTTCATTGGGGGTACATTTTGGACGTTGGAGGAAGAAGACTGTGGTGCGACACATCATCATTGACATCCAAGGATGGGAAGTTGTAGTAGCACTGGGAACCATCACGTCCTGCGACACAGTTTTTGAGGAGGGTTTTGGAGGCTCGCATGAAGCGTCTGCTTCATCTTTTTTATAGACACAGAAAAGCTGCAGAGTCTTTATTGATTGCGAAAATCGCACTAAAGGTCTTTCGGCTCTTCTAGTTTCGCGAGCTTCCAGTCGTGACAAGAGAGGTCCGAGTTGCTTAGCCTGATCATTTCATGGATGTCTTCTGGACATGAGGGTTCCATTGGGGTCCATGCGCGACCTCGGGGCCCATTTCAACATGCCGATAGCAAGCGTATAAAGATCGACGAACCTCTGGTCGTCCCATCGCTTGTTTCAGGCGGTGGACCTGGATGCTCTCGCATGACTTTGAGGAAGCCAGCCGAGGGCCTCAGTTTCACCATCTAGCCAACGGTCGGAGGTAATCGTGCCATCGATATTGCTCCTATCAATGACCGCAACCACAATTTTGTTGTGCTCCTTGAGTGCATCACTAAAAGATTTAGTGAGAGGTACTCTTGTAATGTTGAGAGTGCTGGTGTTGTACACTTTGTATTTTAAGGGAACGGGAGTGGGCTCCTCCAAAGACCTTTGTCGCTTTGACGTGGAGTCGTAGCTGGTCTTAGCTGAAATCGAAACTCGACTGTTATTTGAAAAAAGAGTTGAAATTTAGTGTGATTGCATATTTGCGTAGATCTTAGGGTAGGTTTTGAAAAAGAATGGTAAAATCATTATTTGAAGAAACGGAACATTAAAGCACTTACGAAACTTGTCAGTTACAGTTAATATTTGAGAAATGTCAGTTTTGGTCGATTGAACTATTCTCATGGAACCTTAGGCGGATATTTTTTGTCCAACAGCCGATTACAGGCTGTTTAGCTTTGGAATCCATTCCTCTCTTAAACCACATCATATGATATTCTATTACGTTTCTTTTAGTCCTTAACTCGAAAGTCGGGTCGAATTGTGAACCTAGTAATTAACCAGACGATTTTGTGGAGAAACATTTTCATATTGTTGATTGGAGGCGAATAAAAACTCAGCTGCAGAGGGTTTTAAAAGATAACAACATAACAATACCATACTAAAAACATAAGGTTCACTTTAGGTCCACAAACAAGACGTAAAAAAAGCGTATATAAAAAACTGTAAGGAAAAACACGTATACACCCGAGTGTACATTTTTATTTTCATAGTAAAATACGAAACACTCTCTACATGTACAATGTCGCTACACACACAACAGCATGCTTGCACAATATCTTTGAACAAGCAAACTGTAGCAATTGTAGGGATCAAAACGGAACGTGTGTGCCTGTATTTAATGCTCCTACAAATAAAACAGTACTTGCAAGAAATCTTAATGTTGCTGTTAATCTTTCTTGGGGAGTAATATCTGTTAAAATCATTAAAAATAAACCAAATAATGATTAATTGCTTGAAGCACTTGTTAACTTGTTTGGATAACAACACGTTTCAAAACAATAGATATATCTACCGTTTTGCTGCATGTTATTTTTTTTTCTAATAACATACCATGATATATTTCGATGTTTTTGAAATGCATTAGAGATTTTATCAAGATTCACAATTCAAAAAAATTTCCTTTTTCACAATTGACTCGTTGTTTGTTAATCGTAAAAATTCAGAGGGCATTTCATGACTCTAAGATCGCATTTGTAGGTGACGTGAAATATCGCCAAACGAAATAAGGCCGAATTCGAAAAATTTGGCAGTATTTCGTTTTTAAAAACGAAATAACGCCAAATTCTCAATTTGGCTTTATTTCGATTAAGAAAACGAAACAATACCGATTTGGCAGTATTTCGATTTGTGGGTCACTATTATGGGTCTGTAGTCCTAAATTTATTTTATTTTCTATCGGACAAAAGTACCAAATGAAACAAAAATTTGTGTTTTGAGAATCAATTTATTTATTTGTAATCATCACTATTATATGGAAACAAACAAATTTTCATCGTAAAATAAAACAAAAAAACCTGTACGGTACACATAACTAAAAAAATACACAAATAAAAAAAATCTTACAAGGGCCATTAAAACAGGACCATTTTAACAGACAATTGACGGAGCAATTTATTATTCAAAGCTGCTGCCGTTTCCTTTATTTTGGTAAAGGAAACACGCTTGAGTCTGGAAAGCATGTGTCTGAGGATGATGACGATCTGGAACATTTTAAAATCGATTTGGTTTGACTGGGAGCGAAGCTAGCGGAAAAAATTTTGCCCAAAAGAGAATCAATTTGGGGTGTGAAAATAAAAAATTACCTAGCTAGCAATTATTGTGCCTGCTTCATTTTTTTGTTCAAGCTCCAAATCCTTTATTGAAATAATATTTGAAGACATGTAAGACTGAGTTAAGGTTAAGTATTGGAAAAATAGTACTTACGTCTGCATACACATGATGCAAGAAAACTTAACATCCCATCAATACAAACATGTCTTTCTGATGGACCTGTTAATGTAAATGTAATTGAAACAGCTCAGTTATTTTAGGTGACAATAAGATGCAATAAGATGAACTGGGTTCAAGTGCAGTGTACTTTTAGAATATCCTAGGCTCACCGAACACCAAAGTTCAGAAGAACGTTTGCGCTGGGAAGAGTTTCCCTTAGGTCACATGGACTTAGAGCATGCGGTATGTAAACCTTGAAAATATGTTCAAACTGTCCACTTAATCTATTGTTTTACAAGATGTTTAAAACTAATCACGAAGGTCAGGCACCCCGAGTTTTATTTCTGGACTTGTCCCAAAATAGTTACTGTGCGAAAAAATAAAAAATTATTTAACTTGTAAAATTATGTTCATATTCACAAAATTGGTTGATTTTATCACATATGTTGATTGCATTATAATTACTAACATTCCTCGTTAAAACCTGTATAGCTCAGTTTCATGCTGGGAAATAATTCCAACAACAAAAATTTTGCAGTATTCCACTTTTAAAAGTGGAGCAAATTCCCGCTTTGAGTGGAGTAAATTCCCGTGTGAAGCAGATTCCCGTGAAGTTATTTCCCTGCACCGATTTCGAATATTAAAATATTCGGGGTTACTTCCATTATATTTTTGGTCTTATTTCCTTTTTAAATCGAAATAAAGCCAAATTGGTCGTATTTCGTTTTGAAAAACGAAATAAGACCAAATTTGAAATTTGGCGATATTTCATTTGGCGTTATTTCACGTCACCGCATTTGTAGTCTAATATAAACTCACCAACAAACAATAAATTATAAGATTGTATTAGACTTCAGTACACTTTAACTTCACTTCACCTATGGTGGCGCTACAGTCCAGGCCGGACCAGGGCCTCATCCAACAAACGTCTCCTGCCAACTCAGTCCCTAGCTAGCTCTACATGTCTCAGCCATCTAAGTCGTTGGACCTTAACTTTTCTGGCAAGGTCAGTGTCGCTGAGCAGATCGTACAGTTAATGGTTGAATCTTCGTCTCCATTCTCCATTTATGCAGACACGACCAAAAATCTTACGAAGAATTTTTCTCTCGAAACAGCCAAAGCGTTAGGATGTTGTTATGGTCCATGTCTCTGCACCATACATTAGGACCGGGATGATAATGGTTTTGTAGAGCGTCACTTTAGTTGCTCGGAGAGGACTTTACTACTCAATTGCCTTCTAAGTTCAAAGAAGCAGCGATTGGCAAGAGTGATTCTTCATTTGATTTTAGCACTGGTGTTGTCTAAGATTATAGGGGATCCTAGATAGACGAAGTCCTTAACTAAAAAATAATAGAGTGGCGCGACAGCTCTTAAAGAGCCAAGGCCTATGAGTGGCTTACTCTCATCAACAATTCTCTGGGTGCGTGTGAAAAATTGTGGGGACCTATAATTTAACGCCGATTCCGAACGGCAAAGTTGAGAAGACAGATTGATACTCTTGGAAGTTTTGTCAGTTCTTCACAAGAGGCAGTGCCCGTGAAAGATGAAATAAAAACTATGGGCATGAGTAGGAATCGAACCACGACGTTCTGCTTAGCAGCCAACACACCTAACTAAGATACGGACACTACGAAGTTAAATCTGCTGTTGACGTTTGCTCCAAGACGTCGATGTTGGTAGTACTTTCTTGTAGACAGCATTAACTTGGTCTTGCCCTCGTTAACCGCTAGACCCATCTTCCTGGCGTCCGTCTCAAGACTCACAAACGTTCCACTGACATGACGCTGTGTTCTTCCAACTATGTCAATGTCGTCTGCGTATCCTAGTAGCTGGACGGGGTTTTGAAAGGTTGTGCCTCTGGTGTTGACGTTGGATCTTTGCACAAACTTTTCAAGAATGATGTTGAAGAAATCGCATGACAGCGAATGGCCTTGTCTTAAAAATTTTTTGACATCAAATGCTCCCGTTAGGTTTTTTCGACAATGATGGAACAGAGTGAGTTTTTCATTGTCATCTTACACAGAGGGACGAGTTTTTCTTAGATACCAAAACTAGACATTGCTCTATATAGTTGGTCTCTACAGACGCTGCCATACACGGCCTTGAAATCGATGAAAAGGTGGTAGGTAGTGTGAATATTTGTTCGATGGTGGACTTTCCGGGTCTGAAGCCACACTGATAAGAACCTATCAGGTTATTGACGAAAGGTTTCAAACGTTCACAAAGCACGGTAGACAAAATCTTGTAGTCGATGTTAAGGAGACTTATACCTCTGTAGTTGGTGCAGTTCAGGGTATCTCCTTTCTTGAGGATCGGGCATACGATGCTGAGGTTCCATTCTTCGGGCATGCTTTCCTCTTACCAAATTTTACAGATGAGCTAGTGCATGCTCCTGACCAAATCATTTCCAGCTGCTTTGTACAGTTCGCTCCACCGGCTTTGTTCGACTTAGTTTAGATGTCGCTATCTTCACTTCGTCAAGGTAGGGAGGATGGAATTGCTGGCCTGCTGCACCTTAATTGAATAGTTCTGTATTGCTGCGATTCCATGATGGTCTCTACAGGCTTCAATTTGGGGTGCATAAGCCCTGGAGGTTTGTTTCACCTTCTTGTAGAACTTTCGAACCTCGTTCCTGTTGTGACATCCCTCTATCTCTTTCGATCTTTCTGAGAAGTTTGTGCTCCTCTCTACTTTTTTGCTCGTAGAGCTCTCGAGCTGCTCGTGAACATCTTTGCAGCTCCGCTTTGTATGCCACTTATTTAGCTGCATGTTGCTCGCTGGCACTCATCGTCAAACCAGGGGTTTCGTAGTTGTATGGCCGTGTAAAACCTAGCACTTCAGACGCGGCATCTCTGATGGCTGCTTGGAAGTGTTGCGACTGGTTCTCTATATTTTGAGCTGACAGCAAAGGACTTCTGAGGAGATTTTCGGAGACACGATCGGAAAAGGATCTAGCAAGTACACTTTAAACTGTACGCATTTGGACAAACGGTCACAATAAGTTTAATAAAAATACCTCGGATGCATCAGTAGCTAACATCATCATCATTTTTGTCAAGCACTTTGTTTAGAGAATACGCATTTTTTTTTTTTAATTAGTGCATTTTCAGCAAATGGCCGTTTAAGTGTAGGCTCTCTGTCTTCATTACACGATTTTTCGACACTTCAACTTCACAATTTCATTGCAGTTAGTCATTTTTCTAAACATAACAACATTTTCACAGCCCAGATGTTCTATGTTTTATCTTCATTGTTGTTAACCATTGAATTGGAAAGAAAAGCCAAACTAATTAAGTGCCATTTCTTAGCATAACTTCAAGTTTTAGTTTACCCTTCTACTCAAATAAAACAATGTCTTACTTTCATTTACAAAAAATGCAATAGTTTTTATAACTTAATCTATCTAACACCGATAACAATTCATTTAAATTACACACACATTTTATGGACACATTAAAGATATCTTAAACACGCCATATTAAAAGATATCATTTTCTTGATAGTAAGACGACCCATCCGGCCTCTTGCATTTGAATCTCTGCTTACAGCATGCAGGATAAGGCTGATCCATGTGAATCCTTTCCCCGCGATTACAATCCGGTAAGCGAATTTTTCCACACCTAAACAAGAAAATCATAAGCCTCTGAATCACACAAGTCGACTTTTCTGCTTACCCTTCAACAAGCACTGATCCATCTGCATTGCATGTTAAACGTTGGCATGGCAAAGGACCAGCAATAGTACCCAGCTTTAGTTCCTCGCTCCGGTACACACATTTACCCGGATTACCTTTGAAATGGAAACAGAATACAGATTACAGAAATCAGAAACCACCAAAAACTATCCCACACTCACTTGGATCTGCTGGAATGGTTATGGAATATCCATGGCTGGGTTGTGTCAGAAGCGTTAAAACAAGAAAAGCCGAACAAGCAGTCAGAATATACATTTTATACGCGGCCATTGTTTGTGCAGCAAATTTTTACTAGAAACAATCGGAGTGTCTGTGTCTGGGATACTGTGGGTTAGGTTATTTACAATAGCATTGGAATGTTCATTTGCTTGTGTGTTTTTTTATGGTTTTGTATGAAAGCCAGGCGAGGTCACAAGAGGTTATCGGCTTTTTGTGTTATAAGGAGATGCGACTAATCGTTTTAATCTATTGCCGAAGCGAAGTACCGTGCACAAAGTTTGAAAATTAAAAATACACAAAGTGAAATATTTTTATAAACAGTATTTTTTGGTCGTAAAAATAAGTTTCACTCAATTTCGCTACCGCTACAAACTCAATCTAAGCCGCTCTACTGTAATCGACGAGAGATCGGAACCATCAATCATAAAACAAACCATAATAGTTAGGGTTCGGACTGAATTTTCAAACTGCTGAGCGGCTGGCATAGATGACAATGTTATCTAGTCAAGAGTAACAAAATAAGATACTGACAGTTTTTAATGTTGACGACATGCCTGGGCGATGTCTTACTCAGCTTGTCTTATCATCTTTACCGAACTACAATACCTCATCCTTTTGTTCACGTTATTTTCACTCGGCATTATTTTTATTATAACTATTAAGAACGAAAGAAAAATCTTTACTCCTATTGTATTAAATGTGTTTCATAGAATATTTTGATCCGGTTCAGCGCAGCTGAAATCTTTTGATTACATTCAAGAATGCTCTTCTTATGCTCTCAATAAAGAATAAACAATGGGAGAAGAGAAAATTGTGGATGTTTTTGTTTTCTTTTTCAAGCGGAAATTTGATTAAAACAATTAAGTTATACTCATGTAATTGATAAGATTGAATCATAAGCAAAATGTGGGGGTTTTCCTTATTAAAGTCGTAAACAAACTTTTATGCAATCGGTGATTGTTTTCTTCGATATTTAAATGCAATTGTTGCTTCAGTAAGTTTTGAAAATACTTGATAAACGATTAAATTAACAATTAAATCAGTAGATTTGTACAATGCTGATTTTTTTTTTTATACAAACAAAGTAAATTCATCTTTTAGTAAAAGAGACTCGAAGTTGCCAAATTTGAAGTGAATTGAAGCAACAATTAGAGTTGAAGGTGCAAAGGCATACAGATGGACGGACAAACCCGCTTTTTTGGACTTTTATATTCTCGTGTTTGATTTAAATCTCAAGCCCAATCAACAGTCTCCGCCGGCAGCTCGGTCTCCAGTTTTGCACTCCAAGTTGATTGAGGTCCTCTTCCACTTGAGTGCGCCACCTGAGTCGTGGTCTTCCTCTCCTCCTACGTCCCTTGGAGCCTCTGGACCTTGACCCTTCTCGCTAGATCCACTTCGTTGTACAATCCGTTCGCTGTTATAATATCTTCTTCGCCATTCCCCTTCAATGCACTCGGGGCCAAAGATGACCCGAAGAACTTTCCTCTCAAAACAGCCTAAGGCACATTCAATTGATTTTGTCAAGGTCCATGCTTCTGCACCATACAGCAGGACTGGGATGATAAGGGTATTATACAGTTTTACCTTGGTTGATTGAGAGAGGGCTTTTACACTCAATTGCTTTCTAAGCCCAGAAACAGCGATTAGCAAGAGTTATTTTTCGTTTGATCTCGGCGCTGGTGTTGCCCGTGTTTATAGCGGAGCCTAGGTAGACAAACTCCTCTACTACCTCGAAGTTGTATGCGTCTATTGTGACGTTCTGTCAGAGCCGTCGGCGTTGGGTGTCCTTCCTTGAACACAACATATATGTACTTCGTTTTCCCTCATTTACCGCTAAACCCATTTTTGCCGCTTCTGTCTTCATTCTCAAAAAGGCGCCATTGACATCACGCAGTGTTCTTCCCATTATATCAATATCATCGGCGTACGCGAGAAGTTGAACAGATTTTTGGAAGATAGTGCCTCTGGTGTTGACGTTGGAGTTCTGCAGACAGTGCATCGCCCTGTCTGAACCCTTTTTTGACGTCGAAAGATTCTGTAAGCTCGTTGCGAACCTGGATGGCGCAGCTTGCGTTCTCCATCGTCATTTTGCACAAGCGAACGAGCTTGGCAGGGACGCCAAAACTAGACTTAGCGTTGTACAGTTCGTCTCTGTAGATGCTGTCATATGCGGCCTTAAAATCGATGAAAAGGTGGTGGGTATCGATTTAGAGTTCATAGGTATTTTCCAGGATCTGCCGCAACGTGAAAATTTGTTCGATGGTTGACTTTCCTGGCTTGAAGCCACATTGATAAAGACCACATTGACGAAAGGCTTCAGACGTTCACATATTACGGCAGAGAGGATCTTGTAAGCGATGTTAAGTAGACTGATTCCTTTGTATTTGGCGCAGTTTAGAGGATCTCCCTTTTTTAGGATCGGGCAAATAATGCTGAGGTTCCATTCATCGGGCATGCAATCCTCTGACCATATCATACAGATGATTTGGTGCATGCTCATATCTAGTTCGTTGCCTGCTGTTTAGAACAGCTCGGCAGCTAGACCATCTGCTCCAGCGGCTTTGTTGGATTTCAGCAGTGATATTGCCGTTTTACTTCTTCTAGGTCGGGTTTACGGAATTGTTGACTATCATCGTGTCCGATGAAAGGCTCCTGTTTGAGGGCGGTGTTTTGTTCGCCGTCGCCGATATACGGTCTAAAAAAGTGGTCTTTCCAAATCCCCAGCATTGACTGCGATTCTACTATGATGGTCCCTTTTTTATCTCTGCAGGCATCGGCTCTTGATCGATGACCTTGAGTCAGCTGTTTAAGCTGTTTTTATCGGAAGGTTAAACAGCAACTTTTAAATCTTTATGAACGTTATTGTTTATATTTCTTACATGGTTTTTTTTTTAAATAACAATAAAATGCTTGTTATAATGAAACAATAATATTTAATTGCTTAGGCAACATGGTTATAAAAGTAGAGGGTTTTTCAATAGGGAAGCTACAAAAGTTTTCTTAAATAAAACAAAAACGGTTTTGGATATCAATGAAATTCTTTATTCCAGTGGAAGTACATTTAATGCCATTATGTATGGAACTCGATTTCTTTTGCATGGCCACCACGGGCACGCTTGCAGAAGTCCAGACGCTGAACACAATTTTAAATCGGCCGATACTAGTGCAATTTCACGTTCGATTTTCGTACGAAGTTCATAAATCGTCGCTGGCTTGTTGGCATAATTCGACAGAGCCCCACAGGAAATAGTCAAACGGCGTTAAATCGCATGAACGAGGCGGCCAATTCACAGGTCCATTTCTAGAGATAATACGCTCATCGAACTTCTTTCTCAGTAGTTCGATTGTTTGGCCCGCTGTGTGACATTTGGCACCGTCCTGTTGAAACCACATATCGTCCAAGTCCATATCATGCAATTCATTCCAAAAATAATCGGTTAGCATTGAGCGGTAGCGATTCCCATTCACAGTTACGTGCCGGTCTTGATCATCACGGAAGAAGTACGGCCCAATGACACCACCAGCATGTAAACCGCACCAAACAGTGATTTTTTCGGGATGTAATGGTGCCTCGTGAAGCACATGTGGATTGCTGCCTGACCAATAACGCATATTTTGCTTATTGACGAAGCCATCCAGCCAGAAATGAGCGTCATCGCAGAAGATGATTTTTTGATGAAAATCCGGATCATTTTCAAGTTGTTGCTCAGTCCAATTCACGAACATACGACGCTTCTAGTGATCAAGCGGCTTCAGTTCTTGCGTCAATTTGATCTTGTTAGAATGTAGGCCAAGATCTTTTCGCGAAATTCGCCACAACGACGAGAACGATGCCCAACGCTTGAGAACGACACGTGTGAGAGACTGATTTGGGACTTCCGCAATTGATGCGCTAGCGGCAGCAATATTCTCGACACTACGGGCACTTCTTTGTCTCACTGGCACGGGAACATTTTGTACTGAGCCTGTGGATTCAAATTTTTCCACTAGACGCTCAACTGTTAACCTGGCAGGACGATTATGACGACCATAAATTGTATGTAGCGCTCTTAAAGTGTTGACCACTGACTCCGACTTTCGGTAGTAAATTTTAATAATTTCGACTCGTTGTTGGATCGTATAACTTTCCATGATAAAATGGCAAACCTTATTGAAGAGAAATGTCAAGAGAGCGGGAAAAAATATGGCGTCGTTTGCTGTCCCTATCGGTCTACTTTTGTAGCGTCCCTATTGTAAAACCCTTTATTTTTAGAAATAAAAAATATTTTAAGAAACAAGAAGTATATGTTGATTTGAGAATAATTAAAGAAGTGGTGATTCTCATCGGCTTTGTTGGTCTTTTTGATGGTTAAATGAAAACAGTTTTCATCTGATTTTTCCCAACGTTTCGACGGTGATTGCCGTCTTCTTCAGGGGATGTCTTTATTCACAAAAATGACAAAAGTATGTTTAGTTTAATACATACGAATATTATGTACATTGTATAAGTATGACTTACATTGAGTTGAAGATTTAAAAAAAAAAAATAAAAACAATTGGAATAAATATGAAATAAAGCGCTTCCGATGTGAAGGCTTGTCAACTGTCAACTGTTAAATTTGAACTGTATAGTTATTTGTGTTTGAAACTAAGGAACAGTAAACGGCGGATATGTTTTGAGTGTCTTGTTTGCGGTTCATATTGTTTTTGTTATTTATTATGTGAAGTGTTTCTAATGTGTAGCGTTTTGATGTGTTTCTCCGTTGCAAGAATTTCGGCTCCTTCAAAATCTGGTTGATGTCCTGTTCCTATAGCGTGGCATGCTAGTGCTGTCTTTTCAGAGCTGTTTTCATTTAACCATCAAAAAGACCAACAAAGCCGATGAGAATCACCACTTTGATTATTCTCAAATCAACATAAACATCAACGTGGTCAAAATTATAAATCATTGAAACAAGAAGTATTCAACTTCTCTTGGTCTTAAAAATTATTTAAAAATAAGCCAATTGGTTATGGCAGTAAAAGCTGGAATAGATAGTCAGACAGACGGACGGAATTACCGGACTCTCGTAAGAAACTGCACTGTTTGTATGTGAGGTTAGTTTTGCGAGACGGGTATAATTACATTTCAGAAAAGCGGAATATTTTTGTTCACTTTTGGAAATTCTAAATTGCTTATACAAAGGAGGAGGATAGAAATAAAAACAAAACGATTGACCTAATCATCATATTCAAACGCATTACAAGAAATATGAATCGTAAATACAACTGATAAGAAGTATAAACAAAAAAATCTCTATTTTGAAGAGTGAATGTGCCGATGATAACAACACAGTATTAACCTTGAAGTGCATAATTGTACATGTATTTATTTTTTTATATTACTTAAAATTGTGCAAGATGTCGAACTGTCTTAGAGTCTCAGTTACTTTTGCACACAGTGTTCCACAAAAGTCATGGTACAGCATACATTTGTAGTCATACTCATAGTGCTTAAAATATTCCTCAATAAATCAAAATTTCAAAATGTTTCAACTTAATTTAGCAGATTAACAATGGTTCCTAATTTCAATAACAAGAAAAGAAATATTTTTGCCATAAATAAATTAAAAAAAAAATGCAAGTGTTGTCAGCCAATAGAACCATATCATCAGCGTCAGTAAAACTTTCGTTTGAGTTCCAGCAATCAGAATTCCACCAGGTCGGACATCACAAATAATATCGTCGATACATTAAGCAAAGAGGAAATCAAATGTATGTTATATATTTACCTATTGTAATACATATGAATATTAGAATATCAAAACAAGTAGGTGTTTAATTTCTTAAATCGATTTGCTAGTTTAAAATCTTGCCTATACGCCCGAGTGCAATATCATCCATATTCTCAAATGAAGAAAAGGAAATAACGGGTTTCAAAAGTATAGGGCTGAAATTCGACGTTTGTCAAACTGAGTTGTTAAACTATTTTTTTTTTCAGCTGAAAGTCTGACATTTACGAAAGTGGATCGCTTAACTATCGCACAACGCATATAAATTATTAAAACCTACTACAAAAATGGTGATTCTGCCACAGCCACGAAAGACCGTGTTTATGCAGATAAACCTTTAACTCCTAAGCACTTCGTCAAGTGAGATACCGCCAAATATATGTCAAAAAGTGTAATTTTCGACCATTTTTTGACACATATTATACTCAAAAGAATCGATGCCTGCGACTTGCAACAATTCGCGTGGTGGTCATTTACATGATGTAGTGTTTCACACATAATGTCAACGTTCAAACTTCATAATAATAAAAGAATTATCATGAAAAAAATATTTTATGCATTTTATTTACGTTTACCTTTGGAACCGCAAAATGGATAACCCCGGTATATTTGTGGTCAACCATCGACCAAATTTTCACGTTGCGGCAGATCCTGGAAAAGACCTATGAACTCCAAATCGATACCCACCACCTTTTCATCGATTTTAAGGCCGCATATGACAGCATCTACAGAGACTGTACAAAGCAATGTATAGTTTTGGCGTCCCTGCCAAGCTCGTTCGCTTGTGCAAAATGACGATGGAGAACTCACGCTGCTCCATCAAGGTTTCCAACGAGCTCACGGAATATTTCGACATCAAAAAAGGATTGAGACAAGGCGATGCACTGTCATGCGATTTCTTTAACATCGTTCTTGAGAAGATAGTGCAGAACTCCAACGTCAACACCAGAGGCACTATCTTCCAAAAATCTGTTCAACTTCTCGCGTACGCCGATTATATTGATATAATGGGAAGAACACAGCGTGATGTCAATGGCGCCTTTGCGAGAATTGAGACAGAAGCGGCAAAAATGGGTTTAGCGATAAATGAGGGAAAAACGAAGTATGTATATGCTGTCTTCGAGGAAGGACACCCAACACCGACGGCTCGGGCAGAACGTCACAATAGACGCATATAACTTCGAGGTAGTAGAGGAGTTTGTCTACCTAGAGGCTCCGCTGTAAACACGGGCAATAACACCAGCGCCGAGATCAGACGAAGAATAACTCTTATTAATCGCTGTTTCTTTGAGCTAAGAAAGCAATTGAGTGGAAAAGCCCTCTCTCGAGGAACTAAGGTAAAGCTGTACAACACACTCATCATCCCAGTCCTTCTGTATGGTGCGGAAGCATGGACCCTGACAAAATCGGATGAAAGTGCCTTAGGCTGTTTCGAGAGGAAAGTTCTTCGGGTCATCTTTGGCTCCGTGTGCATTGAAGGGGAATGGCGAAGAAGATACAACAGTGAACTTTACGGGTTGTACAAACGACATGGACCTAGCCAGAAGGGTCAAGGTCCAGAGACTCGGATGGCTCGGTCATTTAGAACGAATGGACACCAATGCTCCGGCGCGGAAAGCCTTCGACACTATTCCCGAGGGACGTAGGAGGAGAGGAAGACCGCGACTCAGGTGGCGCACTCAAGTGGAAGAGGACCTCAATCAACTTGGAGTGCAAAGCTGGAGACGACTAGCTAAGGACCGAGCTAGCTGGCGGAGACTGTTGATTGAGGCCCAAGTCCACAACGGACCGCAACTCCACCTTTAGTAAGTAAGGTATAATAGTGTTAGCTTATTGCATAGCTATGGTATTTGTTGCCTCTAAGTCATTAAAAACTGACTTTTCAAAATTGAATTTAAAAAAATGATAACGATTCAAGTTTCAACTAAGTCACCACTTTTGCAAAGGCTTGTTAACTTTTAAGAAATTATATATAGGCATGCTCATGATAATTTCTCATTGAAACATTGATTTATTTCTTATTTCGAATACCATCCATCCAGATGCAGCAACAAAATTTGAATTTTTCACGATCTTAATTTTAATGTTTGTAAGTTTGCAAACGCTCTTAAGCTAGTTCATGCAACCAATCTAGGCGTACTATTTTCATCTTCTGTAAGACGAATATTTTGAGTTTAATTTCATTTATGAAACGAACTATTTCTGTATTTCATCTAACCTACATCTGGATAATCACATACACAAACATACAGAAAAAGCCGTGCGTTGCATGAGCTCAAAACTGAGAGAGGGTGTTCACAGTCAACAAAGGCGAAGTTCATCTTCATAATAAATTTATAATTTGTTTTTTATTGGGCTCGATGCAACAAATCATTTAGATATTTCACCCCACAACAAAATTGAGCTTAAAAAATAAAACCCATTTGGCAATCGTGCATAAAGCTCGATTTGATCAAATGATAAACAAACGAGGCGAGAGCCTGCAAAAAATGTGTAAGACCCCTGCTTTAAATTCAATATTATTTGACCGTGACACATCATCAAAAATGCTCACTAGATGCTAAGCTCTTGCCCCTATTTTGTGCAAAAATAAACACAAAATCTGGGGGATTCAACTCACTGAATTATTGTATCCAGCTGTATTTGAATTGGGCAAAGCGGAGGTGTAGCTATGAAATTTCTTTCGACTTGGACATTTCTTGGTTTTTACATTTTGTTCGTTTGGGTTGAAGCCCAAGGACGAAGTGGTGCTGGTGGCTACGGCAACACTGGTGTGATAAAAAGTAAGAAAAAGTAAAATTGCTCTTTTAAGCTGTAAATAAAATATGTTTTTTGTATTGCCAGGAGAAACCAACCACTGCTGGAGAAGGTACGATGGATACAATAAAAACAAATCACCAGGAATAAAGGCTGAGATCAAAAGGCCTTTTGGAGTGTTGTGTACGTTCAAATGTACAATTTTCATGTACAACAGGTATTGTGGTTTTGTAAAATTTCATATTTTAAAAAGGGTGATGTTTAAAAGATTTTTTTTTTTATTAATTTTTTATTGCAGCTTCTCAAAATGTGAATTTATTTACGACTACAAATTGTCATGCTACTTATTTACCTCACTGCCCGATTGCTTACAATTGAAATGTACGTTTCTTGAATATATTAGTAACTTTTAGCAAGTAATATGTTATTAAATGTGTTCACAAATTGTGCCAGTGTTTTTTTCTTACTATCGAACTTGGTCTCAAATCTATCTGCGTTTTGTTCATTCACATAATTCATAATTGTTTTGTTTATGTTGTTTAAATGTTGCAATATTTTATTTCTGTACACAAGACTATTTTTTTCATGAGCAAGTTTCTTAGTAATAAATAATCTTAAACCATAACCGTGTGTAAGGTACGTTCCTACATTGATCTGCGTAATCATCTTGTTTGTCTGTTTGGCGTTGACTAGAACACGTAAGTAAATTCATTGAAAACAAATAAACACATGTACAGTGATTCTAACTACAAAGTACGACACTTGCAAGAAATAAAAAATAATAAATAAATGAGTTTCAGAAACTTTTGATTTATATATCCGCTAAAAAACTAGCTCGGTGCGTCAAATGGAAGATATAGATATCAGTGTACGCATGAGGACCCAAACGTCCTCTACAACCTCTGTCTACCAAGTCCTCCACGTGGTGACCACCGGGTGTGTAGTACCTCAGCTGGAGATAGGTTGAAAATCCCTATGGAAGGCTTTGGCGACAGCTAACAAGAGAGGGCGGGGAGAGTGTAATCCACTGATGCACTACTCTTTCTTCCAGGTGGCAGCAAAAGAATTCGCAGGATGGAGTCGGCGGTGGCGTTTGCAGTTCCAGTAAGGTTGAACTACTCAGTGAACACCCATTGCACTTTGCAATAATATTGCTGACTATCTTATTGATTCTATTATGTGTAATGGAAACTGTAAAAGAATATTTCACACACAATGTATTGACGCTCCATTTAGTACCATCAAGCTCTTCAACAAGAATAAATCGTTTTACTACTTCTGCGACGAATGCGACCCTTTCGTATATAATAATATTGCTCGAGACACTCTTAAAACCATGAAGCAGCTTGAAAATATGCACGAACAACTGAAGTTTTTGTCCGAAAAAATTGACAACATTTCCTCTCAACCTCAACAACAAATTAGAACAACGAGAAGTAAAACTAAGAATGACAAAATAGCATCATCACTAGAATCTAACAACACGCCGCCGCCGCCGGTAAAACGGAAAAATATTGAACTAAATAATGAAGCCCAAGACGACGATCCAATAAGGAAAAAAATGGCTACATCCATATTTAGTAATTTATCTTTATCACGACCTTTGCTGAATTTTAACAAAGACCCGCAAGCTCCTAATTCTCTTCAACTATATATACCATCGACCTCGTCAACAGCACCAATAACTTCATCAGTTCCCACTGGCATTACTGCACATACTACCTCAATGACGCAATCTACCTCATCAATTCTAACTTCATCCAACGCATTGATACTCAGTCAACAGTCATCAAATAATCTTCAAAGCGACCAATTAAATGTAATTGAAGAATCTCCCATCTCAAATGGTCTGAAGGTTGTTGAAGGCCAAAAGATTGTTTTCATCTCTAAATTGGCCCCTTCAACGAATGCACTTGACATTAAGAACTATTTGAAAGATAAAACTGACGCCACACTCAATTTCAATGTGGAAAAAATTATTCATCGTAACTTCTCCAAATATTCTTCATTCAAAATAAGAACCACAGACTCATTGTTCCATTTAATTAATTCGACATCTTTTTGGCCAACTGGAGTCATAGTTCACGAATTTATGAATAAGATGAACAAAAACATAAATCCTTTTCATCAGATCCAGACAATGCATTCTCGAAGACAAAGCAGCTCAAACAGATATTAATTTACTATCAAAACGTAAACGGACTTCGGACAAAGACCAACTTGATATACAAAAATGTTAATAATCTTCCTCATGATTTTATTATTCTGACGGAAACATGGCTAAACAGCTCGTTCATGGATTCTGAGTTTTTTGACGCATCCTACCAAATATTTAGACGAGACCGGCATTTATTAGACGACGCTACTGTGGGAGGTGGCATTTTAGTGGCGGTTAAAAATTCTTTCGTGTGCCACCTTGTTGACGACTTCCGATCTGCCCAAATTGAAGTTCTGTGTATTAAGATTCATATGGAAACAGGACATTTATTCTTAGTCACTACCTATTTACCTCCAAACTCTAACAAAAACATATTTGAAAACTTAAATGACTGCATCGAGGGAATCTATGAATTGCTGGAACCTGAAGATGAAATTTTGATTATTGGAGACTTCAACCTACCAAATCTTAACTGGATAAGACAAGACATCGAAGACTACTACACTAATGAGAATGCTTCAAGTGTGAATGAGATATTTTTTACTGACAATATGTCCTCTTATTGCCTGCGACAACTAAATGGAGTGACCAACGACTCGGGAAAGACTTTGGACTTAATATTCTTCTCCCTCAATGTAAACACTGCTGCTGCTGTAACTCGATCTACAAGTATTCTGACTGTTGAAGATCGTCATCATCCTGCCTTGGACATCGCCTTAAACCTCAGCATGGGCTCTTTTACCAACCAATATAATACCAAACTTGAGTTCAACTATTCAAAATGTAATTATGTCTTATTATGTAATATGTTAAGTATGATCGATTGGGATATTTTATTTTATAATTGTAATATTAACGAAATGTGTAACATATTCTATACAACTCTGTTCAACTGCTTCTGTGATACTGTACCATTTAAAAAACCTCGGAATATTTCTAGTTCACCACCATGGTTTGATAGTCATCTTAAATTCTTAAAAAACAAAAGAAACAAAGCATGGACAAAATATGTCAAAACAAGAACTGATGGAGATTATACAACCTTTTTAATCATTAGTCAACTTTTTACTGAATACTCGAATATTGCATACGATAGTTATATTCATAAATTAGAAAATGATCTTAAGTCGAACCCAAATAGTTTTTGGAACTTCGTGAATAGAAAGAAAAAAACTAGTAACTACCCTAATACAATGTCTGACTCTTTTTCAACTAGCACTAATCCCTTAGTAATTGCTAACATGTTTGCTAACTATTTCAAAACTGCTTTTGAGATTACTGATTATGGTGACACCTCTTGTAATTCTTTTTCTTCTACCACTTCTTTCTCTCATCTAAACTCTATAAACTTTGATATTGACTTGGAAACTATAAAGCTTAATATTCTAAAACTTGACGAATGTTTTAGTCCAGGACCTGACGGAGTACCTTCTTCTATTTTAAAGAATTGTGTTGACCATTTATCTTATCCTTTATGTGTTCTATTCAATGAATCTATTTGTAACTCTATCTTTCCCTCTATTTGGAAAAGTGCCTATATCACGCCAACTCATAAAAAAGGCCCAAAAAATGAAATTAAAAACTACCGTCCTATTGCCAAGTTATCCGTAATACCTAAACTGTTTGAGTCCATTATATGTAACACTCTTTCCTTTTATTGTAGTTCAATTGTTTGTGAAAGTCAACAAGTTTTATGAAAAAGAAGTCAACTGTTACTAACTTGTTAAATTTTACTTCGTTCTGCTTAGATGTATTTGAAGACCATGGACAAGTAGATTGTGTGTTTACTGACTTTAGCAAAGCCTTTGACAAGTTATGCCATACAACGCTAATCAAGAAAATGGACAATCTTGGATTTAGCTCTAAGTTTTTAAAATGGATATCCTCATATTTAAGTAACAGACATTACAATGTAGTCTTCTTAAATGAACTTTCAACTAATTTTGTAGTCAACTCCGGTGTCCCTCAGGGTAGTCACTTAGGACCAATTTTATTTATATTATTTATTAACGACTTAGCTTTGACCATTAAAAACTCTTCAATATTAATATATGCAGATGACGTAAAAATTTTTAAAAGTATTAAATCACATCTGACTGCTTGTTATTACAGGAAGACCTTGTTCTTTTCGGGAGTGGTGCAATCTAAACCGTCTTGTCTTAAATGTTGACAAGTGTAAAAGTATGACTTTTACACGCAAACAAAATCCCTTTGTATTTAGTTATATGTTTGATCTGTCACCGTTAAACAATGTCTCTGTATTCTCTGACCTTGGTATAATCCTAGACTCGAAACTAACTTTCAACTTTCACTTAGACTATATAACTAAAAAAGCCAATAGAATGCTAGGATTCATAAAGAGATTTAGCCGCGACTTTCAGGACCCTTATGTTTTAAAACTTTTGTTTGTATCGTTCGTAAGGCCAATACTAGAATACGGATGTGTAGTATGGTCACCATATTACTCAATTCACACAAATAGACTTGAAGCAGTTCAAAGAAGGTTTATGCGTTTCTGCCTACGTTTCTTTTCTTGGTCCCCAAATAATATTCGTCCTTCTTACTGTCATAGACTTGCTTTGGTTAAACTTCCCTCTTTCACACATCATAGACAATACCTTCAGTTCTGTTTTATTACTAATGTGATGAATGGCTCTATATTATCTCCATCAGTTTTAAGTAGATTTAACTTTAGTTTCAGTCGTACAAGCATAAGGCTGCAACAAACAACCTCTACAACTTCCTTTCAGTAGATCAAACTATGGTGCCAATAATCCAATAAATCAAATGGTCTTAATCTTTAATAAGTATTATTTTCTTATAATTTCGATAACGATAATTTAAAAAGCGAATCTTTCAAAACTTTATTTTATAATGCCTTATCATAAATGCAGGCTTTTAAATAATTAATTTAATTCATGATAATTTTGTATTTTATAATAATTGTTTAGACATAGATATATGTAGTTCATAAGTTTGTAAACGTTAGTTATTAACGACTTAAATAAATGAAATGAAACACCTTATCCTGGCTACTTCGATATATTTGGAGCTCAGGCCGATAAGGAGTGGTTTTTCCGGCTCTTTGCCTTTATAGTTTAAATAAGGACCTAGCCCACCAGGTTGGCGGTAGTGCTTTGGAGTGATTTCCCAATCACGTAAAGAATAGCTAGTTGCGAAGCAACAACAAGCCTCGGATACGGACGGATTTACTGATGACGAACCATGCAAATTCAATAAGGACAACGAGATTCGGATATGTACGTGGAACAGACCACGTGCAGTCGAAGAACTTGTGGAGGCCCTAGACCGTTATAAGGCGGATAAAACCGCCAACCAGAAAATGTGATGGGTTGGGCCGGGCAAAAGGAGGATGAAAAACTGCGGTATGTACTACGGCGACTGTTACAGAGAACAACAGCAGCGTCTGTTTGGATGTGGCCTTTTCGTTAAATGCAGGCTTAGGCAGCATATCCTAAACTTCAGAGCTGTCAACGAGCAGCTCATGACAATCCGCATAAAGGCTTAATTCGGCAACATAAGCCTAACATTCGCTCACGCCCCACAGAAGAGAAAGATGACGTTACCAAAGACAAGTTCTACGAGCTCCTCGACAAGGCATACGAGATTTTAGCACAAACTTTCGGTCAATCGCATCAATTCTCAATACAAATAAATATATAAACAATAACTCATGAGCACATATGAAATACTAGCCGACCCTGCGACCTTCGTCTCGCCACCTTTCAGAGCAACCTTAGAATTATTATTAGCTGCGTTTTATTACTACGATGATCTGATCCGGATCAGATCAAGAATATAAAACAGCTTCTATCATCAATTTGTTTTTTACTTCAAGTTTGGCAGCTGTTTGTAATTTTTTCATTCTGACAATTAGATCGGAGTTGCCCTCCGATAATTTTTTTGAACGATTATTATGTTGTTTCTTAGGGGAAAAGTTTTTGCTATGAAATTGAAAAATATTTCATTACCGTATAGATAAATGTGTGAAAGTGGCAGCACAGTTTTTATTGAAAATTTACGCCAACGTTTCAACTTGTGTGCGGAAGAAGAACTAATTTTTGGATCACAAAAATTGATCCAAGTGAAAAGCAGGATTTCAATTTGTTGTTGTTACACACATAAATCAATGATCTGATCTGGATCATTGTGATAATAAAACGCAGCTATTATTATCTCCGTGCTCTCGTTGAATATTTCGAATTCCCAATCCAAAATTAATAATTTTTCTCTATGGAAACCAATGAGTTTTCCTAGTTTTTCATCAAGAACTTTCTATTTTCCATTCGAAAACACATTATGAAATTTTCCAGCTTTCCATTTGGAAACCAATGCATCTACAATTACATATCGCAAATGACCGAAATGAACCCAATATTCATAAGGCGAAATTATGCCATCAAATCACCAGTGGACCTGTTGCTGCGAAAGCCGTACTGCCGGTCATTAAGAAGCTTTCGGTCTTCGAGATATTTCTTGAGCTGATAGTTTATCAGCGTTTCCATGACCTTAGAAAGAAGGGACGTAAATGCAATTGGACGATAATAATTGGAAGGAGAAGACGATTCGCTTTTTTTGGGATTGGCTGGACAAATACTGTTTTCCAACTGCTCGGAACGAGCCCAGAAGAGTAGGATAGATGGAAAAGCTTAAGCAAGGGTTTTACCAGCATGGAAGAACACCTCTTCAGAACAATAGCGGGGATACCATCCAGACCAGCGGATTTATGTATGTTGAGATCCTTTAAGACTCTTGCCACAGCACCAGTGCGAAAGAAGATTTGTCCCATGGAATCATTGACGCACTCAAGAACAGGCGGAGTCATGACACCATCAGGCAGCGCAGAGTTGGCGGCGAACTGCCTAGCAAAAAGGTTCGATTTCGCGATCGAGCTAACAACTGGAGTGTCATTGTCAGCGAGCGTAGGAACCGAGGAAGAAGAAGAATTCTTTATATTTTTTACAAATGACCAACAATTCTTACTGCCTTTGGGACATTGCAGTATTTTTTGCCTTAATGTTTGGTCATGTAAATATTTGGTCCGCCGAATATGGGCATTGCAGGCCTTCCTGGCTTGTTTAAATTTGTTCCGGTTTTCCTCAGAAGGGTTGGCTCTAAAACACCGGAACTTTAACTCTTTTTCCCTGATAACCTGGAGAAGCCACGAAGAATTGGTACATTGAAATCGCCCGTAATAACGATTTCAGTGTGAGGATACAGGGAAACAATTCTTTGAATAGAGTCAGACAGAGCGCCAAAGAAAGACGAAAGTGAAAAAAGATGATGAAAATGAATCATTGCAATGCAGCACCTGCTTTCGAAACACAAGCTTTTTCCAAATTAAAGGAAACGGCAGCAGCTTTGAAAAAATAATTGCTCTGCCTGTTTCTTTCTGTTTGATTATTTTTTTTTTGTTATTTATAAAAACGTTCTTATAAAGTTTATGGGTTCAGTTACTTGCCATATTTTCATTAATACTACTTACTTACTTACTTATGGTGGCGCTACAGTCCAGGTCGGACCAGGGCCTCACCCAACAAACTTCTCCAGCCAGCTCGGTCCCTGGCTAACTGTCTCCAGTTTCGCACGCCAAGTTGGTTCAGGTCCTCTACCACCTGTGTGCTCCACCGGAGTCGCGGTCTTCCTCTTCTGCGACGTCCTTCCGGATTGGATTCGAAGACTCTACGAGCCGGAGCATTATTTTCCATTCGCTCAACATGACCCAACCATCTAAGTCGTTGGACCTTAACTTTTCTGGCTAGGTCAGTGTCGCTGTACAGCTCGTACAGTTCTTGGTTGAATCTTCTCCTCCATTCCCCATTAATGCAGACAGGACCAAAAATCACTCGAAGAATTTTTCTCTCAAAGCAGCCCAAAGCGTTTTCATCAGATGTTGTCAAAGTCCATGTCTCTGCACCATACATGAGGACCGGGATGATGAGGGTTTTGTAGAGTGTCACTTTAGTTGCTCGGGAGAGGACTTTACTACTCAATTGCCTTCTAAGTCCAAAGAAGCAGCGATTGGCAAGAGTGATTCTTCGTTTGATTTCAGCGCTGGTGTTGTTGTCTGAGTTGATAGCGGATCCCAGGTAGACAAAGTCCTTAACTACCTCGAAGTTAAATCTGTCTATGTTGACGTTTGCTCCAAGACGTCGATGTTGGTTGTCCTTTCTTGTCGACAGCATTAACTTGGTCTTGCCCTCGTTAACCGCTAGACCCATCTTCCTGGCCTCCGTCTCAAGGCTCACAAACGCTCCACTGACATCACGCTGTGTTCTTCCAATTATGTCAATGTCGTCTGCGTATCCTAGTAGCTGGACGGACTTTTGAAAGATTGTGCCTCTGGTGTTGACATTGGAGCTTTGCACAATCTTTTCAAGGATGATGTTGAAGAAATCGCATGACAGCGCATCGCCTTGTCTAAAACCTTTTTTGACATCAAAAGCGTCCGTTAGGTTTTTTCCGACCATGATGGAACAGCGTGAGTTTTCCATTGTCATCTTACACAGACGGATGAGTTTTTCATTTTCATTAATACGATATAGTATTTTCGTTTTTGTTTTTGCAGTTTAAGAACAAGTTTGCAAGTGTCAATTGACCATAATGGTCAAATGACACATTACCAAAGCGACAGATAGCTATATATGAAAATATGGTCATATGACACAATTTAAAAGTGTCAATTGGCCCACAAATAAGTGAAGTTAATTCCCACACAACTTCAAACGAATAAAGTGAAATTATAATCCACTAGAGGTGAAAATATGACCTGTGAAGTTATGCACCCGCACCGTCCAAAATGCTTGTTTTTTCATGAAACGCATTTCTATCTAGTCAATTGTTAAATTCGACTTTCCAAAAAAACATGTCTTTGGTTGCCCTTTCATCAGGAATGCTGTTGGGCAGTATAATTAATTGTTTGAATTATAATGAGATCATACTGACTCTTAAAACTTTTCGAATGTCCTGTCCAAAACTCTTTCTTGATATTTTGTCAATCTTGGTTTCTTTATTTTTTAAAGATAAGATTTTCTTTTTTTTTTTTATAATGAAAACGCTCTCAAGAGGTTCATATTCCCTTTTTATGCCAAAGCATAGTGCGACCGTTAGGGAAAGTGGGATAGACGGAGAGGGTTAAGGATGAGATGTCGGTTAACTGTGGTCTTGAATTTTTGAATATTGCAGTGACTGGGAAAGACAGAGTGTGGAAGAAAATTCCACATTCGCGTAGTACGGCTAAAGAACGATTCTCTGAACATGACCGTACGTCCAAAGTTGGGCTCGATATACCGTTGAAGTAACGGCAGAAGAGGGTGAGGCATGAAACATTACGTCGATATTCGAGAGACGTATATGTCTCATTGACATACTGCCTTCTATACTGTCCAAGAGACTTAAATACGTCACTGGAGCATCAGCCCAAACGTGGGAGTTGTACTCCCACTTGCCAGATCAGAAGGGGAAAAAAGTCTCTTGAAGCGTCTTAAGAAATCTAAATATCTTGCGGCATTTTTGGCAATATCGCTAATCTGATCGCTCCACAAGAGATGGTCGGTGATGCACATACCGAGAATCTCGAGATGTTTGGATTCAAAGATGCAAGTGCCACTCATGAACAGTGGCAAGTGCGGGGAAACCATCCGGCCAGCGAATATGTGTATGTTGAGATCTTTTAGTACTCTCACCATAGCACGAGTGAAGAAGATTTGTCCTCTGGAATCATTGAAGCGCTCAAAAACTGGAGGAGGCATGACACTTTCTGGCAGTGAAGAGTTATGGAGGCGAAGTGCCCAGCAAAAAGGTTCGTTTTCGCGAGAGAGCTAACGACTATAGTATCATCATCAAGACATCAACGAGTGTTAGGACCGAGGAAGATGAATAATTCTTCATGTTTTTCACAAAAGACTAAACATTTTTACTGGCTTTGGGACATTGCAGTATTTTTTGTTTTAGTTTTTGGTCATGTAAACATTTGGTCCGTCGAATATGAACATTGCAGGTCTTCCTGGGTTGTTTAAATTTATTCCTGTTTTCCTCAGTAGGGTTGGCTTTGTAACAACGGAAACTTACCTCTTTAACCCTGACAACCTCTTTACAGCTCATATCAAACCATGCGTTCTCATTGGGTCTGATGCTTTTAACCCAGTTGCGATAAAAGTTCTCATTCCCAGAAGAATTAAATTTGTGAGCATATCCGCACTGGAATGTACGTCACTATAGCAGAAGTATAGTGACCACGATCATAAGTTTTACAGTTTTTGTTTTGCGTATAATTGAAATTTAGAATAAAGGTACACTAGGAATGTTTAATGAAGAAAAACTAGATCAGAGCAGCACAGACCAGCACAAGTAAATGAAAACTGTCAGAACAAGTAAGAACAGAAAAGATCAGCTCCCTATTTAATCTTTTTTACAGAATAAAATCAGCCCGCAAATGAATATTCCAAGTCAAATCAAATTGAATAAAATGTTCATTTTTTGGAAACAAGATTCTGAATAGCTTTTTAGATTTTTTTCGAGGAATTTTTACTTGGGAGTATAGTAGTAATGTTTTTACTTCCTCGGAAAACTCGTTAATGGAGATAATTGCAAAAAATTGTTTGATTGGAAAAAATGAAAATAATTTGGCATTTGTAATTTTGACATTTGATAGTTTTCACAAAGCTGCACCAGCAAAAAAGTAGGGGCAGAAAAATGTGTACTTAACTGAGCTGGACAACTTCATGGAACACAAAACGACAGATTGTAGAACAGTTTGGGGCAAGGTTTTTACTCATGGAACACACAAACGTGTACTTTTTGCATCTTGTCTGTACTTTTCTGTGCGGAGCAGATTCATTAAACAGACCTACTATTTACAATCCTTTAATAGTATGACACCACTCAAGACTAGTGGTTTAACCGAAGGCGTCTATCAGCAACAGTCTTATGCAACGGTAGAGTTGTCATTGACAACTTCTTTCCTTCTATAAAACGTACTTTAAAAATATAGTCTATCCTCTTTGCATAGAAAACAAACATTAATTTACAGGTTATATTTTTTGTTTGCTTATAACTTTAATTTAACTATTGTTCTTTCTTTGGTTTGTCCTTGATGGGGTGTGGTGATTTGTTGAATTACATTTCGTTAGCATCATTCTACAGTAAAAAGTAAACCGGAACTTGAGATTCCAGTACATGTAATATCTCTAACGTTTTAATCACTGTTGAAATCTTGACATCCAAACTATGCATACACCAGCACGAGACAAATAACACTCAAACAAAAACTGACGTTTCTCGTATACGCACTTCGGGACATGCGCTGAAATGTAAACGAAAAAAAACTTCTATCAAAACCTATTTTTCAATTGAGCTGATTTAGAATTATAAAATCTGAGGCACAGGCAGCATCAATTTCAAAGTCTATTACCGAGATCAAATTTTTCACAAATGGCCACAGCTAGGTTTCGGGAATTTGTTTTAGTCGAACGCAAGTGATTTAAACGATATTTCCCTAACCGAACTGGGACCATGGATAGACTCTGCCAAATCCTAGTGTTTTTCTTTTTCATCTGCTTTTGTCTCCTGCCAACCTTGAACGCAGGTTTGTGTTAAGCGAAATACAATTAATTTCATTGAAATTAACTTGTGTACTTTATTCTTTGTTACCTTTTGGCTGAATAGTATGGAGTGCTCAGTGCTGGAAAAAACACACTGCCGGATCGATACAGCTGCCCGATGGGGAGTTCAAACGTCCTTTCGGAATTCTGTGTAGTTTTGATTGTTACCTCTGGTACAAGCCAATGTGAGTTGACTTTGTGAATTGTAAATTTATATTAATCTTTTTAATTTGTGCAATTTTAGGTACAGCACTTGTGAGTTTATTTTTGATTTGAGGCTGTCGCGACACTTTACAAATCTCGACGAATGTGATACGGTACGATGTAATGAGACATTCATCATGCCATGGGACTCCTGGTGGTCTTGGTCACCCTTAAATCCTTAATTAAGTAAATTATTCCACCAACAAAAGTTCGAAATAACTTCAAATCTCAATGCCTTTTTTGATCGTTCATAAATCTTCAAAATAAATCAAAGATTTTTCTAGGATGACAATGGTGCCAGGATGTTGCGCATTGAGCGCTTGTCAAGTTTATTTGTACCCGGAGCAGCATGCTGTGAATATTTTGATTGTGAAACAATAGTGAGGTTGGAGTTCTGAGAAGATTTTCAATCATGTTGTCTTGAAAAAGAAGGTCTGTTTGTTCAAATTATCCCACAATGTAGTTCTTAAGCTCATCTAGTTTAAACCAATTCATAGAATTAAGAATTTTAAGGAAAAATCAATAAACAAAAAACCTTTAAAGAGAACCCACATTTAGTGATTTTGTTTCGCCACTTTTTGAAAGTGTCGTTTTTAAATATGCAATGACATGACAGAATGTTTGCCATTTTTATGGAGAACTAGCTGGATGTACTCTGCGAGCGTTGCTACTCCACCAACTAAAATATATTTGAAGAAGATATATTACCATTTGCCAGTATTGAAATCCCTTGTCTGATAGCAGAATGGGTATCAAACTAAACTATAACAATAGTATTTAGCTGTTAAGTTCAGAAGCACTGTATTTTAAATTTTTTGAATAGAAAACCGCTGTAGCAAAATTAAATTAGTTCTATCTCTAAAAGCGGGATTAAGGAGTTTGAAAATCTAGTTTTGGAACAAAAAGAAATAAAAGCGGTCCAGAGTGTGTTATGTCGCACTATACACGTAACTGATGATAATGATGTATGCTTCCGAATTCAACTGACACATTCGAGATCAAGACGAACGCATTGTCACAATACGTGACAAGTTAGATGAAAGGCCGGTTCTAGGTTTCGACATGAAAGATGGTCTTGTAATTAGGGTCGGTAGAAATCTACTATTCATGGGCAGAGAAATGGAAGAAAACGTAATAAGATTGATCCATGAGAAGTTAGGTCATCTGGTGGTAGACAAAACTTTTATGTAGAATTTTATTCATTGCATCATGTATGCAGCTCCTGTTAGGGTGTCTGAGCGAACACTGTTTAGTATAGAGAAGAAACCTGAGCCGTTTGATACTTTACATTTAGACCATTTCGGACCACTAGACTATCCGTTAATTCAAACAGAAAGCACATATTGTTAGGGACCGATGCTTTCACAAAATTTAATAAGTTATATGCTGTAATTTCTACCAGTTCCGGGGGGTAGTTACATGTCTTTAGAAAATATTGTTAGTATTACAGTCGTCCGAGAAGCATCATTACTGATCAGGGCACCTGTTTCACGAGTTTAGAGTTTGCTAGTTTATTAAAAAAAATCATAACGCTGAACATGTTAAAGTAGCTGTGGGATTCCCACAGGCAAACGGCCAAGTAGAACGCGTTAATAGGACACTTAAAGCGATGTTGGGGAAGCTTTGCGAGCCAATTGATCATGCTGATTGGGTTCAGATACTTTCTCAAGTAGAGTTCGGTTTAAATAACTCAAAACATAGTTCTACGAAACATTCTCCAAGTGAATTGTTGTTTGGTATGATGTAGAGGGGTAAAATTGTCGACAAACTTTCCGAATATTTGGACGCAAAGTTATACTTAGCAGAGGGACGAGATTTGGTGACCCCGCTTGCCAGTGCTGAAGAGGCGAATCAAAAGTCCCAGACCTATAATGAAAATTATTTGGCTAAGTGGAATTCACCCGCAAAGGTTTATACAGTGGATGATTTTGTTATTCGTTCGTTGTTATTATGTTCGAAATACCGATGTCACGCCAGGACACAAGATTCAAATTGCGAAGTATCGCGGTCCGTACGTAATTCATAAAGTATTGTGAAATGATCGGTACGTAATATAATGTTGTCGAGGCCGCTTGTATGCGAAGTTGGATTGAGAAAAAGAAATATGATGTTATGGGCCTGCACACACGAGACTAATTCATCCGGACTAAAACCATTTTAGTGGACAAGTAAAATGAAGTGTGTAGTATGAAACGGACCGAAATTTTCAACCCGAAATTTAGTGGATGAACGAAGACTAAAACCAACACATATACAAAACCTGACAGTTTTTTATTCGATATAAATACTCACACATTTAAAATAGGTCGTGTGTGTGTGCCTGGATTAAAGACTAAAACATGTTTCAGACCAAAAGTAATTAATCCCGTATGTGCTGGCCCATTGAGAATGACTGTACGAGCAATACCATGTTCATGTAGGTTTAGTTTAGTATGAAGAATAAACATATCAAGGTCGATTTATTTTGTAGGTCGGCCGAGGTTGTATTGTAAGGTGTAAATAATGTAAATAGATCTTGAGAATGATTCAGCAGAGCGAACGCCACCGCGCCATCTGCTGGTCAGTATGAGAAAATTGTAGGACGAGAAAACAAAATATAAGATTCCGATTAGTAGAGAAACAAGACAAGTCGTGTTTTATTAAAAGTAAAGTTTAAAAAGTTTAAATTTTTTTTTTGTAAAAACCATTTACATACTATCGCTGACGATAGTACCCTTAGATTCTCATATTCGTTTTCAGACTTACATCCCTCCTCTTCGGATGTGGAACTGCAACGGCAAAATATGATAAGCTCATTAAACTCTGATTTAAACAGCATTGCACAATGGGGAGTTAAAAACCGTGTTTAGTTTAATGCTTCGTAAACTCAATACTGTCTGGTATCGTTGAAGCGTGAAATACCACCCTTGCCACTGTCTATGATTGGCACTTGCATCAATGAGACCGAACATCTCCAGATTTTCGGTATGTGCATCACTGACCACATCTTGTGGACCGAGCACATACGCGATGTCGCCAAAAATGCCGCAAGATGTTAGGGTTTCTTAAGACGGTGCAAGAAATTTGTCTCCCCGTCTGATCTGGCTATTATCTATAAGACTTATCCGTCCAAAGCTTGAGTACAATTCTCATCTGTGGGCTGGTGCTCCAGCTACATACTTAAGGCTCTTGGACGGTATACAAAAAAGAGCTGTAAGAATGATTGGTGATAGAGAAATAACCAACTCATTCACATCGTTAGACCACCGTCGTAACGTTTCGTGTCTCTCTCTGTTCTATCGTTACTTTTACGGTTTGTGCTCTTGTGAATTAGCCAGTTGCATTCCTCCCCTTAAACAAGTCGCCCGTTATACTCGCGCTTCAAGGAATGCCCATCAGTTTATCCTCGAGCCCAACTTCAGACGTACCTATAAGTATAGAGAATCGTTCCTTAGCCGTACTACGCGAATGTGGAACTCCCTTCCACTTTTTGTCTTTCCAAATTATTGCAATGTTCAGGAGTTTAAAACCAATGTACACCGGCACCTCCTTTCCTCTCCTTTCCTCCTTCCTAATGCACTCACTGTGTCTCTGGCATGAAAAGGGTACAAAAAATCCCTTGAGTGTGTGCTTATTATAAAAAAATAAATAAAAATGCATTAATTTTTATATTCTTGCACTCATATGGACTGTTTTTCATTATAACCACGAAAATAAATTCGCTTAAACTAATTTTCAATTGTTCGCAACAAATTATTTACAAATAATATATTTTATTCAATTGCTAAATAAGATTTTTTGCACTCTTGTTGAAATTATTGCAAAAATTATCATAATTTTCATTATATTAGGGTTGGCTGAGGTTTTTGATTGCCATTAAAAAATCTCTAAGCGGATTTCGCTGAAAGTCAGCTCTTAACAGCACAATACTGCGTCAAATGAGACCAATTTCATGACAATACGATGAGTGGTTCGCGAGATAATTGAGCCGAAAAAACCTAACGCATATAAGCACATACGCACATACGTACATACGAACAAACATACACACACACACACACATCATCATAAAAACGGTTGATTCCTATTTTAGTGACCTCGAAATATGGAAATATACAAGACTTGGAGATTCACAAAATTGGCCCATTATAATAACTTCCTCTGGCGCGTGGTATGAAGCGGGCTACAAAAGTTCAAGTCTTTTTTATATCTATTGAGGCAGTACAAAGTCTGCAGGGTCAGCTAGTATATAGATATAAATTTAGATTACGTTTTTACTTGCGACATTATAGATTATATGGCAAATTTTGCATTCGCAAAAAATGTTAAGATTTTGATCAAGTTTGACATTCCGATGCTAGAGAAGTTAAAAAAAGTGGGTCCGGCGATTCCGTCCGTCTGTCTGTCTGTTAACGCACCTACAGCCTTAAGCACTGGTACAATTGACTTCAAACTTGAAAATTAGAGGTTTGACGTTTGAGCGAATTTGAGTGGTTCGTTTTTTTATTGTTTTTTAAGACCAAAATTTAGGGTAGCCAACATACAAATTTCTTGGCCAAAAACCAAAGTTTCAATCTTCTCAAATACGGCTCCTACGATATTTTTTTAAACTTTCTCGAGCATATTTTTTGAAGGCATTCATGTAATTTATGTAAAAAAATATTTTTGTATTGCTCAAAAACGGTACATCAAATAGATAATTCTAAGCATTGCGTATTATAAAAAAAAATATGCTGGCTCGGGAGTTTTCACAGCATGCCATTCTTTTGTGGTAATGTTTAACCACTTTCTCGCACATATCGGGCGGTGCCTCGACCGAATAATGTAATGGAGTAATGTTGGTTTTTAATAGGCCTAGAGTTCCTGGACTATTCACGTCAACTAGGTCCTTTCTGTAGTCACATAGAAAAAATGTAACGGTATCAAATCACATGGTCTTGGAAACTTGAAATTATGCTACCAGGAAACTTATGGCTTATTGCCCCATATCACGCGCCGGCTGGAAAGAATCGGCTATCATTCGATCATATCGCTCCAAATTGACTGTAACCGTCCGCTTATTAACATCTTCCACCACGTCAATTCTATACCGAGCTCGGCAAATTGGTGTTTCTAAATACACTATGCAGCGTATTTTGACGAAAGATTTGAAACTTCATGTATACAAAGCCCAATTGACTCAGGAACTGAAGCCAGCTGACCATGAACAGCGAAATGAGTTTAATTGGGTATTGGAGAGACAACATGAAAATGCTGATTTTGCCGATAAAATCATCTTAACTAACGAGTCGGAGGCCCATTTCCGTCTTGATGGCTTCGTCAAGAGGCAGAATTGTCGCATTTGGAATGAGAAAAATCCTTGAGTGATTCACGCAAAGAAAATGCATCCTCAACGTGTCACTGTGTGATGTGGATTTTGGGCTGGAGGAATCATTGGAACTTTGTTTATGAAAATGAGTCAGGTCAAGCGGAAACAGTCAATGGTGTTCGGTATCGTGAAATGATAACCAATTTTTTCGTGCCTTGAATTGAAGAAATGAATGTGAAGGGGATGTGGTTTCAACAAGGCTGCGCTGTGCCACATCTCATACAGCCAGAGAAACAATTTAATTGCTGCATCTGTTATTTCCAGGTCGTGTTATTTCGCGTTTAGGGGACCAGAATTGGCCGCCTACGACTCAAGTCTTAAAAGAGGAAATTGGACACTGCATTAATGCAATACCGCATTGAAAACTTCATTAAAAGATCGCGTATCTATGTGCCCGGAAAGTCGCGGCCATCTGGCCGATGTGTTCTTTCATACATAACCTCACCCTGTCTACTTTACGATATAATAAGGAATTCACGTTTTTTTCATACTTTTTTCAAACGTTAAACATTTATTAGCAAGTTCGTCCGACTTAGTCGTGTACATGTTAAGTTTTGACTTTGCCTCGGTCTGCCCGGAACTAATAGATTCTACCATATTCACAGCTTCCGTTCACTAGGATTTCGGATAGCTGTGAGTACGTATCGATCGTATGGAAACTCAAACTGATTTTTGGCTAAACTAAAAAAATAGAGTGGCGCGACCGCCCTTGAAGAACCAAGGACTAAGTGGCTTACTCTCATCAACAATTATCAGGGTGCCTGTGAAGAATTGAGGTGACCTACAATTTAACGCCGATTCCGAACGGCAAAGTTGAGAAGCACTTTTTCATGACAGATTGATACTCTTGGAAGTTTTGTCAGTTTCGCAAGAGGAAGTCCCCGTGAAAGATGAAATAAAAACTATGGACACGAGCAGGACTCGAACCCACGACGACATTCGGCTTAGCAGCCAACTCAACTTACCACTAAGCTACGGACACTACTGGCTGACCTATGTGGGCCCAAAGTCCATACATGTTTCTGAACTATGGGCCCCCTTAGGTGGGTTATAATTCCATAATACAACACTTCCAAAGCACAGCCTTGAGATTTGCGATCTTGACGAAACAGAGGTGTTGACTATTATATTCCAACAATTGACAAATTTTCAAGCAAAAAAAAAAAAACAAACAAACAAACAAAGAGTACTTTAATTTATATGACAAAAACAAATTCAACGTTTATTCACCAAAACACAGATAAATTCTCAATCCATCCCCATCCCTTTAAGTGCATCTCCAGCAGCAACACCCATCATATATTCATTTGATCCCTCAGGTTCCATCTTCAATATATCACGACTTTCCTTCAACAATCTAGCGACCTCCTTTAGGTTCCTTTGGAATTCATTACGAGTGATTAATTTGTTCTGAATAGACCTTGTGGATAGAACCATAATCGGGGCATGCAACTCGTACATGATGAGTCCTTCGGGAAGAGTAAAAGTTAAAAAAAAAAATAAAATGCATTCGAAGAACTCAAATAACACAAATTCTCTCACCTCGGAGACGTGTCAGTCCCGGTTCAAGAACATCAATCACTGTCAGGAAATCTCGGCAGTATTTCTCCTTTCTCTTGATGTCTTCCAGGGACATTTCATGAATAAGATAACCTTCGGTACGACCATAAATCTGGCACAAGGAGTACTTGGCTGAAAGCAAAAGGTAATGATTTGGTCGTAAGGAACTCTGGTATCTAAAATGAAAAGAAAAGAAAACACACACATAAAATTTAGTGTTGACAATCATTTCAGGAGAATATTGTGAATACCGACTTCTTTAAGAATCCTTCGAGACCAGCAACGTTGTGAGGATCAATGGACTCCAGCTCGAAGTTCAATTTGTCAAGAAGAGTAACTAACGATTTGGCACAGAGTTTATAAGAGCAATTGTCACACCTACAAGAATATAAAAAAAAATGAAATTAAATTACTGTTGGGTTTGATGCAAGATGCTATAATCACGGTGGCCGTTCTCCGAAAAAATTAAATGATTTAAAATAATTATTACGAATATTCTTTTGGTAAATAAAAATAATTGATGAAACTTACTTCCAATCCGCATCCTGGTCTAGCGGATTCGTTGATCTCACTGAACCCTTGGTACACTCTGGACAAACAAGTGCACTGCAATCCGTCTTCAGTTCCGTTGGATCTGCACACCTCTCGCATTGACACCAGAACAATTTCCCAGCATGCATGAAATCCCTACGTTTAAGCGTTCCCTTAAAATAAAAACAGGGGTATAAACACCTTCACAACGTAACGGTGACATTTCAAAATTTCAATACCTGCAAAGTATAAGCATAACTCAACGTAATAGCTAGACCCTTTTTGATTTTCCTAGACGATCGCAACATGATCGCAAATGTTTCCGGATGATCCGTATGAGATGTATTCGGAACGCAGTCGTGTGAAAGTAAAAATGCAGTCGGATATATGGCTCTTGCCTTTACCGAGTTCTGACCGATTTCAAAACAATTTACATCGATGACACCACAAATCGTATGAATGACTTCTTCAGAATAATCTTTGCAGTTCCATTCGTCAATAAGTTTGTTGACAATAGTCTTCTGGTAGTGTTCCCACAGTACTTTGTTGAGTCGTCGTAGTTTAATATGAGCTTCCATACCCAGTATTATTGCATAGTCTTCCGGGCGATGGATTTTCATGAGAAGAATTCGCAGCGGTAGAATAAGTTCATAGAGATTTTTGATCGTTGTTAAATTGGACGTGGCCAGGAGATCTACAGCCGAGTTCTTTTCTTTAAGAAATTTACATTCATACGATGTGTGTCCGTTGACATGTCCGATGCCAGGGCATTTAGCTGAACAAAGCGGCCATTTGCACTCACTACATCTGTTTCCGGCAGTCAGTAAGGAATATATGTAAAAACTTACGAAATCTCAAGTTTTGAAAAAGCTTTCTTACTTGAATTGCGAAAGAGTCAACTTGACAGGTACATAGCATCCTAGACAAACTGCATCACTATTTGCCGGTGGACCAATTGCAAGTGGAAGCTCTTCAATTATTTGTTCGCCTGGCTCCAAGTTCTTATTGGCTACACAATAACGTCCCATAATATCGGATATCTCGATTTTGTATGGCAGGATGCTTTCAGTGTCATCTTCGGGAGTTGCTGGCGTTGAAGGTGATTTCTTCTTGTTGTGGTGTTTGTTTTTCTGAAATTTACACAAATACCTTCATAAAGTAATTCTTAAAAAAAAAAAAATAGAATGGCGCGACAGCTCTTGAAGAGCCAAGGCCCAAGTGGCTTACTCTCATCAACAATTCTCTAGGTGCGTGTGAAGAATTGAGGCGACCTACAATTTTACGCCGATTCCGAACGGCAAAGTTGAGAAGCACTTTTTCATGACAGATGATACTCTTGGAAGTTTTGTCAGTCCTTCGCAAGAGGCAGTGTCCATGAAAGATGAAATAAAAACTTTGGGCCCGAGTAGGATTCGAACCCATGACGTTCTGCTTAGCAGCCAACGCACCTATCCACTAAGCTACGAACACTAATAATAATAATTCTTGATAAAAGTGTAAAATTGAGCGATTTCTTAAAAAGAAGAAATATGTGTATGTATGTTGTACATACTGGTTCACACAATCGTTTAAAATTGAATTATACATATTCCGTTAGAAAAATGTTTCCTGACACTATAATCTGCATACTTTGTCAACATAAACTCGGTGAATAAAAAACAACAAACAACGGCGATGACGAATGAAATTCATCTGTCAGGAAGAATTAACCATTCAATGAAGACGACAACACGAAAGCCAAAATTTCCGTGTACTCGACCTTGAGGAAGTGAAGATAGCAACATCTAAGCTTAGAAACAACAAAGCTGCGGGAGCTGACGGTATCACTGCCGAACTCTTCAGAGTAGCTGGCGATGATTTGTTAAGGAACACGCACCAAATCATTTGCAGAATCGGTCGGATGAGAGCATGATCGATGAATAAAACCTCAGAATTATTTACCTGATCTTGAAGAAGATGACCCTCTAAACTGCATCAAATTTAGAGGCATCACCCTTCTAAACATCGACTATAAGATCTTTTCTGCAGTACTATATGAACGTCTAAAGCCGTTTGTCAACGAAGTGATAGGTCCATATTAGTGTGGCCTTAGGCCAGAAAAGTCCAGCATCGATCAAATATTCACATAACGGCAGATCCTGGAAAAAACTCAAGAACTCCAAATCGACACCTACCATCTTTGTATAGGTTTTAAGGCCGCGCAAGACAGCATTTAAAGAGAAGAACTGTACAAAGCCATGTCCAGTTTTTGGAATTCCTACACAACTCATTTGTCTGGGCACGATAACAATGAAATTTGTCAGAAGGCTACTGTGGAATGGAGTCAGCGGGACGGACCAGCACGATGCTGGAAGACTGGGCATCTACAGCGACAGTGCAGATTACCGCGAAGAGGAACCGCATGCCAACACTGTGGAAATAGGAGTAATTTAACTAGTCCAAATTACATAAACAACGTTGCTTTCCCAGTTGTTTCCCACCCGGAAACAAATAAGAACCAACTTCGAGGGGTGGAAGCTGGTTTATGGTATCGATGGCCCCAGAACGCCGGTCCTGAAATATCGAAACATCAAGATTCCTACGATCTATGGGACTTACTCGTTTGAGACCTATTCATCTGTGAAAACCGTCATCAAAGAAGTTCTCGCTTTGCCTGCTTCTTCAGAAGTATTCAAGTCTACGAAAATAAGCTTAAAAAGGTGAGACTGTTGTAGTATGTAAATCTGTATCAGTGATAACAAGGACCAACGAAGAAGGGTCAAGACGAACGCTGAAGTCCGAAGAGCTGAATTCCATAAAGACCAACATTCTCAAGTCATCTTATCTTGGCCGTCAACAACGAAGAACTGCGAAAGGTCTCCTCGAAGAATTTGTAGACATCTTTTCGTCATCGTATGGGAAATATGGTAGAACACAACTGGTTCAACATTTAATTAACACCAGGGATGTAAAGCCGATCCGTCAACCTGCAAGACGCCTTCCACTAGCCAAGCAAGGTAAGGTTGAAGAACTGATAACCACCATGAAAGAAGAAAGTCTGATCGAAAACTCTAAAAGCCCTTAGGCGTCTCCTGTGGTCCTGGTCAAGAAGAAAGACGGATCAACCCGCTTTTGTGTGGAATATCGAAGGTTGAATGATGTGACCAAGAAGGATAGTTACCCTCTTCTAGGATCAGTGATACTCTTGACGCGATGGAAAGATCACAATGGTTCTCAACTTTGGACATGAAAGGTGAATACTGGCAAGTATCCTGAAGACAAAGAAAAGACCGTTCAAAGTGATGTCTTTTGGACTATGCAATGTTCCAGCGACTTTTGAGCTCCTATTGAAATGCGTCCTGCAAGGACTGACATGAAAATCTTGCCTGGTCTATTTGGATGACGTCATAGTATAGGGGAAAAAATTTGACGAATACTGTACAAGTTTGAGAGCCATGTTTCAAAGACATCGAGAAGCCCACCCCAAGCTCAACCCCAGAAAAGTGTTCTCTATTCAAAACTGGGACATATGTTCTCATCCCATGGAGTTAAGACGGATCTTGATAAGGTTGACACCATGAAGAATTGGCCAACACCACAGGAAAAACATGAACTCCGAAGCTCTCTTGGCCTAGCCACCTTCTATAGGCGCTTGGTCAAGAACTTTGCTGGTATCGCCAAGAGTCTACATCAGCTAACGGAAAAGGGAAAGCAACGCTTGTGTAAAGCACCATTGCTGACCTACCCGACTCCAGGAAAACCGTTCATCATTGATGGTGATGCCAGCAATGTCGGGATTGGTGCTATATTGTCACAGGGACATGATGGCGAAGAAAAGGTAGTTGCCTATTACAGCAAGGAAGTCGAAGTCGGAAAGAAACTATTGTGTGGCCAGAAGAGAAATTCTTGCACTGATTTTGGCATCAAAGCACTTCCATAAGTAACTCTATGGACAGAAGTTATTTCTCCGAACTGACCATGGAGCACTGAACTGGCTTTTGAATTTCAAGAATCCAGACGGTCGAGTGGCCAGAGGGATTGAGAGGCTGCAGACGTACGAGGAAGGCTCAACAAGAAGACCCAGATATTGAAGACATTCTCGCATGGAAGAAAAACCAGCAAAAACCAGAATGGGCTGATATCTCTGACAGAAGTCATGCTCCGAAGGCCTATTGGGCACAATGGGGCTCGATTCATGTCCAAGAGGGTGTCCTAAGGCGTAAGTGTCAGCAGATGCAAAGTCTTATGTAATGCAATTAGTCTTACCGAGATCGAAGATTATGGACGTTCTGCGAGAGATGCATGATTGATTTTCGAAGGGCCACCTAAGAGTAAACAAGACGCTAGAAAAGATTCGACAACGATTCTACTAGCTATGTAGCAAGGGAAGATGTGGTGTCGAAAATGCGATACATGTGTTGCCACCAAAGGGCCGAATAAAAAGAATCACAGCAGCTAAATGCACCAGTATAATGTCAGAGCACCCTTCGAAAGGATTGCAGTAGACGTGGCGGGTTCATTTCCAGAAACAAATAATGGAAATCGTTATTTTCTGGTCGTCATGGATTAATTCGGCAAAGTGGCATGAAGCATACGTCATTTCAAATCAAGAAGCCAAAACAGTCGCAGACCCAACTGTCGTCAACTTAGTAAGCAGATTCGGCGGAAGTTTGTGGGCTGCGCTTCACATCAAAAAAGACAAGAATAACACCACTCCACCCACAATCTGAAAATATGGTCGAATGAATCAACCGAACTCTGAAGGAACAATTTTGAAAAGTTGTGGACGACAACCAGCGAGATTGGGATCCGCACATTCCACTGTTTTTTATGGCATATAATAGTGCAAGACATAGCTCAACTGGCCATACACTGTCTGAAATTTTGATGGGAAGGAACATCAAACTGCCGAGCGAAATAAAATTTGGATATCCCACATCAGAGCCGCAAGCCGACGATGACTACATGAATGAACTCAAAGAAAGACTTCTTCTGATCCACGACGATACCAGGTTGAGAACAAAGATTTTCAGTGACCGAATCAAGACACCCTACGATAAACGAGCGACAGCGACAGAGTTACTTTAACTTTAACGGGACTGGGAAGGTCCATATGTCGTGTACCGGATACAAAAGGAGTCAGAGGAAAACGTAAGATTGTACGTAGCGACCGGCTACATCGCTATACAGTGGTGATGAGAACGACAGAATTTTTCGGGACGGTCAGTCCTAGGGAGGGAGTAATGTAATATGTACACACTTTATAATTTTATATGTCAACCTCTGAAAAGTTTTAGTAGTAAGCACTTGTGTATGACAGATTTAGCGTAGGGGAAACATCTAGTGGTTAAGAAGTGAACTTCGTTAAGCATCGAGAACGTTTAGCGCCTACAAGAACCTAGCTCTTACTCGAGCCGATTTTTAGTTACATAAATAGCCACTTGGAAACGAAGGGGTTCAATTGATTGTAAACTGCGATAAAGTAAAGATCATAGAAAATATGTAATACCTAGAGTCGCGACCTTTTCCTCCCTTGCCGAAAACACCCTCAAAATTTTTCTGAGGTGAACTCTCACAATCCTCTCTTTTTTTCGTGTCCATGAATTTGTGTAAGAGGTGAACTCACACAATCCTCTCTTTTTTTCGTCTCCGTGAACCTGTGTAAGAGGTGAAAAAGAGTGAGCACTCAGCCATGACAAAAATTTTTACCTGATGCACAAACCCAAAGTGACAGACTTCCACCACAGGAAATACGAGACTAAACGCACGACTTTTTTCTTAGATTTATTAAAATTTTTGATACAAATATTTGTAAATTATAGTGCAATTATGTGTTAAAAGTGCAAAGAAACAATATAACGTATTTATTTTTCATATTACATGCATTTTTTGTATGTTTAAGTTTTTTTTGAAAATGCTGAGCTCAACGGAATCTTATTTTCGAAATCTGAGCCCATGAAACCCACCTCGACTCCAACCTGAGCATTGTATCTAACTCAGTGCGAATGTATGGGTGCAGTTTCTCATTTAAAAAGCATTGGAAAACTAACACATTCTCACTGGGTTAGTACAAAACGACCAAATTGCAGCTTGTAGGCAAAAAGAGAGCGAACACCCGAAGTCGTTACTCTAGGTATTATATATTCTCTATGGTAAAGATACTGTGTTTGGAAAGTGAAAAGTCGGACCATGCGGAATAGTACAATATAGTTATAAGAATTGGTCGACAAAATTTGCTGAGTAATTCATTTTTGAAGGCTGTTGTCGTTTCCCTTAATTTAATTGTAGTGTATACAAGAGTTTCAACAACATTTTCGTGTGACGAACATGGGATAAATTCGACTCAAGTATGTGACAAAAACGAAGGAAATCATCATCTAAAGAATGTTGTAAGGTATATCAAAAGATACGCAGTTAGACAAGAATTCTTTTGTCTGGCAGCATTTTGACGTGACAAAAATGAGTTAAATTCGACTCAAAGTGTCAAATAATGAAAAAAAGTCAACTCATTCCAGTAATTTGAAAGCTTAATTCCTTACCGAACATAATTTTCATAATTTTTTTTTTATTTATTTACGCTTAGTGCAAGCACCTTAAAAACTAATAAATACATACAAAAGTTCTTATAATATCTATAAATACATAAGTTAATTAAAATAAAAAAGAAATAAGTTAATACATAACAAAAAAGAAATAAGTTAAGCATAACAATAAAATGGTATAAAAATGAAGCATTAGATTATTTGATGGGATAAGTTTGAAAATAGGGTATTGCCATAGAGAATATATAATACCTAGAGTCGTGACCTTTTCCTCCCTTGCCGAAAACACCCTCAAAATTTTTCTGAGGTGAACTCTGACAATCCTCTCTTTTTTTCGTGTCCGTGAATCTGTGTAAGAGGTGAACTCTCACAATCCTCTCTTTTTTTCGTGTCCGTGAACCTTTGTAAGAGGTGACAAAAGAGTGAGCACTCAGCCGTGACAACATTTTTTTCCTGATGCACAAACCCAAAGTGACAGACTTCCACCACAGCAAATACGAGACTAAACACACGACTTTTTTTTAAAGATTTATTTAGATTTTTGATACAAATATTGGTAAATTATAGTGCAATTATATGTTAAAAGTGCAAGGAAACAATATAACGTATTTATTTTTCATATTACATGCATTTTTTGATGTTTAAGTTTTTCTTGAAAATGCTGAGCTCAACGGAATCTTATTTTCGAAATCTGAGCCCATGAAACCCACCTCGACTCCAAACTGAGCATTGTATCTAACTCAGTGCGAATGTATGGGTGCAGTTTCTCATTTAAAAAGCATTGGAAAACTAACACATTCTCACTGGGTTAGTACAAAACGACCAAATTGCAGCTTGTAGGCAAAAAGAGAGCGAACACCCGAAGTCGTGACTCTAGGTATTATATATTCTCTATGGTATTGCGAAGGAGTGGTTTGGATACTTTGAAATCAAAAGCATTAGACGAGTTGTTAACATTTCGAAGCATTCTAGACATGGGATTAAAAACGAGGAAGTTTAAAAAAAATCGTTCGGGCCGTTTTTGTGAAAAAAAAGTTTTGGTTTTTGGCCAAAAAAATCGTATGGTGGCTACCCTAAATTTTGATCTTAAAACAAAAATAAGAAAATTGAGATATGGCTTTTTGCTCAAACCTCTAATTTTCTAATTTGAAGTCAATCGGACCATTAGTTAAGCCTGTAGATGCCTGTAAACTTTCCGACAGACAGACAGATGGAATCGCCGGACCCACTTTTTTTCGACTTCTCTATCATCGTAATATCATATCTCATCCTCATCTCAATTTTTTTTTTTTTACGAATCCAATACTTGCCATATATTCTATATGTCGCAAGTAAAAAGAATAGTTAGTGCGGTGATAAGGGATTCGAAAAAGAGTTACAGCTCTTATATTACGGGGGTTGGTATTAAAAGATATATAACTAAGTAGAGTCGGGGAGTCAATGTTACCAGTAAGTAAGTCGTGAATAAAAATCGTTCGCCATATGGTGGGAGATGGTAATTGTCTTCCCATTGAATGTTACGGAGTGCGAACCTTAAAAATCTTCGATGAACTGCTTCAATGCGTTTGATCTGGGTAGTTTGATACGGTGACCAAACTTGGGATGCATATTCGAGAATAGGTCTGACAAAGGTAACGTAGAGTATTTTAGTTATACATGGGTCTGGGAATTCTTTGGACCAATAACATTGTCAATATGGCGGTGAAAATTTAGTTCTCTATCACAAATTACCCCCAAGTCATTAGTAAAAGTAACATATGGCACTGGTTCCCCCTGTAAAAAATAGGTTCTATTTTGCCCCGGTTGGCGCTTTCGTGAGAATGTCATACTATGACATTTGGTTACATTTAGTTCGAGAAGGTTTTTTTGGCACCAAAGAGAAAAACTGTCCAGGTTGCATTGCAGCTTGTGCGAATCATTGGGTGATGTTATGCGATTGTAAATTTTCATATCGTCAGCATAAATCGAAACATTACAGTCCAAGATGTTAGCGACATCATTAATTGTTAAAATGAAAAGTATAGGGCCTAAATGACTACCTTGAGGGACACCGGATGAAGCAGAAAAAGGGGAGGAAAAGGACGATCTGAAACGGACGGTATAATTTCTTTTGGTCAAATAGGAGTCAACCCATGAAATAAAAAGAGGGGAAAGCCAAGGGTTTTTAGTTTGTAGATTATAATTTTGTGTGATATTTTGTCGAAAGCTTTGCTAAAGTCAGTAGATATAACATCAACTTCATCGCCTTTTTCCAGAGTACATAGCGTATGCGACACAAATTCCACAAGATTTGTTGTTGTAGACCTACCCGCTAAGAAACCGTGCTGAACAACTGACAGAATAGGTTTGCAATAAAAAATGAGTGTATCATAGATAATACTCTCGAAAATTTTTGGTATGAAAGAAAGCTTGGCTATAGGACGATAATTAGACACATTATTTTTGGGTCCTTTTTTATGGATCGGAATAATAAATGACATTTTCCAGGATTGGGGAAAAACACATTGAGTAATAGATAATCTAAAGAGAGAGGTTAATGGGTGAACTAATACGCAAGCGCATTTTTTGAGAACAGCTGCCGGTATACCGTCAGGCCCAGAAGAATAGTCTTCTTTAAGCTTCTCAATTTTAGCATTAACCATAGTCGGAAGAATATTTACAGCTGAAAAAGACGTTTGTGAAGAGTGTTTTAAATACTCGAAGTATTCTTCATCAGGTTCAGTCTTACAATCTGAGAATGATTTTTGAAAATAGTTAGCAAAGAAATTAGCTATTGTCGTAGGATCCGTTGAAGAGTCATTCATGTAGGTCAGTGAGTTTGGGTAACCATCGGATTTCCTTTTTACATTTATAAATTCGTAGAAACTTTTAGGGTTTAATTTTATTGACGATTGCATACTTAAAATGTATTCTCTATAGAGTTGTTCAGACAAAACTGAGAAATCCATAAAAACGTTGGAGAACGCTTGGTAATCGAAAACAGATTTAGATTTCAAGTACTTTTTCCACAAGTTATTTCTGACATTGCGCAGCGATCTTAGTTCTTTATTGTACCATGGTGGAGAAGAAGTATAATTTTTACGAGGCAGAAAGGGGACAGATTGAGAAAAACAAGAGAAAACTTTGGAATAAAAAGTTGACAACTCTTCTTCAATTGGTCCCTGAGTGATATTTAAGTTGATTTGGCTAAGAAGGTGATTAAGGTGTTGAAAATCAGCCTTACGGAAATTGAAGCTATATTCTGGGGCTATGTTATTTGATAACATAGCATAAGGGAAAGATATCAATAAGGGTGGATGGAATTTGTCAAGAGTAGTCAATAGTTCATTACTTTCAGCTACAACGCAGTTTGAAGGGTCAGATGTGAAAACGAGGTCAAGTTGTCTGTTCAGATTGTTCTTGATTCCACTCACTTGAAAAAGATAAGAATCTTGTATGCAGTCCGTGAACAAGCTCTCTTTTTCTGATTTAACATTTTCGGGGGAAAAGTAAGTTGAATCATCAGACTGATACCATTTGATGTTTGGAAGATTGAAATCTCCTACGCAAAAAATGTCATCGTTGGTACCTGCAGCTTCAAAAAGCGAATCAATTGCATTTACGGCAAGTTGGTAAGAGCACGTTGGTTGTGCGGGGCGAATGTAGCAACACATGACAAAAATATTTCGATTATGTAAACTTATTTTAATAGAAACAAATTCAAAATCGGTTGTGTCTGAAGACTGAAAAAGAGAAGCGTCCAAATTTTTGTTAACAGATATTAAGACACCACGCCCGGATGATTCGCTGACCTTTGTAACACCATCACAACGAAAGGTAACGTAATCACATGTAAACAATTCACTGTCAAGAAAATCAGGGGTCAGATTTGTTTCAGTCAATGCAAAAATGTCGTATGGAAATTTTTGTGAGTTAGAAAAAAGATTGGATGTTTTTGTACGGAGCCCTCTTACGTTTTGGTAGTAGATCGTAAGACACGTTTTTATCGTCTGGCCAGAATTGGGAACATGGGAATTTATGTTAAAGATACTTATTACTGCGATGGCGATTGCGTTGGTGATTCGAGATTTTCTTTGAATTTAAGTAATTTGAGTAGGAGGCCAGGTCATCTGAGACCATTTTGGTTGTAAAACTATTTGCTTCATGAAAAAGAGTAGTGACAAATGATGCACCGTGTAAACTTCCACAAAATTTCTGAACCCACCCTCATTGTATTTCTATCTAGCTAGTACCCGCGACCTGACAATCGATTGTAGTGCCATCTTATCTTGAGACCTGGCACAGTGCTGCTTTTTACTTGCGACATATAGAAAATATAGCTAGTATTGAATTCGTAAAAAAAAAATTGAGATGAGGATGAGATATGACATTACGATGATAGAGAAGTCGAAAAAAGTGGGTCCGGCGATTCCATCTGTCTGTCTGTCTTTAAGTTTACAGGCATCTACAGCCTTAACTACTGGTCCGATTGACTTCAAATTTGGAAATTAGAGTTTTGAGCAAAAACTCATATTCTAATTTTTTTTATTTTTGTTTTAAGATCAAAATTTAGGGTAACCACCATAAGATTTTATGGCCAAAAACCAAAAATTTCAATTATCTCCAAAACATTTATTTTTTTATGTAAAAAACATTTTTTGTATTGCTCCAAAACGGTACCTCCCATAGAACCGTTTTTTTGTTATTAGATTTTCTCGAAAAATGAAAGTCCGATCAGCGTAAGTTTTTTTCCGAAAGTACGTATATAGCTATTGTTCAAATAATATTTTGTATTCAAAAAAATTTCAAATTTTTTTTTTGGATTTTAAAAAATATTTTTAACTTATTTTTTCAAAATTCTGTATCTCAAAAACGGATCAATTTAAAAAGTCCAAATTGAAGTAATATGTATATTTACATGGTCTTGAAAACTGCATACCCAAATTAATTTTAAGACATTTTCGAAAAATTGTATATATACAAATTAATTTAACGACGACGATTTTCAAAAAAAAAAAAAATCAATAAATCAAGAGTTAGGTTTTAATTTGTTTGGCATTTAAATTTTTGGAATTAAATGTATTTACGAGGTACATTTCCAAATTTTAATTTTTTTTAATAAATTCTAATTATTTTTATATAATCATAAATATTTAGTTTTAGCATGCAGGAGCAAGTTCGTACGACCCAGTCGTGCACATTTTTTACATAAGTTTGGTATTGGGATTTGTTTTGTTTTTTTTTTTTTGGTTTTGATGTAGCACAAAAAATCGGAAACACCATTCTTGATAATACTAGCTGATTCCATACTACCTGTTCAATGTGATTTTGAAAGAAGTACATACAAATAATTTTATGTTTATTTTGTTTATGTTATGTATTTATTTATGATTTACATACTTAAAATAAAGGATGTACATTGTACATGCAATGCATGTTAACATTTTATTTGGTTTTGTTTTAAAATTTGCTAAGAAGAAATTTTCTATTCAAACATGCTATGACTTATAGTAGAAATTTTATTTCTTATATGCAATTGTATTGATATAAGAAATTTTCTTTCTTATATATATTTTATTTATAAAAGAAATTTTCTTTCTTATATCCACTTTTTATTACATATAAGAAAACACGGTTATAAGAAAGGAATTCTCTGGTTTTTTGGACTTTCTTATATCCGTCATCTACTGTATATTTACGGAGGCTGGAGATGTCGGAAGGGAGACTTTCTTTGTGAATAGAAAGCATTACTTTGGTTTTAGTCTTTCCATCAATGCAGATAGAGTCAGGTTTATCATGCAAATAAGCTGATGCCATTTGTTACATAAAATTTCCAAGAGTGTCAGCGCATAAAGCAGGGACGACTCGCCACCATTGAAATTGGGTAGACAACAAAAATTCTGTTCCATTTATGTGTTTGAACAACGATAGCAACTTAGAGGTGCTTCCACCAATGGCTTTTTCCGTCAATTCCTTTATTTGGCTGGAGTTATAGCTATTTCACGGGTGCCAAGCCGATCATCAGACAGCACTAGTGGTGCTGTCTAGTTGTTCTTTCATTTTAATCGAAAAACTTTTTGAGTTCACATTTGGGATTTGAACCTAGGACCAGCCAGTTGGGAAGCCAATGCACTACGCACTGCGCTAACAACTCCACTGATGTTTTGGTTTCCCATTGCAGACTTTTTATTGTTTATCGATTTGCAATGAATAGACATGCATTTTTACAAGCTCCTCAAAGCATGCTATCTTGTTCCGCTTTCATTTTTTCTAATTTCCTATCTTTGCGTGACAACGGTTTTGTTGTACCTACACACAGAGGGTTAGATTATTGAAAGTTTTTGACATTAGTCAGTTCATTTTTGTTGTAATTTCTGTTCCTTTCTCTTGTCCTTTTAAGACGTAGAATACATAGAACGTGAAGCCGTAGGTATTCATTTCAGATATCGATATATGTAGATCTTAAAGCAAAATCTCAAATCTTGTTTTTCTCTTAAGTCTCAACTGGAGTTCTTGAGATGAAAAGGAGAAAAAATATTCCCTAAAAATTAATTATAAAACGGATTGATGGCAGAAATACTTTATTTATTTTAAGCAGGATCGGCAAAATGAAAATCATAATAAACCGTTACTGAAAAACAAAAATCATTCTGAATTGAAATCAAATTAAACGACAACGAGCAATTAGACATTTTCAATATTGTCTTTTTTCCCCATACAGAAATACAAAACCTGAAAAAAAAAATCAATTGAACGAAACAAAAACATGTCTTCGTCTGTTTTCGTTTTTTTCCGAACGCACAGTGGACGCAAGGATGAAATGAACTAAGAGAAACAAAAAATTAGACATTTTCAATTATGTCTATTTTTCCCATACAAAAACCGAAAAAAGCGTGTACTGGCTCTTCTTTCCCCAAACATTTTCAATAGAGAACGAAGACATTTTTCGGGATGTCTTCGTTTTTTCCCGAACTTGGTATGAAGTATGAGTATGGCGTTGACGTTGACCATTGACGTGTGTTGTGTTTGTGTATCTTCTCTGTTCAATGTTCGCATTTCAAATTTCACTATGCTATACGATTTGAATAAGGGTTGTTTGGGTTTATTTATTAATTCAGTATTTTATAACTATTTTATTTATGATCTATTTATAGTTTATTCGTGTTAGTTTCTTCAGCCTATCGATTTCGTTTGGGTAGACTTACTTACTTACTCAAGGTGGCGCTACAGTCCGTTGTGGACTTGGGCCTCAATCAACAGGCTCCGCCAGCTAGCTCGATCCTTGGCTAGTCGTCTCCAGTTTTGCACTCCAAGTTGATAGAGGTGCTCTTCCACTTGAGTGTGCCACCTGAGGCGCGGTCTTCCTCTCCTCCTACGTCCCTCGGGAATAGTGTCGAAGGCTTTCCGGGCCGGAGCATTGGTGTCCATTCGCTCTAAATGACCGAGCCATCTGAGTCTCTGGACCTTGACCCTTCTGGCTAGGCCCATGTCGTTGTACAACCCGTAAAGTTCGCTGTTGTATCTTCTTCGCCATTCCCCTTCAATGCACACGGGGCCAAAGATGACCCGAAGAACTTTCCTCTCGCAACAGCCTAAGGCACTTTCATCTGATTTTGTCAGGGTCCATGCTTCTGCACCATACAGCAGGACTGGGATGGTGAGTGTGTTGTACAGTTTTACCTTAGTTGCTCGAGAGAGGGCTTTTCCACTCAATTGCTTTCTAAGCCCAAAGAAACAGCGATTAGCAAGAATTATTCTTCGTCTGATCTCGGCGCTGGTGTTATTGCCCGTGTTTATAACGGAGCCTAGGTAGACAAACTCCTCTACTACCTCGAAGTTATACGCGTCTATTGTGACGTTCTGCCCGAGCCGTCGGTGTTGGGTGTCCTTCCTCGAAGACAGCATATACTTCCTCATTTACCGCTAAACCCATTATTTTTGCCGCTTCTGTCTCAATTCTCACAAAGGCGCCATTGACATCACGCTGTGTTCTTCCCATTATATCAATATCATCGGCGTACGCGAGAAGTTGAACAGATTTTTGGAAGATAGTTCTTCTGGTGTTGACGTTATAGTTCTGCACTATCTTCTCAAGAACGATGTTAAAGAAATCGCATGACAGTGCATCGCCTTGTCTGAATCCTTTTTTGACGTCGAAAGATTCCGTGAGCTCGTTGCCAACCTTGATGGAGCAGCGTGAGTTCTCCATCGTCATTTTGCACAAGCGAACGAGCTTGGCAGGGACGCCAAAACTAGACATAGCTTTGTACAGTTCGTCTCTGTAGATGCTGTCATATGCGGCCTTAAAATCGATGAAAAGGTGGTGGGTATCGATTTGGAGTTCATAGGTCTTTTCCAGGATCTGCCGTTTGGGTAGACACTGTCTTAAATGTCTTTATGACGGTTCGTCCCTGGCATAAAGTTAGATCGATTTTTTAGCCGACACGATATCAATGTCGATTTTTCACACCTTCAAAAGAGCACCGTAGTAAAGGTCTTCTGGGGGGTTTTCGATTGAAACAAATTTTCAGGTTCGTATCAGAAGTCAAGATGTGGAGAAGGCGATTTGGAGATCGGAAGATAAGTGATAATTTTCATACGTTTATACGTGACTTCGTAATCTAGCACTTTTACCAGTTTCAACTGCGAAGCCAGAACGTTCATTTTCTGCACTCAAAAGCCTCATAACATATTTGCAAAGTGAAAGTACAGTTGGCCCACAACGGTTAAATGAGCTTTCATCATTGAATATTCAGTACGATATTCCACTTACTCTAAAGTCTAAATGAAATACTTGATGAATTTTTCAAAAAACCTCGCAGATTGTAACAGGCGGAAGATTGTGATGATATAATAGGATTCGTAGTCGACATCGAAACTTTTATACCTATTGTATGTATAATTCAAATTTAAATTAAATTTTTGGGATTGTTTGAACCTCCAAAAATTCAGCCAACTAGACATTTTTCCGCTGATTGGGATTTTTATTTACTAAAATGACTAGACTACCATATCTCGCAAGTAAAAAGAGCATAGACTTTGAGTCGAAATGAACTCATCTTGGTCACACCGAAAAGCTGACAGAAAAAATTATTCTCTTGTTACTAATCAAGACCTTTCTATTTATATGCATTACAAAATTCTTTAGATGACTTGATTTATTATGTCGCCAGCTCTAAGACCATACGAAAAATGAAGAACTGGGATATAGAATTAGAGCACCGCTATGTACGGAAGAAACCTTAAAAATATGTAAACAAAATTTTATTTGTTCGACAAAAAAAATGTAAAAGCATCATAAAATGTATGGGTTTTTGGGTGCACTTACTAACAGTGACGTTTTTGTCTTAGGCGGTCAACATCTGCCCACCGCCTAGGAAAAAGAGTTCACCTACCTTGAAACAAACATCAATCCTACAAATGACATCTTAGTGGAGATCCGAAGAAGAATTACTCTAGCGAACCGCTGCTGCTCCGGTTTGGCCGGGTTTAATATTGGTAAACGACTTACTTACTTCACTGGAAGCAGAGGGTTTCAGGGTGATTGCCTATGCTGACGACGCACAGTGGCCCGTTTAGGCTAAAGTCATTACAAAATTCATTATTTTCGTTGTTCCAGGATTCAAAATTTGTTGTTTCGCTGAATTAACAAATATTTGAAGTTCTTGAAACCGAATTTTTGAATTTTCCCAACGGTTTGGTTTTGAGAGGGGGTCAAAGTTGAACTTTTTTTTCAGTTTTAATAACAAAACATTTTTTTTCCTTTTCTTGACTTTGAGAAGCTATATTATGAACGTGGGGAAAGAATTTTTGTTTTTTCTTTGTGCAATCAACAAATACGGTAAAATATACATATTGTTATATAAAACATCCCCATTTACCTAAGTTCACGCTATTTCTTTACCAAATAAACAAATAGCGTGAACTTCGAAAGCTCTCCAGTCTCTTCGACTTTCGCTCACACTTGATCTTCTCGAGAAGACCAAGCAAGAGACTAATTTCCTATTTTTAAGCTTTGCTCAGAGTTAGTTGGAGCTAGCGATTATTTGTAAAAGCATCAAAAAAACATAAAATTAATAAAGTTACATGCAAACTGTGAGACTGTACTTTCAATTCGTTTCAATATTATGTAGATTTCTAATAAAGACATATCTGGCGCAGTCGGAAACTAATTTTTTCATTTTTTTTACTTGGGAATTGTGGCTAAAGCAAAGTGTGTTCAAACTCTATTAAAAATAAAAAAAAAAAATCCTTTACTACTTAAAAAACTAAAGTTAAGATTCGGTGTGCCAAAAGTTCTGTAAAAAAAAGTCCCTCCTCCGTTTTCAGTCTTATTTGATAATAACAATTTAAAAAAAAGAAAAGATGTGATGTGCTTTTTGCTTTCCAGCCGAGGTTTCGCTCGTCGGTGCCAAGGTCGATTGAAGGAAAACACGAAACTTCAATGATAGGTCTTTCGAACCTAATGACAAATTCTTTATTGGAAACACTTAAACTACAATTATAGCGATTAAAATAAGTTCAATGTTTAATTTAGTTCTTCCTGAATCAAATGCGTCACTTCGATCGGAACTAGATCTAGCTTTCGGCTGCGGGGTGCCCGGCTTCCTTGCTGTCTTGGCCGGTGCGGTGGTAGGGCTTTCACCACTGGGCTTCCTGTTCCAGTTTCCGTTTGAGCGTCTGGCAGTTATTACTCGACCGGTTAATTTCCGGGGGATCAGCAGGTATATTTAAGGCCCCTGGTGGCACTACACGGCAGGCAATAGCTCTGGTGGATCAGCAGGTATATTTAAGGCCCCTGGTGGCACTACACGGCAGGCAATAGCTCTGGTGGATCAGCAGGTATATTTAAGGCCCCTGGTGGCACTACACGGCAGGCAATAGCTCTGGTGGATCAGCAGGAATGTTAAAGGCCCCTGGTGGCACTACACGGCAGGCAATAGCTCTGGTGGATCAGCAGGTATGTTTAAGGCCCCTGGTGGCACTACACGGCAGGCAATAGCTCTGGTGGATCAGCAGGTATGTTTAAGGCCCCTGGTGGCACTACACGGCAGGCAATAGCTCTGGTGGATCAGCAGGTATGTTTAAGGCCCCTGGTGGCACTACACGGCAGGCAATAGCTCTGGTGGATCAGCAGGTTTATTTACGGCCCCTGGTGGCACGCAGCACGGCAGGCAATAGCTCTGGTCGATCAGCAGGTTTATTTACGGCCCCTGGTGGCACGCAGCACGGCAGGCAATAGCTCTGGTCGATCGGCAGGTTTATTTACGGCCCCTGGTGGCACGCAGCACGGCAGGCAATAGCTCTGGTCGATCGGCAGGTTTATTTACGGCCCCTGGTGGCACGCAGCATGGCAGGCAATAGCTCTGGTCGATCAGCAGGTTTATTTACGGCCCCTGGTGGCACGCAGCACGGCAGGCAATAGCTCTGGTCGATCGGCAGGTTTATTTACGGCCCCTGGTGGCACGCAGGACAAATTTCCTTCGATGTTTAAAGCCCCTTACCACTGGTGGGGGAAGCTTCAACAAAGAAAATGGCGGTTGCGGCACGGTCGGTATTCAGGACAATCTCCTTCGATATTAAAACCCCTTACCACTGGTGGGGGGAAGCTTTAATAAACGAAATTGCGGTCGGCGGCGGAAAAGACCAAAAACACTCAAATCGAAACTCAATAGTAGTGACGAAGGGTAGTGGTAGTGGTGATTTTAGTACGAAAGTACTCATCCTCATATGAACTTTGTTACTAAAACCAAGTGTGAATTGTATGAGTGCAAAAGCTAAACTTTCATGTGTTTCAGTTTAATTGCTTGTGTCATGTATTACCACTGTTTTTGATGAATGCCAAACACGCTACGACTTAATGAGTCATACGAGATGTTTTGTTTATGCATTGTCTGGTATGAATTCAAGGCCAAATGGGATGTATGCAAAATATATGCACGAATTAGTTTTGCCTGCAAATGTGATTTTTAAAGCGAGCGTGAATTATAGGAATTCGAAATGCAAAATTGCCTGTCTATTTAGTTTATTTATTGGAAAAATCGATATGTCTGTATAAGAGCATGTAAACACTTCGTTACAAAGACAAGTTTAAAAAACGGGAAGCACGCCTTTCAACTTAGAACAAGTAAAAGTAGGAAAAAATAATTACAATTAAAGCATGCTATAAAGCTATAAAGCGACAAACTTGAAATCTCAAGCATCTAAGTGAAAAACGATCGCTCTTGAAAGAGCAAAGGTAACGCTTCTAATAGAAAAATCAAAAAGATAATCTGAAAGACACCTCACTTTGATTTTATACAAACGCTAAATAAAAAGCTCTTAAAAAAAAAAAGAAACAAAAAATATAAAAGTAAAATTAAATCGTATATTGCAACACAACTTCTGAGACTATAAAACTTTTGAGAGAAATTATAACACCGCTATATAAAAAGCTCTTCATCTAAGAAAAATTATACCGTACGGAATCAAATCAAATAACAACGGTTAGAGTACCAACGCTAAATTTTTCAATCGACAAGAGACCAGACCACGTCACCATGGAGGTAATCGATCCAGTTGATAGATTTAAGATTATTTTAGAATTGAACAATAAATTATCAGAATTCAATGGCGATAGTAATAGTCTTATTAATTTCTTGGATAGGGTTGATTCATTAATGCCTGTTATATCCAGCTTTGATCGGGGTACACAAGATCTCTTTATTGGTTTTATTACAGACAAGGTTGTGGGAAACGCCAGAACAGAACTTCAAAAGCATGGTAGATTGAGAACATGGGCAGAGATTAGAGATGTCTTAAAAAATAGATACGGGGAAAAACTTTCGATTAATAAGTTAATTGATAAAATAAGAACAGCCAGGGTAGAAAAAACAATCGAAGATTATTTCAATTTAATAACACATCTTTTGAGTAGAATAAATAATTCCCTTTTAATGGATAATAATAACCAAAATAATCAACCAATGATTGATTCAAATAACCGAATCGCCTTGGATGCTTTTAAGGAAAACCTCCCAGAGCCAACAAAATCAATAATTTTAAGTCGTAACCCACAGTCACTAACAGAAGCTTTTCAAATTGTTGTAGATATCGGCCACCAGCTTCATGGACCGAATTCGAATTCATATTTTTCAAGCCGTAGAGTTTCTACAAATTCTTTTAATCAAGGAACAAATAGTCAATCCACTAGAGATTATACTAGAAATAATCAAGCACAGCCTAGAACTTATAATACCCCAAATAATCAACAAACAAGTCGTTACAATAATGCGCAGAATAACAGTTATTATCAAAATCAAAGTGGCCAAAGACGACAAAACAATAACTCTACAACTAGTAATCAATCACACCGAACAAACAACGGTAGTAGACAAAGTAATACGACAAACACAAATAACTCTGAAGCCATGGACATAACAACTAACGAGCAATTACCTCAATCCCAGGAATGCAATTGCAGTTGTAACTGTCAAAATTTTTCCAGGGGCGAACAAAACAACTACCTTATATAGTTGTTAAAGCAAAAAATAAAAATTTAAAGTTTATAATTGATTGTGGTGCTGAATATAGCATCATAAACAATAAAATTTGTGACCCAAAGTGGAAGATTTATACACCAAACCGAACTCTTAAAGTACTTAACCGTCAAATTAGCACCACTGTAGAATATAGATTCCCTTTATTTTCCGAATTTAATGAGGCAAACCATTTCGTTGAGTTTATCGAATATCCATTCCATGAATCTTTCGATGGTTTGATAGGCAACAACATTCTCGTAAAACTTAATACTATAATCGATTTCAAAAACAGACTTCTGAGAACGGATAATGCAGTTCTCCCAATGTTTTTAAATGTGTATGAAGAAAAAGCTAGGAAATTTTGCGAAGACGACCAATGTTTACAAATTTTTAACATAACGTATTTCGAAAATCAAATCCCAGATAACGTTTTTGCTAATCATTTAAATGATACCGATCTTTCAAAACTCAAGTCACTTCTTTATTCTTTTAAATCCATTTTTTATAAAGATGGTGATATGCTTACATTCACTAGTAAAATAAGGCACAGAATCAACACTAAAAATGATATCCCAATATACAGTAAACTGTATAGATATCCCGAGATTCACTGTGAGGAAGTTGATAATCAAATAGATGATATGCTGCGGCAAAAGATTATTACACCTAGCAATAGTCCCTATAATTCGCCTATTTGGGTTGTACCGAAGAAGGACGACAACGACGGCAAAAAGCAGTGGCGAATTGTAGTGGACTATAGAAAGCTGAACGAGCAAACCATCGAGGATAGATTTCCTATGCCCAATATCGATGATTTGTTCGATAAACTTGGAAAGTGTAATTACTTTTCAACAATTGATTTGGTGAAAGGATTTCACCAAATCGAGGTTGATCCCAGGGACACAGCAAAAACAGCTTTTTCAACAAAAAACGGGCACTATGAGTTTTTGAGAATGCCTTTTGGGTTGAGAAATTCCCCAGCGACATTCCAAAGACTAATGAATGATGTTCTCAAAGACTTCATAAACAAAACATGCGTCGTTTATCTAAACGACATTTTGATATTTTCTACTAGCTTTCAAGAGCATTTAGACTCACTTCGTAAGGTTTTCCAAAGATTAAAGAATTGTAATCTAAAACTACAAATAAAGAAATGTAGATTTGCTGACATTTCAACAAATTATTTAGGTCACAAAATAATTAACAACGGTATTAAGCCGGATGAAGCTAAGGTCAAATCCATAAACGCAATGCAAATACCAACTACAGTCAAAGGAATAAAACAGTTTTTAGGAATAACCGGTTATTATCGGAAATTCATAAAAGACTACGCGAAAGTGGCTCATCCCATGATTAGGTATCTAAAAAAATCGGAAAAAATTAACGTAAATGACATAGAATATAACAAAGCATTTAAAACGCTTAAAACCTTGTTGATATCAGAACCCATTCTCAGAAGCCCGGATTTTGCTAAAGCCTTCATTTTGACCACAGATGCGTCTAACTATGCACTTGGTGCCGTTTTAAGCCAAAACGGTCACCCGATCTCATACGCTTCCCGAACTCTTAACAAACATGAATTGAAATACTCAACAATTGAGAAAGAGCTTCTCGCTGTTGTATGGGGAGTAAAATATTTCAGAACATATTTGTATGGTAGAAGGTTCAAAGTCTGTACAGACCATAAGCCAAATTTAAAACTCCAACGCTGGAAGCTTATACTAAACGAGTATGATTTTGAAGTGGAGTATTTGAAAGGGAAAGAAAACTGTGTGGCTGGTGGTCTTAGCAGATATATTGAAAAGGGTAAAGAAAACTGCGAGGAGTTGGACGATTCAACTTCCATAGCAAACATTTTCAATAACGAAATACCTTGTGAAGGAAACGATGAAGTGTCCTTATCATCTATCTTAAGCATGAACGACATTAACGATGAAGTTATGTCTACGGATGCTACTATCCACAGCGCTATGGAGGACGAAACGGGGCATATATATATAACTGAAAAGCCAATCAATCTTTATAAGAACCAAATCTATTTATCTTATGGTAAAAAAGATAAAATTGTTATGAAAATCGTTCATAAGAAAATACAAAATCATGTCCAGGTAAAAAAAGATTGTACTAGTTTGTTAAAATTCATGAAGCAAATATTAATAAATAAAGGAATAATTTGTATTTTTTGCGAAGATGTCAAACTTTTCCTTGAATTCCAAAATCTGTATGTTAAAAACTTTTCTATGGCCCCAAATCTTAAATTATTAAAATCAAGTGTACTACTGATGGACGTTACAGATAAGAATGAAATTTTAACAATTATTAAAAATGAACATCTTAGCAAAAATCATAGGGGGGTGAACGAAATGTTTTTTGAATTAAAAAAACATTACTACTGGCCTAACATGCAAATCCAAATTCAAAAATTCGTTAACAATTGCGATGTTTGTAACTTAGCCAAACATGATCGCCGACCACCCAAAATTCAAATGCAAATTACAGAAACGCCTCAATTCTTCAACGCCATCGTTCACATTAGGCCAGTTCCACCTAACAACATCTCACTGAGATCTCAGAGATCTCAGAGATTTTTTAGGTGGAACAAAAAATCTCAGCTGAGAATTGAGATTTTTTTCTGAGATTTCTGAGATGAAAATTTTTTGGATTCGATTTCTCACTCAGCTGTTTTGACGTGACTGACATATGCACACAACAACAATTTGTAAGGTAACCATTTTATCTCAATGAGAACTGAGAATTTTGTTCCACCAAATGATTTTGCCTCAGTCAAAGTGACATTGAGATCTCAGTGAGATGTTGTTAGGTGGAACTGGCCTATTGACATCTGGTTTCCAGAAAGAAACAAGATGTATCTTACTAGTATCGATAAATTTTCTAAATACGCAACCATACACAAGTTAGAGGATAGAAACTGGTTAGCGATTTTAGGTGCAGTAAAAGAACGTATAAGATATTTAGGCAAACCTCAAAAAATAGTCTCAGACGGGGATACTTGTATCCTGCATACAGCCGTAGAACAATTTTTAAAGGAAAATAGAATAGCTTTCCATAGAGTAACAGCTTCATTAAAAACAGGAAATTCTGACGTTGAGCGATTGCACGGCACGCTTAACGAACACTTACGGATACGAAATGCAGACAAGGACGACTCGGACTTAGACGAAAAATTGTTTAACATAATAATTGTTATATACAACAGCACAATACACTCCACTACAAAAATTAAGCCTTTAGATATTTTGAGCGGCAATCTTACTCGAGACGACATCCAAAATCTTGTAAAAAAATATCAGGAAGATAAAGAGAAGCGAATTCTAAAATATAAAAAAAGCTCAGATCCAAATCCGAAACTTTGTCTCAATGTAGTAAAAAACAGAACGGTTTATAAAACGAAACCAAAATATAAAAGACTGACTTCTTTTACAAATAATGGAAACTATGTCACTGACAAATCCACAAAAAGGAACACCAAATACTATAAAAAACAATTAAAACGAAGGTATAAATATCAACGTCAATGTTCTGAAACAAATGAAGCATAAACAAAAAACTTACTCACTGTTAACTGTAATGGGCTGATCATTTCCGTTTATAAATCCGTACGATTTATCAATCTAAATTCTTTCTACATTTTTTTTAATTGTCCATTTACATAATATTTTCATTTCACATTTTAGTCAAGCCAAGTAGAAGAAATAAAAGAGGTTTCAGAATTCAAATTTTATTTTGAACTTTAAAAAATAGCGTTCCATTTTTGGTGTTTCCGTTTGTTTCCCACTCCTTAGGATTTGAAATTCACAATCAACATTTTTGACAGTTTGATTCATTCACAATAGGGTTTTGCAAACATTCTCTTATCAAAACCAATAAAAGAAGGGATATGTTTGTTATCGGTAACGTAGTGTGCGTAATAGTATGGAACAGGGATGTTTTGTCTGCTTTGATCAAAGATTGTTTTATCCAAGCATATGAATGAAATTATTTTATCAGAAACATGTAAATAGAAGAACATTTTCCGTATTACTAGTAAATCACTTCGCCCGATCAAAAAAAAAAAAAAAAAAAAAGCACAAATAAGAGAGAAATATTAAAGTATTGCAAGAATGAATAATTTATACAAAACAAAATGAAAATAAATTTACACACCAAAAATGTATAATTAAGAAGCTTCAGAACTATTTCTTCTCTGTTAAAAAAAAAAAGTAATTAATCTTTCAAAAACAAAAAAAAATATGTATTTTTTTCTCAGAACATAGTATACCAGTATTATTTATTTGTATAGCTTCTTACGACATAATTGTATAGATAAAAAAAAAAAATTATACAAAAAAATGTTTAATATTTTTATAAAAATGAATGTAAGTTCGAAACTGGGAAAAGCTTAAATATTTATTCACATGAATATTATCAGAACATAAATTCTGACTTGTATCTTTTTGGAGACCAAAAAGCTTAAGGATGGAGGTGTTATATAAAACATCCCCATTTACCTAAGTTCACGCTATTTCTTTACCAAATAAACAAATAGCGTGAACTTCGAAAGCTCTCCAGTCCCTTCGACTTTCGCTCACACTTGATCTTCTCGAGAAGACCAAGCAAGAGACTAATTTCCTATTTTTAAGCTTTGCTCAGAGTTAGTTGGAGCTAGCGATTATTTGTAAAAGCATCAAAAAAACATAAAATTAATAAAGTTACATGCAAACTGTGAGACTGTACTTTCAATTCGTTTCAATATTATGTAGATTTCTAATAAAGACATATCTATATGTTTGGAAAAAAATTACAAAAAAAAAAAATGTCTATATATTCTTTTTTGGGACAAGACTTTGTGTACCTTTTTCGATGGCAGGCACTTTTTTTTTCAATTTTCTGGTTTTTCAATGGCAAATTAATAAAATGTTCAATACTGTAACTTTTGAACTAGTTGAGATATCACCACATTTTTTTTTTTCAAAAAAAAAAAAAATTGCCATATGACTGAAGGCTTAAGCACTGAAAACCCAATTGAAGCGCTAGTCATTAGATTAAATAACGACCACGAAAAGAAGAAAATAGAAATAGTCAAGGCATTATCAAATGCAAGCCCATTAATCACATTCAATCATTTTTATCTCACTTAATATAACTAAGCTTTTAGACAGGTATTTCCGAAACACCCTGTAATGCTTTTATTTTGAAATTCACCAATTTCATAGTGTTGGATGAAATCTTCAAAATAAAAAAAAAAATTGTGGAAATATCTCAACTTGTTTAGGAGCTATGATTTTTGGAACCAAAAAAGCCGAAACGGCCCACTGTGCGACGTTGCAATATCTATATCTGGGAAACATCCCCAAGTTCTCTCGGAACTCCTACAAAATGTCTTAAATAGGCTAACAAATTGGGCTAAGCAATGTGGCTTTAGGCGTCAATCCACATAAAACAGAACTAGTACTCTTTTTTACGAGAAGGTACAAAATTCCTCAGATTAGCCCACCCAAGATTAAAGGAATACCATCAAGCTTTTTCGACCAATCTAAATATTTAGGCCTCATTTTAGAAAAAAAAACTAAATTGGAATGCAAATATTGATGAAAGAGTTAAAAATGCTACCGTAGCGCTTTTAACTTGTAAAAAGGCCATAGGATCAAATTGGGGCTTCTCCCCAAAAATAACCCACTGGCTATACCCTTCGGTAATCAGACCGATACTCATTTATGGAGTTGTCGTATGGTGGACCGCACTGGACAAGATGGTAAATCTTAATAAGCTCATCAAAGTCCAGCGGTCAGCAGGTATGTGCATCACAGGAGTACTTCGCTCAACACCAACCCCAACCGTAGCCCTGGAAGTGCTTTTAAACCTAACACCTCTTGACATCTTCTCCAAAATAGTGGCAGCAAACTCATGTGTGAGGCTTAGAGCCATCTCTCAATGAAACAGTAACAATACTGGTCATACTACTATTCTAGACAATTTCAGATCTATCCCAGATCGCCTAGACTATACCACCCCAAAAATGGTATTCGATAAAAGCTTAAATGTCTCCATCCCCCCTGAAAGACTATGCGGTACACGCAGACGGTTCAAAGACCGATAACGGGGTTGGAAGTGGTATCTATTCGGAACAACTGAATCTCAGTCAATCATACAGACTAACCAATCAATGTAGTGTTTTCCAGGCAGAAGTAATGGCGATTAAAGAGGCATAATCCTGGCTAAAAAAAAACGTAATATCTTGCAACGATATACGAATCTTCTCGGACAGCCAAGCCGCTCTCAACACTCTCGCGTCTGTCTGTACAAACTCTCAAATAGTCCACGATTGTCGATCATATCTGAATGAGATGACGGAACAGTTTAATATTCACCTCATTTGGGTGTCGGTCCACAGAGACATTCCGGGAAATTGCAAAGCCGATGAGCTCGCCAAAAACGGAACACTTCTGCCTAATGTTAGGCAAATACATAACATAGGAATACCACTTGCTACATGCAAATATCTTCTCAAACAATATGCTCTAGAATCACAGGGTACCACCTGCCTAGCAACCAAAAAAATATGGCCAATCATAGACCTGAAACGGTCAAAAGGACTAATTTCCCTGAGCAGACAAAATATAAGCTCTACAACTGGAGTCATAACAGGACACTGCCTCAAAGGCAGACATGCCTTGAGACTTGGGGTCTACGCAAACGATTTCTGTAGAAGCTGCTTGGACGAGGAAGAGGAGGAAACAATCCAACACCTTCTGTGACATGTCCGGCACTCTCCAATAGAAGGAATAACTATCTCGGTAATCCCTTCTTCGATAATACTAGTGAACTGGCAACGATTGATACAAAATGTCTCTCTAACTTCATTAAAAGTACAAAATGGTTTGTTTAATTTCATTACTCTCCCATGAGTAACCTCATTAGTGGTATCACAATGGACCCTTGAGGTCTGAGTGAGTCAATGACATCCGGACAGCCACTCCAACCTTACCTTACCTAATAATGGCTTGATCAGCAGGTAAAAATGAGAACTTTTTTTAAAATGACCTCACAGTTAAAATTTTGATCGGGCAAGAAAAAAAAAAAAAAAAAACTGAATATCTGGCAGCTCTTAAAACTTATTAGCTCAATTTGAAAGTAGTCTTAAAAGTTAGTATTTCTGCTAAAAAAGAAGTTCTTCACAATCAATACAAGATGTCTTTCAAATTTCATTAAAAGTATCTACATAATAGTTTGTTAGAGTTCATAACTCTCCCATGAGTAACTTACCTTATTAGTGGTAGCACAATGGACCCTTGGGGTCGAATTGAGTTAATAACATCTAGACAGCTTCTCAAACCTTACCTAACCTAAGAATCAAATTCCAAAGTTTGGCAGACGATTAACCAGACACTCTATATATTAGATATATACGTTTATAAACATAGTGGCTGCTATAAATGTCAATATTTTTTCAATTTTAATTTAAAAAATTCATTTCATTATTTGAAATGTTTCGCAATTTTTTTTTCTTATGCTTGATGATCTTGTCAATCTATGGTGCGGCTCTCGCAATATTTGCATTAACCATAGTAAGTAAGATGCATATGTCTAGTTTAGTTTAATTATATGAATATTTTTCAAAATTCAACTCAATAAATGATTTTGATTTTCTTACAGGCGTTCGAAAAAGATCCGGAAACTCTTTCAATTGTACTAAAGCCGACGTCTCAAATTGAAGATCTTGTGAATTTCTTAAAAAAGAAAATCCTTTCGCTATTTTAGAGAAAAATGCAGTTCTTTTTGGTCAGTTCAGACTAAAGTTTGTGGTATTTTACAAATGATTTAATTCAACTTCGTTGAGACAAAAAACTGAAAGTCTGTGCCACCATTAAGTCCGATATTGATCAGGTCAATTTTGGAGTACGGATGTGTTGTTTGGACCTGTTATCTTTACTATGTCTAAAGTTTATTACATTAAATTATGTACTTGAAATCTTGTCTTCTGTTTTTAATAACACTATTACTCGTTGTTACCCATAAATGAATTTAATAAATTTGCTTTTGCAAATCCAATATTGCTCAGAATGTAATTTTCCCAGCATTTTTGAGATGTAAGAATAAACTTTTTTTTGGTCAGAAAGGAAAATTGACTTACTTACTTACTTAAGGTGGCGCTACAGTCCGTTGTGGACTTGGGCCCCAATCAACAGTCTCCGCCAGCTAGCTCGGTCCTTAGCTAGTCGTCTCCAGTTTTGCACTCCAAGTTGATTGAGGTCCTCTTCCACTTGAGTGCGCTACGTGCCACCTGAGTCGTGGTCTTGCTCTCCTCCTACGTTATTCCCCAGTAAGTGAACGTGCTGACCTACACCTTCAAGTGGTGCCTCTGAGAGGTTCTTGTCAATTTATTGGCATGAACCTGCGGACGTAGGCAGCTTTAGTCTAATGGAATTGACGGATTGAAACAGGACGTATAATGAAGATTGATGCGATCCTTAAAAAGATAATATATCTAAGGATATATTAAATGAGGAAATACGATCAACGAATACCGAATGTGGATAGACGTTAATGAAATTAGACGCCCTGTTGGGTATATCTCTTGATTGGCTGGTTCATCCCTTCAATCAAAGTGGATATACTTGACAGAGGGTGAGCGGTGTCCCTCATTTGCCAATTGATAAAAGCTGCAAAACTCAAAAGATCACAAAATGAAACAATGTCTGTATAACGAATGGTTATACAGAACCAAAATGTGACACCAACCCTTCACCCAGGGGCAATTGGGTACCGCGGGTAGTGAGGATTTGCCACCTCACTAGTGGGATGGACCTTCGCGGGGGTTGTGGTTGTCTGAGTTTGGCCTCAGCTGCTGTTTGCAAATCGCGGTTACGGCTCTTCTTTCGGTGACTGAAAGTTGAGTGCAGTTTCCGTGACCGGATAACGGCTCTTCTTTCGGTAAACGAGGGTTGAGTGCAGTTCCGTGCTTTGCCTGAATAGTCTAGAGTCAAACCAAGATGAATAAGGGCTGGCACTAATTCAATTGGTACTGGTGTGAATCCGGTTGCAGGGTACCCGCTTCTTTCTTTTGAAAGTTGAGGTGTGCTTTTGTAGCTGGTGGATCATCAGGGTGAATGTCAACACTTATAAACGACACCTGTGTGAGTGGTCACACGTCAGATAAGGCTTAATTGTTAGGTGCTGACGTTAATCAATTCATGCTTCTCCTCCTACGTCCCTTGGGAATAGTATCGAAGGCTTTCCGGGCTGGAGCATTGGTGTCCATTCGCTCTAAATGACCGAGTCATCTGAGTCTCTGGACCTTGACTCTTCTGGCTAGGTCCATGTCGTTGTACAACCCGTAGAGTTCGCTGTTGTATCTTCTTCGCCATTCCCCTTCAATGCACACGGGGCCAAAGATGACACGAAGAACTTTCCTCTCGAAACAGCCTAAGGCAATTTCATCCGATTTTGTCAGGGTCCATGCTTCTGCACCATACAGCAGGACTGGGATGATGAGTGTGTTGTACAGTTTTACCTTAGTTGCCCGAGAGAGGGCTTTTCTACTCAATTGCTTTCTTAGCCCAAAGAAACAGCGATAAGCAAGAGTTATTCTTCGTCTGATCCCGCCGCTGGTGTTATTGCCTGTGTTTATAGCGGAGCCTAGTAGGTAGACAAACACTCCTCGAAGTTGTTTGCGTTTATTGTGACGTTCTATCCGAGCCGCCCGTCGGTGTTGGGTGTCCTTCCTCAAAGACAGCATATAATTCGTTTTTCCCTCATTTACCGCTAAACCCATTTTTGCCGCTTCTGTCTCAATTCTCACAAAGGCGCCGTTGACATCACGCTGTGTTCTTCCCATTATATCAATATCATCGGCGTACGCGAGAAATTGAACAGATTTTCGGAAGATAGTGCCTCTGGTGTTGACGTTGGAGTTCTGCACTATCTTCTCAAGAACGATGTTAAAGAAATCGCATGACAGTGCATCGCCTTGTCTGAATCCTTTTTTGACGTCGAAATATTCCGTGAGCTCGTTGGAAACCTTGATGGAGCAGCGTGTGTTCTCCATCGTCATTTTGCACAAGCGAACGAGTTCAAAGGTCTTTTCCAGGATCTGCCGCAACGTGAAAATTTGGTCGGTGGTTGACTTTCCTGGCCTGAAGCCACATTGATAAGGACCAATCAGTTTGTTAACGAAAGGCTTCAGTCGTTCACATATTACGGCAGAGAGGATCTTGCAGGCGATGTTTAGTAGACTTATTCCTCTATAGTTGGCGCAGTTTAGAGGATTTCCCTTTTTCAGGATCGAACAAACAATGCTGAGGTTCCATTCATCGGGCATGCATTCCTCTGACCATATCTTACAGATGATTTCGTGCATGTTCCTATCTAGCTCCTCACCTTCTGCTTTGAACAACTCAGCAGCTAATCCATCTGCTCCAGCGACTTTGTTGGATTTCAGCCGTGATATTGCGGTTTTCACTTCTTCTAGGTCGGGTTCACGGAATTGTTGGCTATCATCGTGTCCGATGAAAGACTCCTGTCTGATGGCGGTATTTTGTTCGTCGTCGCCGTTTTACAATCTACAGAAGTGGTCTTTCCAAATCCCCAGCATTGACTGCGATTCTACTATGATGTTCCCTTGTTCATCTCTGCAGGCATCGGTTCTTGCTCGATGACCTTGAGCCAGGTGTTTAACCTTTCGGTTAATCCTCCGAACTTCCGAAAATTGATAACGTTTTTATGTATGTATCAGTCCTATTATGGTGTTAATTCACAAACTTCAAATTTGTCTGCAGTACTTAAGCATCACTGCTCTTTTTGCGATGCTGATGCTCATGCTGGTTTTATCACTAGATATAACTTGCGAAACTTGTAAAACTAGATATAACTTGCGTGCAAAACGGAGAAACAGAAGTACTTAAACAACGGCCCTACAAATTTGGTGGTTAGTGCGAAGGGCTAGCAACCCCTCAACAGTAAAAAACTAAGAAGTTATGAGAGAGATAGTAGCCTCGGATAGCGACCCCCCTCTTATGGTAACAAGACCCGGAACGACAACGGACTATGCATTGAGAGTTTGTAGTACAAACTTTGTACCTGGAATGTAAGAACACTCTACACTCCAGGTGCAACTCAAAAACTTGAATATGTCCTCACGCATTATAAGTCAGACATTACTGCGATCCAGAAAATACGATGGATAGGACCAGGTACAATGAAAAGAAAAAAATACGATATTTATTACAGTCTGAGAACCTTCAAGGATTGTGAGCCGGATAAGTAAGTAGATGCTGATGCAGCTGTTGCTGATGAGATGCTCATACATATTGATCGTTTATTTATTTGACGTTTAAAACCAATTTTTTTATATTTAGGAAAAAAAACATACAGTATTCCACAAAAGTAATGGTTCAGCATACAATTTAAGTAATAATGCTTAACAAATTCCACAACAATGCAAAATTTCAATTTTTTTCATTTTATAACAACTAATTTTTTTGAGCATGTTATTTTAAGAATACGAACAATTAGGAGATGCTGTGTGAACGTTTGAAGCCCTTCGTCAACAACCTGATAGGTCCTTATCAGTGTGGCTTCAGACCCGGAAAGTCCACTATCGATCAAATATTCACCCTACGGCAGGTCTTGGAGAAGACCCAGGAACTTCAAATCGATACCTACCACCTTTACCTACATAGATTTCAGGGCCGCGTATTGCAGCGTCTGTAGAGACCAACTATATAGAGCAATGTCTAGTTTTGGTATCTAAGAAAAACTCGTCCGTCTGTGTAAGATGACAATGAAAAACTCACGCTGTTCCATCATGGTCGGAAAAAACCTAACGGACGGATTTGATGTCAAAAAAGGTTTTAGACAAGTCGATGTGCTGTCATGCGATTTCTTCAACATCATTCTTGAAAAGATTGTGCAAAGATCCAACGCCAACACAATCTTTCAAATGTCTAGGATACGCAGACGACATTGACATAATTGGAAGAACATAGCGTGATGTCAGTCGAGCGTTTGTGAGTCTTGAGACGGTGGCCAGGAAGATGGGTCTAGCGTTTAACGAGGGCAAGACCAAGTTATAATGCTGTCAAAAATAAAGGACAACCAACATCGACGTCTTCGAACAAACGTCAACATAGACCGATTTAACTTCAAGGTAGTTAAGGACAACGTTTACCTAGGATCCGTTATTAACTCAGACAACAACATCAGCGCTGAAATGAAACGAAGAATCACTCTTGCCAATCGCTGCTTCCTTGGACTTAGATGGCTCAATTGAGTAGTCAAGTCCTCTCCCGAGCAACTAAAGTGACGCCCTACAAAACCATTGATCTTATTGAAAAGGCATTGTCGGTTGAAAAAGTTGTGAATATAAAAGTGGATTTCCAGTGGTATAATAGTAGTTTATGGAGAATGAAGCAAGAAAAAATAAGGGCCTTTAGAGATGCAATTTATAACAATAATACAGATAATTGGCAAAAATACAAAGCAATTAGAAATAAATATAAAACAACATTAATTAAAACAAGAAATGAATATATTTGTTCACAGCTACAATCTAACAGTGGTAACCAGACTGGAACATGGAGGATGATCAAAGCGCTTATATTGAAAAATAATAAGAGCAAGGATATTCATAATGTTATGTTTGGTGAAGAATCGTTGAATGATGAGAGTATGATTGCTAACAGATTTAATAGTTATTTTGTACAGAGTGTGATTGAAATTAATACATCAATTCCTTTCAGGCAGTACGATTCTCTAATTACACAGCTTGATTGTGAATTTAAGTTTCGATATGTGTCGGTAGAATCACTATATAATCTCATAAAAAAATTAAATAATAAGAAGGATATAATTGGTGTGAATAGAGATATAATTTTGAATTCGATTGAGTTGATTGGTCCAGTGCTTGTTAAAATATTTAATAGTTCCTTATGTTGTGGATTATTTCCAAGCAATTGGAAGGAAACGACTGTTATCCCAGTGGAAAAGATTGCAAATACTGTTAGATGTGATGAATTTCGACCGGTGAATATGTTGCCTACTTGTGAAAAAATTCTAGAACGTTTGGTAGCTAATCAGTTAAAATCATATTTGGAAAATAATAAGATTCTTATTCCTGAACAATCGGGAAGGTCATTCGTGTGAAACTGCTTTAAATTGGTTAATTTATGAATGGAAAAAAGAAATTGATCGTAAGAATTCAGTGATTGCGGTATTTTTGGATTTTAAACGTGCGTTTGAAACAATTGAAAGAGGCATTCTTGTGCAAAAGTTGGAAAAGTATGGAATAAGAGGTAACGAGCTAAACTGGTTAAGGTCATATTTGACAGGAAGAACGCAGAGAACAAAAGTTGGGAATATGCTGTCTGAGCCTTTGGGTGTTGATCTTGGAGTCCCCCAAGGATCTGTGTTAGGTGTGATACTATTCCTTTTATATATAAATGATGTGAAATGTGTTTTGAAGTTCTGTAAGATTATGTTGTTTGCGGATGATGCTTTAATATACATCAGCGGAAAAAATGTTGAACGTTTGGAACAATGTCTAAATGAGGATCTAGAATCATTAATAATTGGTTAGAGATGAATAAAATGAAATTGAATGTGAAGAAAACAAAATGTATGAAATTTAAAGTGAATGAACAAGTCAACATTTTTATAAATGGAGAAACGATTGAATGCGTTGATAGTTTTAAATATCTTGGTGTTGTTTTGGACTCGAAGTTGAATTTTAAAGATCATGCGAGATATGTGTGTGGTAAAATTGCCAAGAAAGTAGGATTTTTGAGAAGAATAAGAAAATAGTTGACTTTTGAAAGTGCTTTACTTCTCTACAATTCAATCGTGTTACCTCATTTTAACTATTGTGCGTCATTAATGTATGCATGTCAACAGGAGATTATTAATAGGCTGCAATTACTTCAAAATAAGGCAATGAGAGCAATCTTAATGGTGAATGTATATACCCCAATAAGAGTGATGTTGAATTGGATGAATGTGAAACAAAGAAATACAGTGCGATGGTACTGATATATAAAATGAAAAATAAAATGGTTCCTGAGTACTTACAGGTTAATGTGGTGAACGTCGGAGATATACAACCATATAATTTAAGAAATAATGATAATTTTAGACCTTTGCGTTGTGTCAGAAGTAGTACACAGGAATCGGTAATGTATGTTGGTATGAATTATTTTAACAACCTTCCAGGTGATATAAAAAATGAGCGTAGTGTTTATTTGTTCAAGAGAAAATTGAGTTTTTATATAAGAAATGAATGATTTTTGTCTTTTTTTAAATAGGTTTCCAGCCTTATATATTGAGACTATGGAGCTAGGCATAACATCAGAGCCTAATCTTCTATAAAAAGAAGATAGGTAATCTTGGCGAAAGCCGAGATGGTTCCAGAAACTCTGTTATTATTATCATTATCATCTTGGTCCTAATGTATGATGTAGAGACATGGACCATGACAACGTATGATGAAAATTCTTCGAGTGATGTTTGGTTTTGTCAAAAAAGTTAAGGTCCAACGACTTAGATGGTTGGGTCATGTTGAGTGAATGAAAAATAATGCTCCGGCCCGAAGAGTCATCGAATCGAACCCGGAAGGACGTCGCAGAAAAGAAAGACCGTAACTCAGGTGGAGCACACAGGTGGTAAAGGACCTGAACCAACTTGGCGTGTGAAACTGGGGACAGCGAGCTAGGGACGGTGCTGGCTGGAGACGCTTGTTGGATGAGGCCCTTGTTCGACCAAGACTGTAGCGCCACCATAAGTAAGTAAGTAAGTAAGTTATATATCATTATAAAAACAGTTCTTTGACATGGCTATTAGTTGAGTTCTTAGATACGCCCCTAAGTAGTTTCCACCCAGGCCCCCACAAATTCACGATCCATCCTGAAGAACACCAATAAGCATTATTCAAAGATGACTACTTGTACATCACTGATATTCGAAAATAAAATAAAAAAATATTTTTTCTTGTTAACCATAAAAACAAATGCAAGACCTTATTTAAAAAATGATTTTTAGTTTCTTATCATAATTTTCGTTTAAATTAAAACTTTTAATTAATCAAAAAATATATTATTTAAATTTAATAAACAGAAGAAAAGAAATATTCTTTTCTAAACCTTGAATATAATATCTTGAACTGAATTTTCCTTCTTTTTTTGAAGAAAAATTATTTTCAATTGATTTAAGAAAATAAAGAAAAATTATGAAAAAAAAAAACATATAATTGGCACTGCACCAATTCCGACCCATTGTGTCAAATGTCTATTAAATAAATATTCCGTTTCTGTTTACATCAGAATCTATCTTGTCGTCAAACGTTGGCTGTCTTGATGCGGCTGTCCACGTCCGAAATACATTCAAGTACACATTATCAAAATTTTCCGTTGAAGATGACGATACTTGTTTCACTCGTAAACATTGCCACCCTCGTTCATAATTTGAAAACAACAATTTTTGGGTAATCTCTCGTGCAAACATCAAGAAAATGATGTCGATTACCATAACTATCAAATTTGAACGACCCTCGATTTGTTGAACACCTTATGGCCACAATCAAAAACATATGATCGTATAAGCAAAAACCAAACCGAACTTAAAAAATGTCTTACAAGGAACAAATCGTTAACAAACCAATTACTTTATGTCTCGTATTTTGCGGCATCTCGCGACACAGTACAATTTAAAAAAAAAAAAATTAACGTAAACGGTTCTATGTGCAGGCGTGTGTCGTCGTCGTCTCTTCAAAAAACGAATTCCCTGAAGCAATTTTTTGTACTTATTATGGATACTTATTCAAAATTTGCTGCTACGATACGAACGAGCTACGACTAGATGATTTTCTTCCGTTCCCGAGTGAATTTTCCGTCAGACTGCGTGTTATTTCAATCGTCGCCACTGCTCGCTTTATTTTGTGATGGTAATTTTGTTTAAGATTCTCGAGAGATATTGTATAGAAAAACAAAATTAAGCCTGAACGCGCATATCGGTGCGGTGGTGCCGTGGTGGTGCTTTGTTTTCATTATTTCGGTTTTTCTATTTTTAAAGAAGACGTATCAAAATATTCTTAAATTCGAAACATGCTGCTTAATAGAGAGAAGAAACGGAATCCCAATAGAAAACAAATTGCTTTTCTTTTTCACATCACCGCCACCGTCGGTCGGTCGTCGTCGTCGCCGATTTTAGTTAGTTATTGCAAAGCTTTCTGACATCCCTGATTAATGATAAACGAACGTTTTGTATCATATCACTTTTTTCCATCTTGGCTGGTTTATATAGAGATGCTTCCGATCTTTTTTCGGTTGTGACATCAAATTTTCTTTGGCTGAACTACCTACAACCATATTTTTCGAACTAGAAGACATTCAAATCCAAACATAATTTTTACACAAAAGGGCTAACGAGAACTTAATCTTTTACACATTTGATCAAGTATTACATAAATTTTGTATTAAGAAAAAAATGTTCAAATAAAAAAGATAAAAATAAAATTTATTGTTTTGGTTGCCAGCTCTGTTCACGGCACAGATGCATCGGTGCTGCGGACGAATTGTTTGTGGTACCTATTTGTTATTGTTATAGCTCGAGCATCGAACGATGCGTTAAGGAAGCCATGGCAAGGCAAGAATAGGTAAGCTAGAGTAAGAAGTGGATGCAATTGTTGACAACAAGAATAAAAACCACAGACAAAGTATTATTAAATGACTAGGCTATAGGAGTTTATAGAGAAGCCGATAATCATTAGACAAATGCCAAGGGCGGTTAAAACATGATTCTGAAGATTAGAGAGGATAATTATTGTAAGTCAGGAAAGTGCGTTCGTGAAATATTTGTGCTTTTCATTCGTTTTAGAATGAAATATGGGAAAACAGACCTTCGAATGTTGTTGTTGAAAGGGACAGTGACGTAGCAAATGGGGAGCATGGGACTTTGGTTGGTGTCACCTATTTAGGGGAGACTACGAAATGCTACCGAGGAATATATATACGAGTATCGTATGACCTAATAATGAATCCCAGAGTATTAGAACCTGCATGTTCCAAGGGTAGAGAACACAAGCGTCCACAGAAACCTCTGTCTATCAACTCCTACTCTCCACCTCCCCGTGGTGAACATCGGGTGCCCAGTACCTTCAACCGAAGATTGGGTTCCAACCTTAGTGGGAAGTTGTTGGCGGCAGCAAAGAGAGAGAGGGGGAGGAGGTATGCTTCCACTAAGGCATGCTTCTTTTTCAACAGGCGGCAGCGGAAAAAGTCCCAAGATGGAATCAACAGTGGCGTCTAAAGTTCCAATCAGGATGAACTACTTAGTGAACACCTTATAGAGCTACTATACGACATATTCGTAGCCCAAGCCTATAAGGAGTGGTTTGGCCGGCTCTTCATCTTAGAGTTAAACTAAGGAGTTGGTCCTTCAGGTTGGGGGTCTTGCGTTGGGGTGACTGCCCGGCCACATAAAGAAGACATTGTTTCGAAACACCAACAAGCCTCGTATATGGACCGATTGAATGATGACGACCCACTCAAATGATTTAAGGACAACGAATTTCGGTTTAGCAATTGGAATGTTGGGTCCCTTAGCAGACCACGTGCAGCCGAATAACTAGAGGAAGCCCTTGACTGCTATAAAGCAGATAAAACTGCCATCCAAGAAATGCGATGAGATGGTCCGGGCCTACATAAAATGCTACCGGGAACAAAATCTAGACGCTGATGTGGACGGATGTGGATTTGTAGTTGGGACTCGACTCAGGAGGAAGTTCTTGAGTTTCAACTCAGTGAATGAGCGCATCACGACAATCCGTATCAAGACTTAATTCACCAACAACAGCTTCATCTGCGCTCACGGCCCCACTCAGGAAAAGAATGAAGACACTAAAGACAGGTTCTACGAGCTCCTCGACAAGAGATGATTTGGTTAGGAGCATGCACCACTTCATCTGCAAAATTTGGTCGTAGGAAAGCATGCCTGACGAATGGGACTTCAGCATCGTATGCCCGATCCTCAAAAAAGGAGATTCCCTGATCTGCACCAATTACAGAGGTATAAGTCTCCTTTACATCGCCTACAAGATCTTGTCTGCCGTACTGTGTGAACGTTTGAAACCCTTCGTCAACAACCTGATAGGGCCTTATCAGTATGGCTTCAGATTCAGACCGAAAGTCCACCATTGAACAAATATCACGTTTTCTGATCTGACAATGTTTGCAAGATTTGGCAATCGTGTATCTACACGTGGCTTTACAGTTCAAGTTATTAAATATAAAAGCAAGTGGAAACAAAAGTTCTGAAAAATAACTTGAATTTTCTTCTTGTTTTGTCAAATGATTGTAAAATTAAAATTATAGAGCAGTTCTTCCTACGAAATCTTACCAAATTTCTATTTTTGTAATATTTTGATCACACCGATACCAACCATTATCTTTTTTAGAATTTTAGCATGTTTTGACTGCCAGTTGTGGAAGTACTCAAAGATTTTTTGGCATTTGTTTGCAGTTCTTTTGAAAAGAATAACCCTTTCAGTCATAGTAAATGAGAGACAAAATAAAGGGTTTATAATGAGGCAAATCGATTTTTTGTTTTCACTGCGGTGGAAAATTTAGTCCTTTCATGGGAAAGCACCAGACATTTTTCTCAGAATTCTTAATTTAGGTAAAAGGTCTGTTGTCCTCTTCTTTGTATGCATAAAGCTTAAACAAATCAACAAATTAAAATCTAAAATTCGTCGGTCGGTCCTTTCTCCCAAAAATAATCCCAGGTCGTGGTCCACCGCTAATGGATTCTCCACCCACCAGAGTAAACAATTTCAATGTCCATTTTAAGCTCGTGTAATTAATTCATAAACACTTTCAAACCGCTTGAAAAAATCCTCATGAATTTACAACGAGAGCCACAGAAAAAATTGATTTAAATTTTGAATGCCTCTAAAATTAAAATCACGAGCCAAAATACAACGCCAATAGAGCAAACTAATTGCAATTTTACAAACTATCATACCTGCTCCCTGTCAAACTAAAGGGGAGGGAGTATCGACGATAAATTCGTTAACATATTCATTACGTTCTACAAGCCCTTGCGCTTTTTTATTGCTGAAGTTCAAAGCGAATTAATCTGTTCAACAAATCATAAACATAAATCATAATAGGATTATAATTTTCGAACATACACTGTACGTGAGTGTGACTTTTCTTTTAAAGTGTAAACATTTAAACATTGCCATGGCAATGGCGGGCGTGCAGTGCAGGCGCTTGAATCGTAAATTTTCAATTGAATTGCAGACAGCGAACTTGCATTAGTTTTGAAATTAATTAAAATAGTGGCAGTGTCGGCGGCGGAATAAATCACAATCAATATCGAAATGCCAGAAAATTCAATAGCATACATATGTGCCACACTGCCAAAAATTTCTGTCACCGAATTGTCAGTTTTTGTAGTTCGGGGGCACGCAAATTTTTTTGTTTTTGTTTTTGTTTGGCAATTGGCCAAACAATTAGTTTGGCACAATGTACATTTATTTTATCTATGGGGCGTGCCGTTTTATATTATGTATGGAAGAAGCTATGTTGATTGATTGATTTGGTATGGATCTTGGCAAGAGTGTAGATGTGTTGAAAACGTTGTGGGCAACATTGTAGCATGCAAGAATTCTGGTATTGTGTCTGTTTATTGGGAAGGGATTTACGTTTAATAGTTTTGTGATGGAATTTCACCGGATGGTGAAGTTTATTTTGAACTGTTTGAATTATGTAAGCTGCTTTTTCAACGCAATGTTTATGGTTCCATGATGGAAAAAGGAAAATATTCGCTTCTTTCATTTAAACTATGAAAATTTATATAGTAAAGATACAATCACCTCAATTATGAAATTCGTAAACATCGCTATTATTAAAATCGCTTTTCTTCCATTATCTCATGGTCGACGGGTCGAAGCGGAGTAGGCTGTTACTACTAATTAGCCCATAACGAAGAAGTGTTCCCTCCAATGCACTCCAATCGAGAGACGGCAGCGAATGAATTTCTTTTTTGGAACCAACGGTGACGCCTTCACCTCTAGTTAGACCGAACTACTTCGTTAACACCTTTGCGGGCTACTTCGACTTATTTGAAGCTCAGGCAGCTGAAGCAAAGGACAACAAATTTCGGATATGCACGTTGAATGTCAGGTCCCTTAACACACCGCGTGCTGCCGAACAGTAAGCGGAACGCCTGAAGTCACTGCGACATTTACTATGCGGCTCTTCGGATGCAGATTCGTCGTGGGAAGCAGACTCAGGTCTTGAGCTTCAAATGTGTAGGCGAACGCATCACGAATACTCGAATCAAAGCTTCATTTGGCAACATTAGCCTAATATACGCGCATGCCCCCACAGAAGAGAAAAAGGACGACACCAAAGACGAGTTCTACGAGCTCCTTGACAAAACGTCTTAGCAATGTCCTTGCTATGACATTAAAATTGTCTTCGGCGATTCTATCGCAAATCTGGGAAAAGGGGACATCTTTGGTGGAACAGTCGGAAAGCACAGCCTGCACAAAACCACTTCTGATAACGGATTCAGGCTGATCGATTTTGCTGCGAGGCGAAATTTTGTGGTAGCGAGCACCTGGTTCCCACACCTGAACATACATAAAGGTATATGGAGATCTTCTAATCAATCAACCGTCAACCAGACAGATTACATTGTGATCGACGAAAGGCACTTGTCCAGCATTCAAGATATTCGAACTTTCCGAGGAGCCAATATCGACTCGGACCACTGCCTCGTCGTAGCCAAGGTTGTGCTTCGAACAACGGCCAAAACAAAAGTACAAAGTACAAAGGTAAAATAGCTGGCTCAAGGTCATCGAGCAAGAACCGATGCCTGCAGCAATAAACAAGGGAACATCATAATAGATAGCCAACAATTCCGTGAACCCGACCTAGAAGAAGTGAAAACCGCAATATCACGGCTGAAATCCAACAAAGCAGAAGGTGAGGAGCTAGATAGGAGCATGCACCAAATCAACTGTTAGATATGGTCAGAGGAATGCATGCCCGATGAATGGAACCTCAGCATTGTTTGCCCGATTCTGAAAAAGGGAGATCCTCTTAACTGCGCCAACTACAGAGGAATAAGTCTACTAAACATCGCCTGCAAGATCCTCTCTGCCGTAATATGTGAACGGCTGAAGCCTTTCGTCAACAATCTGATTGGCACATATCAATGTGGCTTCAGGCCAGGAAAGTCAACCATGGACCAAATTTTCACGTTGCGGCAGATCCTGGAATGGACCTATGAACTCCAAATCGATACCCACCACCTTTTCATCGATTTTAAGGCCGCGTATTACAGTATCTACAGAGATGAACTGTATAAGGCTATGTCTAGTTTTGGCATCACTGCCAAGCTCGTTCGCTCGTGCAAAATGAAGATAGAGAACTCACGCTGCTCCATCAAGGTTGGCAACGAGCTCACGGAATCTTTCGACGTCAAAAAAGGATTCAGACAAGGCGATGTACTGTCGTGCGATTTCTTTAAAATCGTTCTTGAGAAGATAGTGCAGAACTCCAACGTCAACAACATAGGCACTATCTTCCAAAAATCTGTTCAACTTCTCACGTACTCCGATCATATTGATATAATGGTAAGAACACATCGTGATGTCAATGGCGCCTTTGTGAGAATTGAGACAGAAGCGGCAAAAAATGGTTTGGCGGTTAATGAAGGAAAAACGAAGTATAAGCTGTCTTCAAGGAAGGACACCCAACACCGACCGCTCGAATAGAACGTCGCAATAGATTCATACAACTTCGAGGTGGTAGAGGAGTTTGTCTATCTAAGCTACACTATAAACACGGGCAAGAACACCAGCGCCGAGATCAGACGAAGAGTGACTCTTGCTAATCGGTGTTTCTTTGGGCTAAGAAAGCAATTGAGTGGAAAAGCCCTCTTTCGAACAACTAAGGTAAAATTGTACAACTGCTGTATGGTGCAGAAGCATGGACCTTGAAAAAATCGGATGAAAGTATCTTAGGCTGTTTCGAGAGGAAGTTCTTCGGGTCATCTTTGGCCCCGTGTGCATTGAAGGGAAATGGCGAGGAAGATACAACAGCGAACTTTATGGGTTGTGCAACAACATGGACATAGACAGAAGGGTCAGGTCCAGGGACTCAGATAGCTCGGTCATTTAGAGCGATGGACACCAATGCTCCGGCCCGGAAAGCCTTCGACACTATTCTCGAGGGACGTAGGAGGAGAGGAAGACCGCGACTCAAGTGGAAGAGGACCAAAATGTTTTAGAGTACTTTATCAAAAAAGTTGAACAGCATAGGGCCGCAAAGTCGTTATGATTGGTTGAAGGTATTTTTTTTTTCAAAAACTCTAATTTCATTCTGCTTTAGTACATGTGTACAAAGGTTTTTAATGACCAAAAATACACGGTAAAAAAAATTTTTAACAACAAAAAGAGCTGAATGAGACTGGGGTGGACAAAACAAGCGACTGTTTTACTCAGTCAATGAGAGGATAATATTGCAGATATGCTTCAACTGGAGCATGTTGTAAGCTTAGCTGGTCCAACTCTTGGACTTTCAACAATTAATAAAACGCAATATGGAAGAAGTTCATGAGGATAATGAGAAAGAAGCCTATGCACCACATACTGGACCAGATACTCCGGTCCGCGTCATACGATCTCTTAAAAACCTAAATCTTGTGAAGCTGTTGTAACTGCGATATCTGTCCAACATTCAACTTATTCCACCCAGCCTCGTGAGAAATTATATTCTTTTTACAGTGGGTCAATAAGACAATAAGTTGAGTCGACCAGATTTTGTAGCGGTATTAAAATTTTCGGCCAAATTAAGTAAATTAAACACGATGGAAACAGATCAGGGATGGAAATTGAGGTTTTTTAATTGTACTGAATTTGTTTTTCAAATTGTACCAAATTGTACCAAAAACTAGTTTCGAATAAAAATGGACAAATTTAAAAATTTTATTTAAAACAAAAAAAAATGTAAAGAAAAGATTCCACGGACCTTTCAGTGAAGAATAACTTTTAATTAATACAGAAAAAACTGTAATTACAGAATATTTTACCTTTAATCAACAAAATAAATTCATAAGCACTGTTTTCATTAATTTACTATACATGAGCTGCCCGTAGTGTGAAAAATACAAAATTTGAAAATACTGAAAATAAAGGGTTCCACTGGAGAGTAGAATTGATTGGGCGAATTCATATTGTTAAAGTAGAAAGCGTGTGGAAGCTGTATTTTTTTTTCAAAGAACGTCTGAAGCAACAATTTACGACATAAACTTTAAGTTGCTTAGTAGAAATGCTTCATTTATTAATGCTGTTGAGATAATTTTCGGTTTTATGAGCAGAAAATGGCAGAAATATTAAAATGCCTATTCAAGTCATCAAGTAAACGAGAGAACAAAATAGAACGCATACTTTCAACTAATTAGTTCATCTAGTCGAGGCTTGTAATTTCAAGTGCTAGTATTTTGTACGTTACAAGTGGAATCTTCTTGCGAAGTTGGCTTCTGACAGTCCATGATGTATAGTATGCCAATGACTGTATTGCTTATTTCTTCTGTTCATACACTCTTCTTAAAAATATAAATTGTATGTTCCTTAGCAACGCATCTGCTATCTAGTTTTGAAAATGATGAAAGATTTGAAAGGGCTTGCACCCAAGATTTTTAATATTTTACTGAATTCATGCAGATCTGACAGAAAAATTATTAACAAGCCTGTAAATGCTAAATTTTATTTAAAAAAATCTTTTTTTTTTTTTTGAAAAACGATGCAAATTTCGCATACGCAAATTGTACCGAATAGAGACAAATTGTACTTTTGTACTTCAACAAACTCAATTGTATCGAATTTGGTACAATTGTACCAACTTTTCCATGGGTAAAACAGATCGTCCAATTTTCGTGCCAATCGATTGATTAGATAAGCCCTATTCCTTGTGTGTCGCTATAATTGCCCTTCTTCAATTGCTGAATGTTTTACTCAAGACGTTGCTTCACAATAAATTATTTTCCATTCGAAAATCTATTTTGAAATTTACCAGTTGTCCATTTAAAAACCAATGCACTTTTCCCACACTTCCATGAGGTTTTTCCAATTTTTTTTTCCACCGAAGCCACCACGGAACTTAACAGTATTTACCATGAACATTTCAAAAATATCTTATGTTGAGCCATTTGGGAGTCCATTGGATATATCCAACATACATCCATTTATATGTAAATTTAAAGAAGATTTTATTTTCAGGAAACTTTGATACACACGAGGCAATTGTTGCCGCAATCGATCGAAAATATCAAAAAAATTTGATATTTCAGGTATATTTTGCGTAAACTTGAAAATGCTAGGCAACTAAGCTACATACGAGGCAACTTTTGGAGAAAAAATTGCCTCGTGTGTAGCTACCATAAAAATTGCCTGGTGTGGAGCTTAGTTGCCTATTGATTTCAAGTTGCCTCAAAAGTTTCCTAAAATATCAAAATTGTTTGATATTTTTTATCGGTTGCAGCAACTTGTGTGTATTAAAGTTACCTGAAAATATAAATATTTATATCAATTTTAGTATTTATTGGGAGAAAGTTGATTCATTGAATATGAAATTCATTGAATCGAACTAAGAAGTTGTTTTAAAGGGTTTTCCATGAAGGGCAGCTAGATTATAAAATTGAATAAAAGTAGTTTATATGCGATAGATTTATATGCGATTAGATTTAATCATTTTTTAATAGCCTTTAGCCTTATCACTGACATAATAAGTGAAATATAACATCGTTGAAATGGACGCCACGACTTTGCTGGGTAAAGTGCATTCAAAATAAGCAGTTTTGATGAGTACGACACAAAAATCAGGCTGAATTTGACCAATGGCAACAATTATGTTGTCTTTAAGGGCCACGGTGGTTTGCAACTTATTCGCATAGACTTAAGAAAGTCCCACTTAAGAAAGCCTGACAGTAAAAAGTCTAAAGCGGACTTAGATTTGGCTACCAAATGTTGAATAGTCGACTTAGAAGGGCGACCGACTGTGTATTAAGGGCGAAAAGAGCTCCTCGTTGCTACTAACACCCATTTTGTACATAAAGTTCTAGATATCTTTTGCACGTGTTGCTGTTGAAAAACCATTCTAGTAAAAGACCAGCTCTCTTGCAGCGATATCACGTATTACGCTATTCATTTGAAAAATTGAATTTTTCTCTTATCCGCTTCCGAAACTGTCATAACTGTATCATAGCTTCATACAAAATGAAGTTGTGGCAACTTATAATACGTGTGTTGTAAACACAGTCAACTAGTTGTGGCAACTAGTTGCTTCAAAAGTTGCCTCGTTTGTAGCTTGCATTAAAATTGAAAAAAAAAATGTTTGTAAGTTTGATTGATCACAGAGAAACGGTTAATCGTATTGATAAGAAATTTTTATTAAAATCATTTTTTGAATTTTTTCAAAATATTTTGTATAGGAAAGTTAATAATCATAATTCAAATCTGCCTTTATTTTTTTTGTGAGTAAATTTTTAGCAGATATATTAGGGTCCAAACTCAAAATTGTGTTTTTGCATTCAAACCCATTTTTTGTTAAAAAAAATGAAAATGGCTACAAAATTTGTTTAGACTTCAGAAAAAGTTTTTTGTTAACTTCATGAATAAAAATCCATTACCAGTCTCAAGTGAAAATAGACGTTGCAAAGCCTCAACGGAAACATCACTTCTTGTCACCTGGAAACCTATTTCTTTTTTTCTACTCAACATAATTTATGCAGACGACTGTTCTTTAGCAAATTTTGTCATACAAAAGCAAACATATTTATATGACGTGTGTGGAGGTAACTATTTATCAACGAGCTTTACGAGCTCAAGTTGTTGTTTCCGTTTCTAAGTAGGCACTTCATGTACCATATACTGAAACAAAGGCAAACGACACTATCAAAAAACTTGGCTGCTTGCCGATTTAGCTCTGCTAAGTGCAAACAAAGTATTCTTCCGTCACCCAATTTTTTACTTTTTCCAAGTTTGTGTATTTTTTTTTTCATGAGAGAGTGGTTTTGAACATTGTCCTCGCATGGTTTGAACACATTGTCTCCACAGCAGTTTTAGCAGTTTTTGTTTGTAACTAAGAGGGGACGAAATCACCATTAGGTCTTAAGGCAAGAGTTTGTTTTTCTCAATTGAGTAGACTATGTATATTTTTGGTGGTTGGATGAGTAGGATCTTTCCTAATATACGAATATTAAGTGATTAGTTTGAATGTTAAAACCATGTGTTTACCCCCTGATATTGTCTAAATCTGAAGCACCAAAAGAGAAGATTATTCAAGGACAGCAAAGGACTATGATTTAAGATATGTGGCTGAATATATGAACAATCCGCATAAGGTGCGGCTCAAAAACTTGAATAATACCTCATTTTCCAGTGTAGCTTTATTACAGGAAATTCAAAGAAAAAGCAAATGTTCATTTTAAGGACAAATCTCTACAGTTTTTCGTCCTTGAAAGCAGTCCTTAAAAATTGTCAAAAGTATATACATTGAGGAAGCACAATCTGGTCTAGAAACTCCAAAACCTAAACCAGCTGTGTTAAATGACTTTATACGAGATGGAGTACTGGATTTAGGTGAAAGGTGCGTTCTTATAATATTTTCTCAACATAGTTCTGAAGCAGTGATCTTGTAAGACAACTGACCAGAAAGAAGAAGAACACATTCGAGAGACGAATCGATGTTAGGCTAGTAAGTAAAATAATAGTTTTGTAAGAAAGCATTGCAAGAACTCTTCCTTCATTAGCGGAAACCCGTTCAAATTCCATCACGCGAACCGTTCGTTTGGCTAAAACCATACCAACCAACCTACCGATGAGAAATTTATGTTTGAATTTAAATTAACTTATTTTTGCTTTCTTACAGTTCACATCGTGTCATTACGAAAAAAATCATAAGGGGAAAATAATTTTCGAGGTAAAATCAGGTTTTCTATTTCTCCGTTGCAAAGTATCAATTCAGTGTACTAGAGGTAAGAAACGCCGAGAGGCAAAGTGCTGTTGTTGGTGAACAGCCGACAGCTTCTTAACCGGAACTTTTTGGACAAACCCTTGTTTTTTCATTGAATGTTCAAAATCTACTATTCTAGATGCACTCCCCGGCAAAGCCTCTACTTAGCCCTTGACCGTTATTACTTGCGACATATAGAATATATGGCAAGTATTGAATTGGTAAAAAAAAATTTGAGATGGGGATGAGATATGACATTACGATGATAGAGACTTTGGTTTGAATTTTGTGTGTTATATTCTTATGATATGTCCTTATATTGTTTTCTTTTAATTTTTCTTATGAATTTTTCCAGCTGTGTCACTTTTTTCCAGACTCAAAAATGTTAGCAATTTTATGTTAGGGGTACTTTGCGATTTGAGGTCAAAATATGTATATGAATATCTTCTAGTGGCCGGGAACCATATCAGGGGCAGAATAATTAAACTGATCTTCCTTCAAGTGTGTTTCTTCAAGCTGAATCTTAAGCGTTTTGTTAAATCATTCTGCCCCGGAGGTATTAAATTTTCAAAAAAAACTATAAAAATCGACGAATCGAAAATTATTAATAAATTAATTATTTTTGTATTTCTTTTTTTCTAAGATTCAAATAAAAGAATTGAATACAAAATGTTACTATCGTATTATAAAAGATTTTTTAGAAAAAAAAAATCATCCAAATTGATCAATTACTTTTTGAGAAATTTGAATAAAAAAAAAAAAAAAAATGAAATATTTGTAAAAAAAAATTGAACACAAAAATTATAATAGCATAATATCAAAGATATTCCAAGTAAAAATTATAAAAATCAGTAGCTTACCTTTTGAGAAAATTAAATTTATTTATTTTAATCTTTCCAAATTTGCTTACAAAAATATCTTTGAGTGACTGAAGTTTTCATATAGGTAAAGAGCAATATTTCTTGCATACTTATTATTAATTGCATTTATAAGAAAGAGTTAGAGAGTTTTTTTTTCAACGGATGTAAAAATAAATAAATATTTATATATGAATAATATAATATATAAATTAATAAATTTATAAATATTTCAAAGTATGCTTTTACTATCCGACCCAATTATATCTTTTTATCGTAAACTGACAATTTCCAACAGAAAACAATAAAATACTGAATTAATTTAAATGTTTGAGCCTGAAGAGTTTTAAGATACCAGCCGCGGTGGTTGATTATAGCGAAATATATAGCTTTTATTTCAAAAAAATTATTTTTATATATTAATACCCTTAACTAACTAAAATAAACAGAACATTTACACATTTCTAACATCAACTTACTTATATTTTGAAAAAAAAAAAAACAATGAATAGCAACCGTGTTTAATTAATCGCACGAAATCGAGATTTTGTCACATAGTGCTTCGCCCAGAGACCGCTCACCGTTTATTCTCATGTTTTCGCTAGAGACAGAAAGTGAATTGCATTTTGGCTTTAACTTATTACTTGTTTCTTTCTTCGATCCACTGCGTGTATCGTGGACGGTGCAGTGCATTAACGCCCATGGTATTAACACCCGCGGGTGTTAATTCCAAAAACAAAAAGAAATAATCCCCGCGGGTATTAATTCCCTTTTTAAATGGTACTAATACCCACGGGGTTAATTCTTTTTTTTTGGTGGGCTTTAATTCCAATTTTAATTGGAAATAAAACCCACACGTGAAACAAATTAAAAAATTCAATACCTTAATATGTTGACAACTCCCGACGAAATAAGGCCGCAAAGGTCCTTCTCCTTATATCCATTTCTTATGGAAATTAGACCCTCACAAGGGTTGCGGTCTTATTTCAATTGTAACTTAGAAATAATGCTTTACTTAATAATAAATGCCTCATTTCGGTTTTTCTGTTTTGATTAGAAACTTGGCGCAGGGAAACTCGTCCCGAAGTCAGAAGTAACGAAAATATTTTTCGGAACTTCTAAAACACTATGGAGGGTGACAAATGCCGAATTTGTTTAGGGATTTTTAACGCACTACGGTAGGTCAGTATTCCTAATTAAATTTTACTTTTTATGGGACAAAAGTCCGAAATGAAAAAAAACTGAAACAACTAATGTTCATACTAAAAAATAAAAAAAAATTAATTCCTGTATGTATTGAATGCAACTACAAGAAAACTTATAAATAAATTGGACCACGTTTCTTATTTTTTTCAAAGCTATTTAGGTTTCCTTTTATTTGAAAAAGCAAACATTCTGTTATGCAAAGAAAGAATTTTGCAAGCATTTCAATGATTCATTTTCAGCATCTTTTTGAATTTTGACCGAGAATAAGGCCGATACGTAAAATATGAAGATCGATTTGATTTTATTGCGAGCGAAGCGAGCAAAAAAAAATTTGCCCAAAAGAGAATCGCGTTTTTTTTTATTTTCACACCTCTAAGTGATTCTCTTTTGGGCAAATTTTTTTCCGCTTGTGTCCATCCATATTTCTGATGCAGCTTTTAATGGAATTGAAACAGCTCTGTTATTTTAGTTGACAGATAGATGCAATAAGATGATATTGGTTTCAGGTTTATTATCTACTGTGCTTGTAGAATACCGTTTCCTCACCGATCTTTGACATCCCAGAGTGCAGAAAAACGTTGCATTGGAAAATGTTTCCAAACGTCACTAGACGTAAAGCATGCGGTAAATGTTTTCAGCATTGTGCCCAGAAAAAACCTTTGAAAATAGTAAAAACTGTCCCTCTTATTTAGTATTTTACAAAATGTTTTTATAAAAAGTTAATCGCGAAGATCAATGCCCTGAATTTGTTTCAGGACTAATACCCATCAGAGTGGTTAAGTTGTAAAATGAAATTTCCGCGCAAGTGTTCACACCCGAGGTGAAATGATCACTTCCAAAAGATTATAACACTGCGGTCTAGTGTCAATTTCCAATTGCATTAGCAACCCGGCCGTTATTCTATTTTATGGTGACCTTATTTCCAATTCAAAAAGGAATTAACAGCCGCGGGGGTGGTTAGGTTAGGTTCAAGTGGCTGTGGATCCAGAACCACACACTAGGCCAGAAAAAAGGCCCATTGTGAATACCACATGAATCTAGAAATTACTTCTTACTAGTCGAACCAGATTTGAGCTTTTTTATGAAGCGAGAAGACACCTTGATATCTCTATAGCTAGTTCATGGGTAATCATAAAAGTAAATCGCCCAATGAAGCTTTCGTCTTAGTGAAAGAGCAGGGCAAGTGCAAGAAGGTGAGAGATTGTTCCTCCTTCCTCCTCTCCATACAGCTCCTCAAAAGTCATTAGGCTACACCCAATCGTGTTGCGTATCTGCCTATAGACAGTGTCCCTAAGGAATACCTATTAAGGAGCTTATATGAATCTGCCTTTGAGAATAACAATCTTTTGAGCGCTTAGTTCCAGTGAAAGGCCAAGAGTTTTGTGCTGCGCACGTTGGTACATTGTGCCACCTAGCATTTGTTATCTTTAAGGCGTTTCTTTTAGCATAAGTTTACATGTAGCTATCGGTATACTATCTTCTCCCGTTCAGGTGAAATAGGTATGACGGTTCCATTTTTAGCGAGTTCAGCAGCTCTAGCAATTTCCTGCGAATGTCTCTGTGACCCGGCACCAAGAGAGGAGAATGTAAATTGCTGCGCCATCTCCATAAGAGACGATCGACAATCGAGGGCCGTTTGAGATTTGGTTGAGACATCCGTCTAAAGATTTAATGGCAGCCTGACTGTCAAGAAGATGCGGATATCCGAAGTTGATATCACGTTTTCTCTTAGCCAGGAGAGAACCTCTTTTGAATCCGATAAGATTTCCGCTTGGGAAACCTACAATGATTAGGAGGCGGAATGAGATGCTTAGATTTAAAGCTTTTTCTGAGTACACACCACTACCAACTCCATCACTGTCTTGGATCCATCTGTATAAAATGAAATCTTTTCTCATCCAAAGTTTAATGTCTTCCATTCAACTCTGGAGAATGGATATATGGAAGTTTTTACCAAATTGGGGTTTTGGAATGGTATAGTCTATGTACTTTGGTATAGAACCGAAGGAAAGTTCCAAAATGATGGAATGCCCCACATTTGTTGGTCCCATTGAGATGAATGCGCGAGCCTTATAGCTGTGCTCTCGGCCACTTGTTTGCTAAAAATTTCGAGTGGGTGTCAGATGGAGGAAGAGTGTCTAACGCTGCGAGGGTGTGTTCTCAATGCCCCGCTTATAGCAGAGACACGCAGTGCGTTGGACTCTGCTGATTGTCGCAGTAAGTGAACTTTCTCCAGTGCAGTTCCACCATACTGCAACCCTTACTGAGAATTGGTCGATGACCGATGTGTATAAGCCAATATTATGCGAGTGAAACCCCATTTGCTCCATGCTTTCTTGCAAGAGAAAAGAGCTACTGTAGCTTCTTAACTCTTTCCTGAATATTGGGTTTTCCAACGAAATTTTTTATCCTGTATTAGCCCAAGAATATATGGCTTTCATTGTGAAAATTAGTGGTACACCTTTTATGAAGGAGTAACAATTATTAATCTTGTATTTCCGTGTGAAAAGAACGAGTCTGTTTTTTGGGGATTAATACTAAGTCCACATAGCCGGCGGGGTAACTTCCCGTTTGTTTTTAGAATTAACACCGCGGGCGTTAATGCGATGGGCGTTAATTCATTGCACCATTGTGGACAGCTACCGCTCTTTTCCGAGGTCCTTTAAAGTTAATTCTCTAGATTTTGCTAGTGACAGGACCGATTCCAACCGATTATTCTGTTCCTGCCCTTCTTCTAAGCGCAGCACAGACAGGAGTTGCAGTCGGGTACCCCAGATCGTTTATTCTCCAGTACTTTCTAGAGAATGAACGTAGCATTTAGTCTCCTACTTGTTTACATATTCCTTCGATCCACTTCTTCTAAGTGTATAAGGGACAGAGTCCGTTATCTTCGAGACCCGCCACCGATTATTACCATGGACGAGAGATCCATTTTGGTAAAAGTGACGATCCCGCTACCGATTCAATTTTGCATAAACTACATAGAATATACCCTGTTGCCTCTATGTTTAATGAAGAATGGGACCTAGTTCTTGACAGTAATTACGACTATATCGCAAAAGCAGAAACCCACGCTTTCCTGGCTTTTTTCGGGATGCAAGGCTACGAGGACTTTGAAAAATGCAGCCTGGTGTCGGACTATGACGCTGAGTCAGAAACATGGATTTGTGGTTTCAACTCACGTCTGCTAACATCCGGAGCAAAACATTCCCTGGTGGAACTACTGCAATACTCAAGGTCGTTATCCAGTTATTGGCGGTACGTGGCAGTCCAAGCAAGCGACGGAATTATATTTAGAATGGTGGCTCCTAATCATTGGTTTTTCTATTTTAAACACGTTTTAGTTTTGATTATTTTATGTGCTCTAGCGAACGTTTCCACGCAACGCTACAAGGTCCCGGAGTGTTCGAACTAAGGCGAAGGAGGTCAGCACGTTAGAAATGCTAATGGCATACCAGCGAGGTTACAAGACGAATCAAATTTTCAAACAACCCCAGGTCAATCTTTTGGACATTCATTCTGGAATTCCTAAGGAAACCATTTAAGGCCAGTAACTTAATGCAATCCGTAAAACCGTTGCCAGTCAAAACTGGAGGCAACGAAATCATGGTCATAAAAATCTTGGATGGAAAACGATTCATTCAGGACATAGCGTAATGAGGACAAGGGAAAACAACCTTCAAGTGCTTCGTCGGCTCTATTTTATCATTGATTGAGTTTCAATTGAGAAATAAGAATATGTTTTGTATTGGCGTGTTCGAGATACCCACCAAGTTGGTCGTTTCTATTTATTATATTGTAACATCTTTTCATTTGGTTCCACACTGTTTATTCTGTGCCTGCGTTCTTTTATGAGCATCAAGGACAGGAACCTGTTTCCTGGAGTCCGATTATTAAATTGTATTAGTTAGTTTTAAGCCGTGTTTATGAAATATTTATTATTTATATTGTAAAATCGAATATGAAGTATCGTGTTATATTATTAAAAGGTTGGTCATTCTTCGGGGTTTGGAACATTTAATCCGGGTTTTATTTGCTTTTTTGGGATTGTTCCTGGTCATGGACACCCAAGAGCCTTCCTAATGCCAATGAATGAAAAAAAAAGCTTCATGCACTCTTTAAGGGTCATTTACATCTGCGTTTCAAAATATTTGAAAAACTTATGCTCTTCACATTGATTAAAAAGAGCTAAGTCAAAACAATCATTTTATTTAATTTTTTCTGAAAAAAAAAACAAATTTTAACATTTAAAATATGTTTATGTCAACAAAACACCTTGTATACTTATTTCCAACAATTTTGATATTTATCTTCCCACAACACAGCATTTCCATGCAACTTTTTGCCGGCAAAATAAAAACCTGCGCACTAATAAAACATCAAACATACAATTTCAACAGCATTCAATAAAAAAAACACCACACAAGAAAACTGTCAGAATTATTTGTTTGATTTTATTTTAATTGAAGGTCCTGGCTTCCAGCCAGACGCCACAAAGAGTTGATGGTGTTCTTGTGAGTTTCAATTTTTCACTTCAGCTTCCAGCTTCCATTTTCCGAATTCAAAGAGAAAACAGCTCCCACAATTCGCTTCGCCGTACTCAGAACTTCGCTTCAAAATTCATCAACTCGATTTTACCAAGTTACCATTTACCAAGCCCGAGCCAGACTATACATTGAATTCCAAATTCCAAATTGTACTCATTCCTTCTTGGTCTGTCGTCGGCGTAGGACCTCTTTGCAAGGATTTCACGAAAACCATAAACGGATACGTTATAATCGTGCGTTCCCAGTTGAATCTGTTAATGAAACAGTCTCATCATTTGGTTGGGATGAACTTCGGTAAAGTTTTCATCCATAGCGTGTCGTTTGGTGTTGAGAGCTCTAAGTAAAAGTGTGTGTTTTAATTATTATGATGTTTTGGTTCCGGTAAAACAATGCACGCTGTTAAGGTGTTGTGGCCCGAGCTCGTCTGTTTTTTGTTCTCAAGTGTCATTGAAAGTTTTGTAAGCATTTAATTACTGGCGTGTTTTGGCGTGTCAGAAAAAGTAATTATTGAAGTGTTAATAGAGTTGAGAAAATTAAGGGAGAAAAATTAAAATCATTGCGTAAATAAAAAAAATAATTAGTGAAATTCAGCCAACACGGATTAAGGCATTAATTCAATACCATTCAGTTTAAATAAATTTTTATCCCGATCAACTGTTTTGATCGACTTGTTACGGCTCAAAGGAATAATCACTTTAAATTCGTCAAACAACTGAATGAATAGTTCTTTCAGCTAGAATTTTTCAAAGTGTTAACATCAACAACATTAAAAATTATTCGTTTCCTAACCTGAGGCAACGAAAATTTGTCTTGAGCTCTCTCCCTACTGTTAATAAACAGTGTTTTTCTGCTTTTGAGGAAAACTTCACCTTGCCGGCAATCGATAAGTTATTTTTGTCCTTATTTCGGGTGGAATAAATTGAGTTCGAAAGTTTCTAATAAAATCTAAAAATGGCGTGTCTTAGTGTGCGAAACCTGATGTGCATATGCATTAATTTAATTCTAATTGTGATGTGTGCATTTAAAACAGTTTCTGCAGGATCCTGTCGTGAAGCACAATTATGTTGCAATGGTCGAGATTCATCGTGTGTTGTACAAAAAGCACCAATAAATGCCATAGTCGAAGACCTCAATGATAAGCCGTGTTATTGTGATCACGCTTGTTTGAAGTTGGGAGATTGTTGTGAGGATTTTAAAAATCACTGTGGAGGTAAGATTATTTTAATGGAACGGGGGTAAATATGTTAATGGGATGAAGAATGGTTATAGGTGGAAGGTGATTAGGAGGCCAAGGAGAAATCTAATCATCGGCACAGATTTTAAAAATAATCCAGTCACTTTGAATTTTTAAACGCAGATCCTTTTTTTTTAATTTGCACCCACTCAAGGGATTTTTATACCCTTTTTATGTCAGAGACACAGTGAGTGCATTAGGAAGAAGAGAAGGGGTTGGAAAGGAGGTGTCGGTGTACATTGGTCTTAAATTCTTGAACATTGTAATGACTGGGAAACACAGAGTGTGGAAGAGAGTTCCATATTCGCGTAGTACGGCTAAAAAATGATTCTCTATACTTGAGAGTACGTCCGAAGTTGGGCTCGAGGATAAACTGATGGGCATTCCTAGAAGCACGAGTATTACGGGCGAATTGTTTGAGGGGAGGAATGCAACTGGCTATTTCACTAGAGCAATTACCGTAAAAGTAGCGATAGAACAAGGAAAGACACGCTACGTTACGACGGTGGTCTAAAGGAGTGAATGAATCAGTGATCTGTCTATCACCAATCATTCTTTTTTTGTATTCCATAGAAGAGGCTTAAGTAAGTAGCTGGAGCACCAGTTTAAAGGTTGGAATTGTACTCAAGCCTTGGACGGATATAGGTTTTATAGATAATAACCAGATCAGAAGGTGAGAAATATTTCTTGCACCGTCTTGAGAAACCCAAACATCTTGCGGCATTTTTGGCGACATCGCGTATGTGCTAAGTCCAGTGCTCGGTGGTCAGTGATGCACATACCGAGAATCTCGAGATATTCGGTTTCATTGATGCAAGTGCCACTCATGGACAGTGGCAAGGGGTGTATATCGCTTCAACGATACAAGAGAGCATTGAGTTTTCGAAGCATTAAAATCTACACGGTTTTTAATTCCGCTTTGCAAAATGCTGTTTAAGTCAGAGTTTAATGAGCTTATCATATTTTGCCGTTGCAGTTCCGCAATAGATATTTACAGAACATTTTTTCCCTAAAAAAGCTTGACGAATCAACGTTTGTCGGGTCGGCTAGTCGATTTATAGAATAGAGAAAATGAAGCAAACAATGCAAGAATTCTTGCAAATAAGTTTTAGATGCAACTTTAAGCCCATAGAACTTTTTATTGGTGTTTTGTCAGCTGCTGTCACTTGAACTTATAAATTGCCTGTTGCGAGGCACTTTGCCTGCCAGCCGTTATGAAAACTAATAACTTATAAGGAGCTATATATGCGTGTTTCAATTCAAGTAGTTTATATTTATTTGAGATATCTAAACGCTATTATATTTTCGTGCGTGTACAGCAAAAATTACATTGATACCATCATAGAAATTAAAAAATTAACAGAACGAAAAAGAAAACCGAAAATTGTTTTAAGAAGGAAATTATAGGTTTACATATTTTTTTTAAATTTTATACAACGTGAGTTGTTTTGATTGAAAGCAATAGCCCACACTAGCATTTTTCAATGCTTTAAAAACCAATATCTTACAATCAACTAATTTGATTTAAAAAATTTAAATGCAACGGACTAAATGTCAATTAAAGACTTTCTTATTTCCTTTCTGTCATATCATACGTTTTTTATTTATTTTTTTTTTTTTATTACATGTACATAGTTGTTTCTAGTGATATTTCAAAAAAATTCCTAGAAATAATTCAATAATCTGGTTAAAGGTCCCGTCACACACTGAAAGGAAAGTACTTTCAGAAAGCAAACATTTCATAGTGTGACGACCCGAAAAGTATTTCCTGAAAGCGTTTCTCAAAATGATTTGCTTTCTTGAAAACATTTTCAGAAAAAAAAAACTTTCACAGTGTGACAATTTCCTAATGCTCATTATTTTTTACACTCTATAGCCTTAAATAACAAAAACAAAAATCATGCCAGGCTTTTAATAGAAGTTGTGTTTATGAGTGCACCAATAACTTTAAATAGTTAAAAGTTAAAGTGTGACACCAAACGCGTTCTCTTAAAAATCGAAAAATCTTCGTTCGGTAAATAGCTACTACTTTCAAAACTTAAAAAAAAAATAACTTTTCAAGAGGAGGTGGGGTACCACCTACGAAATTTCCGAAAATCATCTTCTATAAAGTTAAAATTAAAAAAAATTCGCGACCAAAAAGGGATTTAAATGGATTTTTTCAGAGGTTGATTTGATTTACAGTTTTAGAAATTAGAATAATCAGCCCTATCGCCAATTTTATGGGAACTTTTTTTGCAGGGAAACAAAAATAACTCCGTAACAGAAGTTTCCCATCTAGAATCTCCCAAGAACTTTTATTTCCCAGGGAAAAAGTAGATGTATATTACCGACCTAAAATAGGTCCGTTTGCATATTTTCTGCAATAAAATTCGTAAAACGAGACATTTTAAGGAGTGGGGGTAAAATTTTCTCACCAGAGAAACAAAACTCCAAAAAAGTAAGCGAACGGGAAAACAACAAATTTACCCAAATTTTAATAAATGTGACGGTTTTAGGAGCGTACGCGAACAGACCTAGGTATTATCTGTATACTCCATTATTTAGGATTTATACATCGACTTCAGGGGCTAGTTAAAAAAAAAAAAAACAGACTCACGTCAATTCATGAAAATTTTTAAATCAAATTGACAGCAATCAATTGCACTTTTGTAGTGTTGACTTCCAAAGTAGTAGTGTTGACTTGATTTGATAAGCATGAATTTAATCGTATTATTTATACAACTTGAAAGTGAAAGCCTTTCAGAAAACTTGATTTTTTTTCGAAATTTACATAGAAATGTCATGTGAGATGAAAAAAAAATCCTCTTACGAAGTATCGAATTTTCATTTTTCGTGAAATTAAGATAAAGCGTTGGAAGCAAACAAGCGTCGCAGTCAATTAATTTCAGAGAAAATAAATACAACATAGAGACTTGTTGACAGCCGGTAAAAAAAGTTATAAAGCTGAGGTTAGATGGTTTCTTTTTGTTCAGTGGAAAGCACCAATCAATAGAATTATGGGTTTAAATATAAAAAAAAAATGTTGCTTGTCTAAGAAATCAAATTTTGGGAGAACGTGGTTTAAAGCTGTTAATCATTATTTCCCAATAGGCTGGTTAAACTGTATAGATGTAGCTAGTTCATAGATAGAGGTACATACAGTAACTGTATGTCGTATGTAAAAATAACCCTTTATTAAAACTGTGTTTTTCTTATTTCATGTCTATTCTACGTGCACTGTTTAGTTGTCAAACCAATAACAATCCAAATAATGTAAAACTTTACAGTTGATACAAAAGATATAACCTTGGAAAAAGCCGAAATCCACTCTCGGAATAGAAGAGGATATTTTTGTGATCCTTTTATTTCTTAAATAGTAGCTGTTCCGCGGTGTTTCCCACGATTGACTATAAACTCTTTGATGAACTTACTCTTAGGTTACACAAGTGACAACTTAGAAGATTAAATATGGCCACTTATATTTCAAACATTAAGTTTCCTGAATGGCAGAGTTCGTTCAAGGCACGCTATTTATTCTCTTTGATTTCCAGTGTTATTTCCAGGAAAGCAAATATTTCAAATTCAGAGAATGGATTCGTTTTTCTCTTAGGAGAATCTTAAGAGAGAAATTTGGTCTTTCAAATTTGGAAAATCGAAACACTGTTAATTTCTTAACAGCAATGGTTATTACAGTCTGCTTTGACTTTATTCTGACATTGAAGTGGGCTTAATTTGATTTAAGTTGTTGTGTGCATATTAAAACTTATTCAAATTAGGCCACGAAATTAACATGATAATGTTATCAAATTAAAAATTTAGAAAATAGCACGGATACGCACCAGTGACCCCTATTGTTTAGTTCAGTTTGACATACAAAAGCTTAAGTATTTGAACCAAAACTTATTGAATGTACCTATCGCTTTCGATCAGGACTAGAAACTATGATGAATTAAAAAAAAGTGAGTGATATATGGCTTATGTATGAAATAACAATTCTAGATCGTGGATGAAATGTAAATGTAAACGGATGTAAATTCATTTAATATCCTTTGCCGACAAACGTTGAACAATGAATGCATGTGTCTGCTGTTTGTACATGCATAATGTATGTAGTTTCAAGAGGTGCTCTAACTGAATATAAAATTAAGAAGACTTCCAGTGCTCTTGAAAACGTCTTTCAACATTAAAATGAGAGCAAGGTTTGTTTGAGGAATTTGTTATACAATTTTGAAGCTAAAGTTAAGTGCTATTGTCTTTGTTGGTTTACAAAGCCAACAATTCCTTAACTACAATATTCAAATATTTTAATCTTTCCCAAGCCCATGAATTCAAGGGAAATAATAGTTAGTAAATGGTTTTAGATTTGCAAAAAAAAAAACAAAATTAACCAGTAATTTCAATTGACAGTACATGCAAAACAAAAGATTTACAAATAATGAGTAACTTGATCATATGTACATATGACACGCAAGTAAATGAAAGCATTTCTTTATTTTTACAAAATACAAAGTGAAAAGTCGATGGCGATAAAAAGTTTATCTAAAATGACATCATTTCAAAACAAAAGCAAAAATTTTACCACCTACGGCAACGCATGCAGATGCATCAATGCAAGTGTATGTAGTCGCAATGTGACATCGTTATACTTCGGGCCATGAGATGGTTGTCCCTCTAACAGATAATTGCCATAGGATACGCCTCAAAGAGCCATCAATCACGGGACACATGTTGCATGTGAGGATATTCAAGCTTGCAGTTAGATTGCGGGATATTAATTTCCGTCAAATGCTTACGTTCCTATGAAAAGTTATTTTTGTCTCTTGTTTTCTGAGCTAACGACACTTTCAGGTTTCAGCGTACATAAATCATACCAACATGTCTTAAATCAGAGTACAGTTTGCCAAATTTTATTTTGAATGAATGGTTCTAGCGATGTATTTGGAAAATATGTGCTGTGAATTTATTAGTTTTCTTAAAGGATTGTGGTATTAGTGACAATTCGGAATACCAAACAATCTCTATATATGTGTGTTTGTTGGTATGTCTCTTATAGACTCCGAAATGGCCCAACAGATATTTGTGAATTGTTCATGGTTGATAATGTTGTATTCTGTGGTGATTTTTGTGAAAACAAAAATTGGAAAAAACCTCATGGGAGATTGGGAAAACTGGAAAAACCAAACAAAGGTCGGAAATTAGATTTTTTCGCTTGGAATTTTTTGGTTCAAAATGGGTTTTTGAATGGAAAAATAGAAAGTTCTTCATGTTAAACTCGGAAAATTCATTGGTTTTCAAATTGAAAATTGCATGAAATTGTGGATGCATTTTGATTGATGCAAATGGACAACAGGAAAATTTCAAAATGGGTTTTAGAAAGGAACTCGGAAAACTCACTGGTTTTCACAGGAAAGCTGGAAAATTTGTGATGGGGAACTGGTAAGCAAGAAAAAGTAAAGAAAAGGAAAAATTGAAATGCAAACAAAAAAAATTGGTTGCGGGTAATAAATTGTGGGTTTCTAGCTAATGGTGTATCGGTAAGCGTGTAGAAATAATTGGTAGCGGGTAACAGAGTAGTGTTGTAACGGGATATCGGATATGGGTAGACGTACTGGGGTAAGGGGTAGTGGGTTGGGTAGTGTGGTAGAGGTTATCCTTAGCGATTATCGATTGCGGCAATACGAAGTCTGCAGGGTCAGCTAGTATTTAATATTTATAACAGAGAAACAGCATTTTTAAGGAGTTTTCTTCAAGATGAGCTTTTACTACTATCGACTATAAGTCCTGTACCTTCAGCCAAATACATGAAAAAAACGATAGCTTCACGCTTATAAATCAAAAATACCTGATCCGATTTCGATGATTTGAACCAAAATAGAAGAACTGCTTTTGTTTTGAAAGTAAAATTTAAGAAGTTAATTTATTTCCACACACATTTTCTTTATGACTCCAACTGCATGTTAGTTTTGTTTGGTCATCAAACTTGTAACACAAACGAACAACACGAATTTCAAAAAGTCATAATGATTAATTTAAAAGAGAAGACAAATAAAAAATTAAACTTTCCTTAAAATTAAAAGAAAAATGTTTTGTAAGTTTGATTGATCGAAACAGAGAAACGGTTGATAGTATTGATGCGAAATTTTTACTAAAATCAAGGATATTTTGTGGGCTTTAATAAGTAAGCCGGATTAGTCTTATCACTAAAAACCACTTAATAACGGCAGTTTTCATGAAAAAATTGAAAAAAGCAATATTTTTATTTTCAAAATGTTTTTGTGTAGAAAATTTAGTAAATGTTTCAAATCTGCTTTAATTTTTTGTGTGAATAAATTTTAAGCAGAGATATAAGGGTCCAAAGTCAAAATTGTGTTTTTGCATTCAAACTAGCGATGGGTCAACTCGGTTTACTAACTCGAGTCAACTCGAGTTAGCCCTAACTCGAGTTAACTCGGTTGGTTTTTTTTTCAACTCGAGTTAGCTAACTCGGTTTGCCAACTCGAGTTGAACGGTCCAACTCGGTTTGCCAACTCGGTTCGCCAACTCGGTTCGCCAACTCGGTTTGCCAACTCGGTTTGCCAACTCGGTTTGTCAACTCGGTTTGCCAACTCGGTTTGCCAACTCGGTTTGCCAACTCGGTTTGCCAACTCGGTTTGCCAACTCGGTTGCCAACTCGGTTTGCCAACTCGGTTTGCAACTCGGTTTGCAACTCGGTTTGCAACTCGGTTTGCAACTCGGTTTGCAACTCAGTTTGCCAACTCGGTTTGAAATTCGGTTCGCCAACTCGGATTGAAAATTCGGTTCGCCAAATCGGTTTGCCAATTAGGTTCAGCAACCCGATTCGCCAACTCGGCAATTGATAAAAAAAAACCTAGTTTACTTGCTTCTAATTTTGTATTTTTTTTTTAATTTTAAGTTTAAATATTGTACATAAGGGCAATTAATTACCAAGTGGTAGAATTTTATTAAAAACCTAATTATTCCATTTTGTATGTGCTTTCTAGACCGGTTTTCGGGAATATCCGGTATTATTCAGAACGAAATATATATATAGCAACCTTGAATCGTACTTATCTTTCTATTGAGCCATTGACATTCAACTTTTATCAGCGGATGGCAGAGATTTTGACGGATTAAAACTTGGTATTTTCGTTTTTTTTTTATGTTTTCTAGACCGATTTTCGGGACAATCCGGTAACATTTTTAACGAAATATTCCTCTAGCGACCTAGATTCGTACCTTATCTTTCTATTGAGCCATTGACATTCAACTTTTATCAGCGGATGGCAGAGATTTTGACGGATTAAAAACCTGTTATTTTCGATTTTTTTTTTTAAGTTTCAAAGTTCAAACCGAGTTGGCAAACCGAGTTGGCGAACCGAATTCTCAAACCGAGTTGCAAACCGAGTTGGCAAACCGAGTTGGCAAACCGAGTTGGCAAACCGAGTTGGCAAACCGAGTTGGCAAACCGAGTTGCAAACCGAGTTGCAAACCGAGTTGGCAAACCGAGTTGGCAAACCGAGTTGGCAAACCGAGTTGGCAAACCGAGTTGGATTCGTTCAACTCGAGTTGGGCAAACCGAGTTGCAACTCGGTTTGCAAAAAAACCAACTCGAGTTAACTCGGTTTACAAAATTTACGGTTCGGCACATCACTAATTCAAACCCATTTTCTGATTAGAAAAAAAAAACCGTAGCGATCTTAAACAAAAAGTGAATTTATTCCGCTCCTTTAATGAAAAATCAAACTTTTTTTTATTTTTTGAAACGATTGAGTATTTTTTACTCTCAAGCGGAAACAACAAACGGTATTTTTTAACTGAAAGTAATTTGAAGAGAGAAAATTATAACCTTTGAAAAACTTTTTATTTCACTTGAATCCAAAATGTTTCTCCTGAGATACAGATTTATTAAGAACCACTCATTTTTTGAGTTTTTTGTTTAACTTTTCCTTTAATTATTTTGACAAGTGTATTTCAATTGGCGCAGGGAATCTGGCCCCGAGCTCAGAAGTCCCGAAAGTAAATTTCGGGACTAATGACCCACTATGGTGGATCAATATCGTCAATCTCAATGACAGAATTCTGTCAGGAAAAAGCTTCGATTTGGATTGCAATCGTTAACTGGTTCCTAAAAATATTTTCGAAAATTGGGAAACGTAAGGTGAGATCAGATGTAAAAACAAAACAAGAGAACCAAAATATTTGACGATGGTCCACAAGTAAAAATTAATAAAATTAATAAAAATAATAAGTCAATCAATTTTTCAATATTTTTTTGAGTAAATAAATGCATACGATGCTGCTGAATAGATTAGGTGAGGTGTGTTTGTTAAAGCCGTTTAAACCGCGGAGAACAGCTGGTCATTTATTTAATACAAATGAATTAAATACAATTTTTCCATTCCAACATACATACTTATTTGTTTTGTTAGAGCATTTAAAATTAAAAATAAGCAAGAGTTCTTCCCAAATTGTCGACCTAATTGATTTAAATAATCTTTTCATTGTTGTTTGTTTTATTTATTTTTCGTTCAAAGTCTTTGGTTTAAAATGTGAGGAAAATCACGTTCACACAATTTTTCGTGAGTATTTATAATAAGGTCTGGACTAAAAACAAGTAGTCTTGATAGTTCTATTTTCATTCATTTTAATTACTTTTTGAAACTAAAGAGATTAGAACAAAAATGTTTGTGTTTTTAATGAGGGTTACACACAAGGCATATGCATATTGAATACAAACAAATTTGTTTCTATAGGGTCAACTCTTTGAAATTGAGTGTCTTGAAATCTTATACCATATATTTAAACTGCATGTACATACTTAAAATATTGTACATTTTTAAAATTCTATGTTTTAACTATATAAATCAAATTGAAATTATTTCCATATTACACACTTAAAGCCTCAAAAAACGGAAATAACGTTGAAATGTGTTAAATAGGCGTTGGTGGACGAAATGTCTCATAATCTTATTGTCTTTTGACTATCTCCTTTTTTTAAAATGGATTAGCTCTTACCTTGAGAATCGTGCCCGATTCAGATCCGCAATATTCAATCCTATTTAGTCATTTCTGCTGTACCCCAAGGTAGTCTATGCCCTCTAATCTTTATCCTTACAATTAACGACATTGACATGGTCATTAAAAGTTGTCAAATATTTATCCCTTTACGAATTTTTCAAAACCATTGCAGCAACAGATTTCGGAAATTTCTCAACATGGTGTACCAAAAATTGTCAAGAGAATTGTCGACATTAACAAATGCAAGAAAAAGACTTTTAATATATTATATAGGAACAAGTTCTGAAAGTTGTCAATTCGCAATCATTCTTTTCCAGGTACAAACTGTGTCGCGGGAGATCATAATTTATACTGCGGCAACAAATATCAGTACCTATAAAATTTGTTAAGCGTTTCAGAAATGGTTTTTATAAAAAAAAGCGTTTGTGCTTGCCAAGATGGTGTGCCCCAGGGCTCCGTTATATCTCTGACCCTCTCTCTCATTTTCATAAATGATCTCTTGTCTGTCCAATAAATTGTTTCGCTGACGATAGTACCCTTAGCTTTTCATATTCGTTCCCAGATTCACATCTCTCCTCTTCGGATGTGGAACTGCAACGGCAAAATATGATGAGCTCATTAAACTCTGACTGAAACAGCATTGTACGATTGGGGAATAAAAAACAGGGTACAGTTTAATGCTTCGAAAAGTCAATGCTGTCTGGTATCGTTGAAGCGAGATATACCCCCTTTGCCACTGTCCATGAGTGGCACTTGCATCATGAGACCGAACATCTCGAGATTCTCGGTATGTGCATAACCGACCACCTCTTATGGAATGATCACATATGCGATGTCGTCAAAAATGCCGCAAGATGTTGAGGTTTTCTAAGACAATGCAAGGAATTTGTTTCCTCTTCTGATGTGGCTTCCATTTATAAAATATATATACGTCCAAAGCTTGAGTACAACTCCCACGTTTGGCCTGGTGCTCCAGTAACGTACTTATGTCTTTTGGACAGTATCCAGAGCAGAGCAATTAAGATGATTGGTGACCATATATATATATACCACCGTTGTGACATTAACGTCACTCGATGGTTTATGCTCTAGAGAAATAGCCAGCTGCATTCCTCCCCTTAAGATATTCAACCGTAATACCCGCGTCCACAGGAATGCCCATCAGTTCACCCTCGAGCCCAACTTCAGATGTACGGTCATGTTCAGAACATCGTTTTTTAGTCGTACTACGCGAATGTGGAACTCTCTTCCACACTCTGTCTTCCCCAGGAACTGCAAAGTTAACCGACACCTCATCCTTAACCCTCTCCGTCTATTTCACTTTCCCTAACGCTCGTAATCGGGGGAGTCTTAGGGAGAGTTATTCAAATAAAGAACCGTATAGTATTTTGTGTTTTATGTATTTTCGTAGGATTCTTACCTAAGCGGCATTTAGCTGCAATATCAAACTTCAAACGCCAAAACGAATCATGTAGGTATTGTTCACCTACTACGTTGTTATATTAAATAAGAGAAATCCGCCCATATTTTTTTGGAGAATATTCAAATGCTCAGTAATGTATGTCCAACTTTAACAGCAAGTAAAATATCAAGTAAATCAATGGTTATAAACGTGTTCTTCGGTAATCATATCTAAAGCAGTTCTCCTATGTAATCCTTCACTTTGCCATTGCTTTAGGGGAGTGCTATTTTGAGACAAAAACGTTCAAGCAGAAGGTGCAGAATTATGTAAGCAATTCGTAATGAAACGGAAAAGCAACCCTAATAAAATTCCAGCTTCCAGGTGAGAATTCACCGTAATAAACCTCACTCCTTTTTAAGTATCTATTAATAGAACTGTATACGACTCATCAAACTGCAATTTAAAGTAGCAAAAGGGTTGTAGTTGAAAGTGGTAGGGGCATTTGAATTACTCAAGGGGATTATGAATTTATATTTAGAAGCGCTAAGTCTTAGTCGCTTTTCACGAATTGCTCGAACAATAAACTGGTAGAAAAGCGAGGGACGAAAAGGCAGTCTGTGAGTAAAGATTATGAGAAGACGAAAAGACGGTAAGCGAATTAAAATTAATTTAACGAATTAGAATTCGTGTGCAGACTGAGAACTGAACATTTTAACAGGGCAATAACCACTTAATAATGAAACTGTAAATGTAGAATATGGATTTTTGTTTTACAAAAAAAAAAAAAAAAATGGAAAAGGTTCCTTGATAAATACGAACAACTTTTTCACATCGATCTGAAGAATGTCCGTCCTTTTTGCAATGTAGTTCAGCTCTGTTCTCCCCTAACCACCTAACCAACCATGAACCATCTGAACAGAAGATTTTAATTTTGTTACAAAACTTTTAGCTTCGAAAGCTTCTTTTCATGTTGAAGTTATCAAAGAGTAAGTTGGCATGGTATTGATTAAATTTATTAATTGCTTGAGAACATTTTCCTTTTTCCTGTGAACTGTGAAATACAATTTTAAATGAAATTGGTTTAATATTTTACTTCAGGGCTCTTGTGAGTTCTTGGTTGCTCTTTGAATACTTTAAATCAAACTATAAAAATGCACAGTCGTCTTTCTCTGGAACGTTTACATTGGTTTTTCAACTAATTAAGCAAAAAAGTATAAAAATAAAAAAAAAACAAAAATGTTTCAATGTTGTGCTAATCGAAAGAATTTGAAAATTTCTATACATATGAGATCATGTATATAAATTTTCAAATTCTTTCGATTACACAACATTGAAACATTTTTTTTTTTTTTTTTTTTGTTTTAATACTTTTGGACTAGAACTCATTCAACAAACAAGCATCCTAACCAGTTTGATAGTTAAGGATATTTCACCATTTGGTTGAGGTGTTCCACCATTGTCGGCTCTCATCTATAAAACGGTTCTTGAGATTGGATTCGAAAAGTTATAGAGTCGTTGCTATTGTTGTTCGTTTGCTTCACTTTAGATGATTCAGCCTTCAAGGTCGTCGGTGTTTGATTCTTCTGGCTAGATAGCCTAAATTCATACGAACCCAAAAGGTTTCTTATCTCCTTTTGAATTTCCGAACATTCCAATCACATGCGAAGGGTGTGGCAGTTTTTCACAATTCGCGTAGTATGGCTAAAAATCTGATCAGCATTAATAGAAGTGAAGGTTATCAAAACGGTGCAATCAAGCGCTAATTGGGTCGTCGAGCTTGACTGCTCGTGGCCACAATTTTTACTATTACAAGAATAGGAGTGCAATTGGTTTTTGTTTTACAGCCAAGGTATTGCCAAGGTCTATTAAAGAAATTGGTCTATCTGAACCTTCTCGCACTTCCCGCTGGGATTTCATTTCCGCTTTCGCTTGCTAGTAGGAGTCCTTATTGGAGATTGTTGCTATATACTTAACTTAACCGGTTTGTTGCCGGGGGATCGGCAGGTACATTTAAGGCCCTGGTTGCACTACTAACATACAATAGCTCTGGTGCATCAACGGGTTAGTTTAAGGCCTCTGGTGGTACTCACGACAATTTTCTTCAATATTTAAACCCCTTACCACTATTGAGTTGAAGTTTCAATAATGAAATGGTAATTATTGTACGGTCTCCGTCGGAAATGACATTATAAACTGATTTCGTGCTAAAAGTTGAAATGACAACTAAGAATAGTAGTGAAAAGTATTGGTAGTGATGTTTCTATTTCCAAAGTATTGACCCTCATATGAATTTTTCTGCGAACACTGCAAATTGTAATTATTTTTAATATATGAAAACCAAAGTTTCCTATCGTCAGCGAAACAATTTATTAGATAAAAATTGCAGACGAGAGTTTATTTACAAAAATGATAACATTAATCGGAGACAAGATGGAGCCCTATGTTACACCAGCATTTATGTTGTAGGTTTTAGACTTGAATCCTTCGAGTACAACTTGTTAAGAAAGTTGCTAAAAGCAATGTGACCAATCAACTCATTAGTGCTTGATTGATTAGAAAGTCAGCATGTGCTCTTTGTGGATATTGACAACTACGTTTGACCTCGTAGGAAAGTCGATCAGTACGAATCCACCAGTCGGCTTTCAATTTTGATAATCTCACAAAAAACGTGTTTCACTTAAAATCTCAAATAACTTTCATGTATGCATTATTAAGTCTTTTCCAGTGACTCATAGAACGTGTCTTTGGGGTCCAAATTTTAATTCCCAAGTCGAATATTAGACAAAGAGCCAAAAAAAAAAATAAACAAAATTAAAAAGTACAGAGTCAAACATACAGTTTTAATTTGAAACATACATTTCACTGACATAAAATTCCATTGGGATTCAATACATCAATAAATTACATTTTTCCAATAAAAACAATTCAACTGACTCTTTGATAAAATAAAGCGAGGTTCTCGTAGAATCGGTAGAAAAAACACACTCGTAAATTCTTTGATCCTTCATGAACTTTCCACAACTATTCCTCCATAAACACTGCAACAACATCCGCAAAATAACAAGCAAATTCTCAGCGCTCTTTAACTCCTAACCAAAACTAAAAAAAAAACTATCATCCTCCGCAATTTTTTCTGTTCATAATTTACAATGCGGATTTTCAAAGAGTTTCTCTCTTCAGTTATCGTAAAATAAACTACATTGTGAGGGGGACTTTAGTCATTCTCTCGAGCTACATTTATAATGTCCCGAGGACTTGGAACCCAGACAAAAAAAGCAAGATAAAAATATTCGATTTCATTCAAAAAATATCACTTGTGGTGTGCTTAGGGATTTCCGTGCAGTTAAACAAAACGACTCCTGACGCTAGCCAGGTCTTTCCAATTTTCTAAAGAATCTATAGGTATAGGATTACATTAGAGGATTTCGTTTGGCTTTGTAATATACATAGATGCGCTCTGTGGAGTGTAAGTGTAGCAGGGTATATGTTCAAATGTATCATTAGAGAAAATTTCATCTCAGGAAGCAGATACCCGATATTTCTTCAACAGAGTTCAGTAACAAAAAACCAAAAGAAGGTTAAACCAAATAAAATTGAGAAACCCTTCTGCGAGAACTCTTACCATTGTTAGGGAAGCAAAGAAGGGTTGCTCGAGACATTTCCGAGTAGCTTTAAGTTTAAATAAAGAAAGGAGTCACTGTGGAAACAATTCGGTTACCATTTGTACCTGAGTTCTGGGGAAATTAGATTAACAAGTCACGTTGAAGTTAAACATTTAAAACTTATACGGCATAGAGCTTACCATTTGGGAGTGTGTGTTGGAGGAATGTCTACATATTTGCTTAAGGATGCACTTGACATAAAAAGGATTCTGAAGTTTTTGTGGTTTGTGGAACTATTAATTTGTTGCTGCCTTATGTTCAATTGGCTGATGAACAAGTATAGGTGTGTAGATATATAATAATTAAATAATTAAATCAAATTAAATCAAATTCAATTAAATTACTTAAATAACAAAAAATTTATCAACTAAAAAGTAAAAATTTATATTTTAAAGTTTAAGAAATATAGAATTATGTGGAATTGTAAGTGAATTTATCTCTTTAAATCTTTCTTTATACCATTCACTATTACCATAATAGTTAACAAGGTTCTTAGGCAGAAGAAGTCGTAAGTAAGTTCCAAGCTCTCTACGGAAGAGAACAATGCTTTGTATACTCCTTATGTGCACTGGTATGGAGTTCTACAAGCGAATGGCATTGATGAAGAACTGACGCTCCGATGTTAGGGAAGAAAACCGAGGATGAACTAGTTGTAGGGTTCTGATAGATGACGACATTCGTAACCTGTCATAGAGGTACCTTGGTCCACAGAATAAGGGTTAATCCTTCGTTATTCTTTGTTTATTCAAATTAAGATATCAGTGAGTTGAGAGAAACGGCGTTAGTTGTTTTTTTTTTACGATCAAAGCTATGAGTACAGTATTCCCCGCTTAATTGCACTGACCATTTTGTCAGATTTTTCGGTCAATTATCCGGGTGGTTCAATTAACGAAATCCCGCTTAATTGACATATCTGTTCAATTAAGCGAAACCCGTATAATTGCACGAGTAGGTCAACTAAAAAATAAAATATTGGTCCCAGAAATTCACTCTATAAACATTTCAGTAGGTGGCACGCTTATATACGCTTAAAATTAACAGTGCACAAAAAAACGACCAATTTTTTGTTTTAGCAATTTGGCATCACTAGTTAAAGGTGTGAAAACGCCAGGAGAAAGAAGAAGCACGTCAGCGGGAATTTTTATCTAGAGAACAGAAAAATCTGCTCCTCAAAGAACCAAAGAACCTTGCTATTTGAAAAAGTGGGAAAGGATGTTAATTTCATTTCAAGGAGTCTTAATTAGAGTGCTGACAACATTTGAGTCCTTACTTAGTTTCAAAAGGGAATTTGAAGAAAAATCATGAAACATGATCAACGTATAATACATATATACAGTTCGCTGTACTGACAGAGCTGACAATTTTAGTGCTTCCCCTTCCATTAAAGGAAGCCCTAAACGACGAACATGTTTCCCGATCATGTTCGTGTGCGCTATAAATTCGTCGTAGGTAGGTAGGGATGGCTTGCGAACTGTTCGATGTTGAAATTTGGTTTCTATTTCTCGTGTCCGCCTGTTTCGTAGTTTGCCCTGGAGGGAGATGATCGCGAAGAAATGTCATTTTTTCTATGAGATAACCATAAGCAAAATGACTTGCTTCTCTTTTCGACACATCCTCAAACTTTCAAGAATCAACACGAAACGCTGTTCGCCAATAATGTATTTGCCGTGTAGGGAATAACGCAACTGAGCATGTTCGAAAAACATGTTTGTCTTTTAGGATTTGATAATCTATTTTTAAGTTTGTTTTATTATAGCTTTGTTCAGCGAGATAAAGACAGCACAGCACAGCATAGCTTCATGAGAAATGTCAGAACTGTTTGGAACAGTTAAGAACACAAAATGTGTTCTACTCAAAAAGATGGAACAGAAAATCTTGTCCTAAACTGTTCCAAACTGTTCTAGACAGATTCAATGAACACTGTTTTGCACAGTTTGTAACAGTTTTGAACAGTATCAATGAATACCAAAAAGCTGTACTTTTGTGTTCTAAACTGTTACAAACTGTGCAAAACAGTGTCGCTGAACATACCTTATAATTTTTTTGTCCTTCCAATTATCCGAAAAATGTCCATGTATTTAGTTTTTCTGCTGCATATTTTTAAGATCAATTAAGCGAGTAATTCAATTAAGCGGGGTTCAATTAACCGTGTAAAAAGGGAGATTTTAGAAGCTAATTTTTTCGATCAATTAAGCGGGATGCTCAATTAAGCGAGGTGCAACTAAGCGGGGATTACTGTACTCTAAAACAACTCGAGAATACATTTCTTCATGTTTAAAATTCACATATGTGCATAAGTTTTTGTTCAATCATTTCATCGCTGCGTAGGTTGTTCGGTTAAAATGATAAGCAAAATCCAGTTCAAAACACAATATTGTTGAGCGGACTGATCGCGAAATTGTCCAGATGGCTTCCATAAGCTTAAAGTAAATACGGGGTGTGCTCTAGTAAAGAATAAGTTTTGTGCTGTTAGAAGACAAAGCTGGAAGTTAAATTGCCAACCAGAAGTCCGCGAAAAATGTCATGAATAAAAAAATATCTTCAAAGAAAATGTGGAGCTTTCTTTGGAGCGACGAGGTTGTCGGTTAAGAATATGTTAGAAGCCCATGAATAGTCTTACGAAACTCATAAATAAAAATAAGAAGAATTTTTAAAATAAAAACGATAAAGGATTTGTCCGGACATTGATGTTCAGTTAAAACGTGAGTTCCTCTACTTTTTCAAGTAACTTCAAGCTGCCGAAAGTTACTTAAAACTGCGTAATCTTCTTCCTATCATAAACATCTCGTAAAAAAGAGAGGCGATGAAGGAGTAAAACACTTCGCTGTCAAGCATTCAATTGTCAAACTTGAGACTATAGCATTGCATATAAAATCCAAGAGCGTGAAGTGTATTCCGAGAAAATCACCGTTTGGTGAAGTTTGCATTTTGGAGCTATGGATCAATCCGCGGGGACTTAAATTCGACACATATTGTAATCAAAATGCATTTCACACGAAAACTAACTTCTCACAAACGCTTTCTCATATTTAATTTGAAGCTAGAAATGAAAGACCCTGTACAAATGTTCAATTATTCAATTCAATTTCCTTGTCGTTTTTAATCGAACGAATGCTCCAACCTGATCGACTAAGCGTATTATAAAGTTTTGTTATTTTATGTTACCATAATCATTACATTCTCAAATCACTTTTTAAATACAAAATTTGTCAAAAATAAATCTTACAAAATAATTCACCTTATGATTTTCCCATTATGACAAAACTTTCAGTTTAATGAAAGCCTAAGCTCCATAAAATAAAAGCTTAACTCCCCAATTTTAAGGGCTTAAAATATCTTTTTTTGATTTCGTTTGGTCGTCTTATACCCTACCCACATCAAAATAAAATCTAAACAAGTTGTCACTGAAATTTCACCTTGAATGTCACAAAAAAGTCGATATATCCTTTTTTTGCACTTTCTGGGAACATTTTTTTTCTGTTTGAAGAAAAGGTTGAGAAAAGATTGAGGATGAACAAAAAAATAAAAAAAACTTCAAAAGATCCAAATGATATCCCTTAAAATTATTCAAAACGACATTCTAATCTTGGAACTCCTATGAATTCTAAATTCTTCCGACTATGACGCCTATCTATCGACATCTGTATCCGTTCACATGCCCCCAGAAGAAAAAAAAGAAATCTCAACTAGAAAAAACCAATATGCATACATATTGAGCCCCATAAACCTCCTCTTTCTCATATACCAAAGACCTACACACGAGTCAGGATGTTGTCTGTTTTACATAAAAAAAAAAAACAAAAACAAAAATGTTACCATTCAAATACTCCTTTAACTTTTGACATAAAAGAGGAATGCCTCGTCCTTAGAGATTCACACACAGTTTTTCTTTTTTTTCTTTTTCTTTTTTTGATGGGAGACATGAGCTCCTTTCTGTGGATTCCTATTTTCGTGGCCGGTCGTGTGTGAGTGGGGTCGTGAAGTCTTCTGAAGGATACATGTATGTGTATAAGCCTAATCCAGATTGTGTGGTCAGGTGCGGAAAGTATTTGCAATTGGAATATTGGGAGAAAATCAATCGACTTTACAGAAGGATGAGGACTTCGAATCAAGTGCTCTGCTGCGACGCATACTATTTTGAAATCATCTCTCTGCAATAAACGAAATTGATCCCATGTTGAAAGCAAGTTTCAAAACAACTTGGACAAAATACATTCCTGAAATCATGTGCAATCAATTGCAATGGCAGCAATTAAGAATACAAAATCTTGCATGCACAGTTTTCGAACCAAGAACAAAGCTCATATAGCAAATCATAAACAAAGAGCAGAAAACAGAAATGAAATTTGGTGTCTATCCCAGGTAAAGAGTGTTCAGTTCTGGTTCAATGCAGCATCTACCACTAGCAGCTTTGTGAAAAGTGTTCAAATAAAATTGCGAAATGTAAGGAAAATGAAGTTTTAAAAGATTCGAAGGATTCGTGTACGACACCTGTTTTTTCTCAAAAGTAGTAAATGCTCTTTGGCATTGGAAAGCACACAAATTTTATTGGCTTTTGAAGTTTATTCAACTATATATGTATATTGGTTTATTGGCATATCAAAAGATGGTTGGAAGATTTATTTGCATATATAGGTACATATTGACAAAACGACATGAATGCTTTTGGCTTCAGGCAGATGAAAAATACGTTTGTTATGCCGATGTGAGTGTGGTGTATATTGCGTTTTCTTCTATCTAGAGCTTAACCTTCAAATTGACAGAATTATGTTTGATATGATTTAAAAACGTCTGTAGAAGATTTCAAGAAAATGAAAGAATTTCATGAAAACATGTTAACATTGCCGCAATTCATTTGTTTGCATGAAATAGTAGATTGGTTTTCAAATGGAAAAATTAAAAATTTCATACCGTTTTCATTTACGATAACATTCAAGTAAATCACTCTGGAGTGTATTTGAACGTTTCAATTTGGCGAGTCGAGGTTTGGCTTTATTACTTACTTAAGGTGGCGTTGTGCACTTGAGCCTTAAGCGACTTTCTCATCCAGCCAGATGACAACAGATCACTGGAGTAATGCACGTAATTTATAGCGTGTTGACGTATACCTACAACACATATGGTGTTAGTTTTTTTATTTTTTTCAAATTTCTTAACAATAAAGTTAAATGGAATAAATCATTCGCCGAAAGGCATTTATTTTAAGAAAATCATGAATTGCTTAGAGCGCCCGTTTGGGGCCAGTAAGTTAAATATAAGATTTTGAATAATAAGTTGTTTGAATTCCTTTTACGTGTGCATAAACTTTAAGTAATTAATACACTATACACACACGCCTTAATGTTTGCTTTTAATGTTTTTAGTTAAATGTCTCTCATATTAGTTGGTGTTGGGCTTGAAAAAATGTAACGTATTGCATCTTTATTTCAAAAAAATATTGGTATTTATGAGAATAGAAACTTTGAGGATATTTTTGCATGTTGCCTTGAACACCAAACAAAAATATTCATTCGTTTCTTCTCCATGCACCTCTCTGAGAAAAGGTTAAATTTGAAAAAGAAATACGTTATTTTAACAAGGAAAACTAGACCGGATTCTAAACGATCAGGTCATAAGAAAATATCCCTAACAAAAAGCCACTTTCTGAAACGTATCCCTTTCTTCTCAAAATTACCCTTCCCTAACGACTCTCCCCACCTTAAGGGCCGATGGTCACAGATCTATGGGCCCATCCTGGCAGGAGTCGAGAGAGAGTCCATCCGCGATAGTAACTGAAGGCCTGATAATATGCCATGCACAGCTCGACAATGGGAGGAATCTTGTTAGGTACGTAAAAAGGTGTTACTTTCTTGCAGGTCAAGTCTCCGATTTAATTCGACAGGTATAATTTCCATCTTTAAAATTGGTAAGGCCCGCATTCAGATTCAACCAGCAAAAATTTAAGCTTTCGACATGGACATGCATACGAATGGAGGACAAAGATGATCGTGTCCTCGGAACTTCTTTACCCACCCTAAATAGTATTCAAACCAAAGTAAACTTGAATGAACACTCCTACGCCATTGCTCTGCTAAAAAAAAAAAATCACCTGCAACAGCCCTCTTTTGAAAGTTGAAATTATTAAATTCCCCTTATGATATTTGAAACGTCATCTTGCCCTTCTTCTTCCACGTATCCACTCCCCAAAATACTCTCTTAAATCCCCATACTAAACTTATTCATTTCCGAAAAAGATAATTCCCTATGACTCAAAAGAGTTTTTATTTTCACTAAAAAATGAGCAACAAAACAGCTAGGTTGACGGAACATTCAATTCTACAAACATAAAATCAAACGACAGATTAAGTTCATTAGCTTTTACTAACTTACTTACTTACTTAAGGTGGCGCTACAGTCCGTTGTGGACTTGGGCCTCAATCAAAAGTCTCCGCCAGCTAGCTCGGTCCTTAGCTACTCGTCTCCAGTTTTGCACTCCAAGTTGATTGAGGTCCTCTTCCACTTGAGTGCGCCACCTGAGTCGCGGTCTTCCTCTCCACCTACGTCCCTCGGGAATAGTGTCGAAGGCTTTCCGGGCCGGAGCATTGGTATCCATTCGCTCTAAATGACCGAGCCATCTGAGTCTCTAGATCTTGACCTTCTGGCTAGGTCCATATCGTTGTACAACCCGTAAAGTTCGCTGTTGTATCTTCTTCGCCATTCCCCTTCAATGCACACGGGGCCAAAGATGACCCGAAGAACTTTCCTCTCTAAACAGCTTAAGGCACGTTCATCCGATTTTGTCAGGGTCCATGCTTCCGCACCATACAGCAGTGTTGTACAGTTTTACCTTAGTTGCTCGTCTGCTCGAGAGAGAGCTTTTCCACTCAATTGCTTTCTTAGCCCAAAGAAACAGCGATTAGCAAGAGTTATTCTTCGTCTGATCTCGGCGCTGGTGTTATTGCCCGTGTTTATAGCGGAGCCTCGGTAGACAAACTCCTCTACTACCTCGAAGTTACAAGTGTCTATTGTGATGTTCTGCCCGAGCCGTCGGTATTGGGTGTCCTTTCTCGAAGACAGCATGTACTTCGTTTTTCCCTTATTTACCGCTAAACCCATTTTTGCCGCTTCTGTCTCAAAATCTTTTACTAACAGCATCACAAATTTTATTCCACCTTAGTCCTTAAAGACTAAACATACAAATTTAAAAAAAAATATCGGAAATCATCCCCATACACCGATAAAATTATAAACAAAAACGATTCTTCGAGTTCTATAGAATCGGATCTTTATAAAGATTTCTTTATATAAAGGTCGAATCAAATTTAAACTCCAATTATTTCAACTTAACCAAAAATACCTTTTTTTTCTTCTTTTATAAAAGAAGGAAAAACATTTACCGGTATCCAGAATTCTCTGCACAGTATTTTGGTGACACTCACACTGTTTATGCTAAACGGTGATTAAAATTTTTAGGGATGATGACACTGCATGGATTTAAGATTGAAGAATTGATTAATTGTTAACAAAAAAATCTAAATTAAATATCGGTATGGCTAATTGAGGTTAAGGTTCCCGAGATGGACTTTCTGGTGTGATTAACTCTCAGTCCTTCTCGGTTGGTACTATTGTTGCCCACGAACGAAAACTTTTGGCCAAGGACCAACGTGGATGATTTGTCGTACCTAACCAACATGACGATAATTTCGTTGATATTCAACATGAGTAAATGTCTAAGCTTACCAGTTCTTGTAGGAATGATAGACCTTTTAAACATCCAAATATTTTTCGTAATCATAGACCTCGTGTTTGCGTTCGCTCCCAATTGAGCATAATCATCAGCCGAAGGTGTTTTAATCTGGTTTTCTGAAGAAAACGATTATTTCTTTCCTTTCTTTTAATAGAAAAAACTCAGGTCTATAGGGTTACCGATTTCTTTTTATTTTCGCCGTGAGCGTGGAATAGGGTTTAGTGAAACTCCCACTCGATTTTTCTACAAAGGCTAACTAGTAACGACAAGACCTGTCAAACAAATTGGAAGATGGGCCGCATATAGTACGTTTTGTGGATGGAACGAGATTCTATTTCGATCGTACGTTTGCCGAAACCTTAAGGGGCCAGTTATAGCTATTATTGGTTTTCATCATTGAAACACATCATTAGAATTTTTCTGATAGATTGAAACATAGATCGTTGGAATAATACAAAATTCAAACGAAAATCATTGGAACGATTCGTTTCATTTTTTGACAAAAGTTCATCTGCTGAACGCATTTTTAACGATGGATTTCAATGATCGGTATAACTGGCCCCTAGCTGGAACATTTTATGCTACTGCTACATGGGCGCATTTAATGTACATTTCTTATATCTCGTTTGGTCATTAATATTAGCTTCAAGTATGAAACTCTCATGAGAGAATTCATTAAGTTTTATGATTTTGATGAAGTTATCGTTAGGGTTGGGTTGAAAACTGTCAGTAATCATAATCCAAATTAATAATGAGACAATGATTTTGAATTATATGGCCATTCTGACATGGGTACAACGTACAACATGCTTATTGCCGAACCTTTGTAAAATTTCAAACTTGTTATTTTCATTTTGCAACGAATTGATTGAAACGAAAATTTCTTTAAAAAAAATGTTACACATACGCCACAGTGAACCATCGTTTTATATGAAATTTATGCAGTAACACAAATTAAGATGAGGAAACTTACTGAAATTCAGAACCCTAAAACAATATTAGGATGAAAACATAGTTTAAGCACTATTTCAGCCAGACATTGTATAATTTAGCGTTTTTGTTTCCTACAAAAATAGCTATTTTAAAGTACATTTATGAAAAATTCCCTGAAATGTAGTTTCTATATGGAAATTGATTCCGTTGCAAAAATTTCTCACTTTAGTGTCCGGCAAAAAGAAACAAGTTTTTCAAATTTACTTATTTTTGCTATCCGTGATTGAGTGTCCATCCAAGAGAAATACTTTTGTATGTAACTTGTACGCAGCTAATTTCGTTGAAAAAAAGTGTCAGCCTAAGAGAAGTGTCCGTTAATGGAAATTTAACAGCATTTGAAATCGTTGATCAGAAACAGCAATACACAATAATACATATTTGTTTTAATTGTATGGCTGTTTTATTTCTATTTTTATATCTGAGTCATTGGGTAATTTTTTTTTATGTATTGCTGCGGAACAAATAACTTGTTTAGTTTTTGAAACTAGTCGTTCGGTTATTCTATGTATTTTAATGTTTAACAAAACCAAAACTCTTAAGCATCCACTCACTACAATCGCAACACCAACAATGAATCGGACAACTTCTGTATGCACTTGACATGAGCACGGCTCATATCAATCGACATTTTGCAAATCCTCATCGTTTTTGGCTGCTCGCTTTTTGACACAAAAGATTAAAACCCAACAGAAACAAACTTCAACTGAATGTGTTACCATTCCACTTGTGAAGTGCTTAAGAAGAGAACAACTTATTTATAAAAAGGGATTATCTCATATATACTTCAATGGTCTTACAACTGCAGCGAGATGAAGGTATCACTATGACGTGACCCGACGACACTAAAGGATAACATGGAATACATGTGTCCATTCTCCATTTGTTAAGTTCATTTCAAGCTTTCTTACCGTTGCCATTGCCTTGTCTGTTTTATGTATGTGTCCTAGTGTTGAGATTTATTTGTCCTTTCGGCTTACAACAATTCCACAAAAATATTTACCAACCTAAATCCGAAGAAAAACTCATCATCCGCAAGTCGACAGTGTTTGTTCACAGTATGACCAGAAAAAAAAGTGAGAAGACGGATTTTGGAAAAGGAATTTTAAGGCTGGCATTGATAACGCACACTATTGCCCATGACAACGACAACAGCGACGACCAGCGTCGAGGTTTTGTGTGTCTGTGGTTAAAATATTTTCTTTGTCTTTGTTCATTCTATTTTGTTGGGAACCAAGCTGCTAATGTTATGGTTGGTCAATTTTTTTTTTCAAATTCCACTGAAAGCTAAGAAAACATTTCTATTCTCGATTTCGGCACGTTTTGTTTATTTACGAAAGTAATAAACATTTTTCACAGTGTAATAAATCTATTTTTTTCAGCAAAGAAACGAAAACAAATAAACGTCACTTAAGTTTAGTAAAAACTGATGGTATGACTCTCGGTTTTTGAATTGTGGGGGCGAGCTATGAAGGAGAAGTCGTTAGGATTAACTTTGGTATTTTTGAAATGTCATGATTTAAGGCATGCCATCCATCATCAAAAGACTATGATTTTTTTTTAAATATCAAAATTTAAATTATATTCATTGTCAGAATGTGCGGAAATTGCATGAGATGAATGAACAGAGATATGTAGTCGTACTATAGAATTTAAATGTGGACAAGAGGAATCAGTGTAGTTAAGGAATGTATACCTGGGACACTTATCGCCTCGAATTCACCTCCAAGCAAAAGCAGTTAAAGCTAAGCTGGTATTGTCCTGTCCCTATCCTACCCAAAAGAATGAGGTTCAAAACAAAACGTAGAATTCATTAAACACATCATTTTTTTCTTTTTCTTTGAATGTAAGTCTTGTATATCTGCTTGAAATCCTCTTTTTCCTAATATCTCTTTGAAATAATATTTTATTAAAAAAAGTCTATATACCGTCATTGTGTAGAAAATATCTTTTCAAAAATCTATTTAAACGTCTACAGTCCAACCACCAGCCAATAGAAGCTTTGCTTTTCTTTTGGCCTGGGTCTTTTGTCCTCTGCTTATAAATATTTGTGCAATGTAAAGCTTGTTTGAAAAAGGAATACCAAAATCTAAAATTTGTGTCACCGGACATAATGTCGCACATTTGAACAATTTATTGCACAACCCTAAATGTCATCAGTGGTTATTGTATTTCTATGATAAAAACGACCGAAATCATGACACAGCACCCCCTATAGTATGGTCCTATTGGTATTCCCTTTTAGATAGATATTCCCATGTTATATTCCCTAGGAGAGAAGAGTGAGACGATTACTCATGCCAACAAACTTTGACGACCGATTTGATAGACACAAAAATACGAACGTGTCAGTGGTATTAATTGACGTCGTGCCTGGATGTTCGTTGTCGCACTTGAATCATTGATGAATCTGGTATGGTAATTTGATTTGTAATTCGGATGTTATTCAGGATGGTCTTATCTCGATTGCATCAATCAAATCGTATGTAACGTGTATGAACCAAAGCGAGTTTGGCTGACACACATCATTGCGGTGGGTTTTGATGAAAATGTTGTAATAGCCAAAACTTGAAATTGGCAATTAACAATCGGAAAGGTTTTTGGTAAAAAAAAAAGCAAAATGGAAGGCAAAATTTAAAAACAAAAAATTAGATAAAACCACATCACTACGTTGGAATATACTCTTGGTTCAAAAAATGGCGAATTTATAAATATTTTTGGCTTTATGGTCAATTTGATTTTAAACAATAAATAAATAAATAGACTGGCGCGACAGTTCTTGATCGTCTCTAATGGAGGTGGCACAACAGTTTCAATGGGTGCCGGGCCATAGCGACATTCCAGGAAACTGCAATGTCGATGAACTCGCTCAATATGGTACAAAATTACCCAATAAACCACAAATGGCTAACGTTGGTATACCAATCGCTACATGTAAACTTTTGCTACAACAAGATGCTACAATGAGAACCAACATCAGCTGGAATATTATAACCACTTGTCAGGCGACGAAATTTTGTTTGGCCTTAACTGGACTTAAAAAGAACTAGGTGCCTGATATTTCTAAGCAGATTGGATATAAGCTTGTTAATTGGTGTCATAACTGGACACTAATAGGAAGACACGCCACGTGACTGGGAGTATTTTCACACGATTTCTACAGGAGCTGCATGGATGAGGAGGAGGAGGAAAAAGTTCTTCACCTACTCTGCATCTGTCCTGCTCTGGCTCATAAACCAAGGATTCACTTAGGAGAATTCTTTTATAATGATCTTAACAATTTCAAAGACATTATTATAATCAATCTTCTTCGTTTCGTAAGGAACTCTAATTGGTTTCATTGAGCTTTCGAAGAAAGCCTTTAAGGATTATCATGGTAGTGTGTATTTAACGTATGACAGCCTTTTAACCTAACGGAACACCTAAGGGCTAGATTTTTGTGTACATCTTTCTTACGGTGCTCTATGAAGATGTGAAATGACATGATATTGCCGCTAAAAGTAATGGTGGTTAAAACGTTACGAAATTCAGTTTTTCGTGAATATTTCGAGACAATTGCCCGTAGAGTTAGTAGAAGACTAGAGCGCGCTCACACTTGCTCAATTGTTTTTTCTTCTTCTATATGAAACTTGGGTGTTTTGTGATGTAAAATGATGGTGTCGATTTTAGAACGGAATAAAAGCAAGATATAAATTAGCTTTTATCTTTAATTGAGGACCCTATGAATGATATTTTGTGTGAAATAAAACATCGTTTAAATGGCCAGCGAGACTTTGCTGGGTTGCCCGCATTCGAAAAGCCCAGTGTTTGATGACTTTGGCGCATAAATCAAACTGAATTTGACCGATGGCATCCATTATGATGTTTTTGAAAGCCGTACTGTGATTTGAAAATTAGTGATTTTATTGACAGAAGACGTCGGCTCGTTCGCTGTTTTTTAAGAGAAATCGGACGACCGACGGTATGCACGGCGGAGTCTACAATAGGATCATGGATTAATTTCGATCCCAATAATAATTGAGATAAAAGCATAAATCGTGTTTTCGAATATCAGCCTTGGGCCCGTCCATTTTCTGAAACGAATATTTCGCGGATCTTCTAATATTTTGGATAATTCTCCTCGATTTCATTGACTCTTTAAAGTTGTGTAATTTTGTTTACGTTTCAATGTTTACCCTCTGAAAGACCTAATTACCTGAATTCAATTGATTGAAATCTGAAAATGACAGAGAAATTGTAGTGTCTACCATTCGACCGCTTGTCAGAATAAAATCCCATCGCTTCTTAACATCAATTTGGCTCTTTTCAACAGATCAAAGAAAACATCCAATTTCAATAAACTAAAAATATTTTTGGACAATTGACCAAAACCTAACAACACAACCTTAACGACAGCATTTTTCGAATATCGCAGAAATACATTTTATTGAAACATTCCTTTGAACATGTGCCTCGACAAAATTTATTATTTGAATTGAATCCTTGCTGCCGGGCGTATCTACTTACAACGGACCTTTATTATTTCTTTTCATTCATAGTCAATTGGTTTCTCTTTTTGGACCGTTTAGTCCCAAGTATTCGATTAGTTGTTATAAAAAAATGTGTATATGCTCAAACTTACACTATTTGAGTTTCCGATATTTACATTTGTAGATTCAATAAAATAAGAGGGGCAGTAAAGATTCCAACAGATAAAACATGTTCCAAGGGCCGCAACGATAATATGCCAATAAATTAATCTTTATCTTTTTTTTTATTTGAGTATCGGAACATTGTCAATTTAATAAATCTAAACAGCAGGCCAGTTATAAATAAATGTTGGACAATAAAGCGGATTATGGCTGTTCACGCTTTTGTGGTTTATTGATTTTATTATCCTTGGATATCGTCGGACTACAAGGATTGCATGCTATTTTATATTGAGCAATCATCTGTGAAATTGCGTTTCGTGTATTTGTTGTTTGGAATTCAGTGGGTAGAAGAATTGATCGGACAAAATCTTTTTGACTTAAGATTTGTTTAAAATAAGCAACCAATATTTGATTTCGAAAATTTAATTTATTCATGGCTGGTGTCATCGATTCTCATTTGCTGGTTCTCGTATAAATCTATATGGCTTTTTTGTTTGTGGGCCTATGACTGTTGAAACAAAAATCCATTGAATTCTTTAAATGTTCGTCAGCACAACTTTAGTAGAGTTCAAAATTTTATATGAATTCAATACGTATGGTTCTATAGTTGTTTTTTGTTTTTCATCCCGTAAGGGTTTAATGATGCATTTTCAATTGCTTTTGATTCCAAAATCCAAACCGCCAAAGTGCTTCCGCGTTTACTATACTACACTGACACTACTATCAGCGGCAAGCCAGACGCTGACAGCACTAAAAAAAAAAGAACAAAATATACAGTCTTCCTTTATAGAAGTGAAGTAAAGCATAGAAAACCTATAAAATGATTTGTAAGCCAAACTTTGTCTACTAGAAAGTTTTTTTTTTTCAACTTCAAAAGGTCCTATCTCATTGAAAACATACATACCTCGTACAAGTGATGATATGCTCTATTGCTGTAGGTTTCCACGGTCGGTACACCCAATTGAAAGCTAGATGAAGTGTAACTGAGGAAAGTAGGTCAGTACATTCTACAAGCAAGGAAGTTCTACCTCACTAAAGTTTTGTGGCGTAGAGCGAAAATTGTTTTTGTCGATTTTTCTTGTAAGTTTGAGATCCCTTTTTCTTCCTCTCTTTTCACACTATTCCTTGTTTTTTTCGTCGTTTTTGTCAGCCTTTATAATTGCAAGATGAAACAAGTGCCTTAATTATCGCACTACAATTAAGGCAATTGTTTCCGCAATAATCAGGCCACCATCTCAGAAACAAATTAAGCTTTATGAATAATTTTCCACGAACAGATTGATGGATTGAAGAAAGAAACTCCAACACAGTTTCCTTAAGTTCGTTCAATTTAGGTTAAAACTAGGACCAGGCATAGAGTGCTCTCAAAAGAAACACAAGAAACTTCTAGTATTTGTGTTACTTTGTATATTTCTGTTAACCAACTCCTCGAGGGTAATTTACGGACACATCTCCCCAGGGCAGAAACTTTCTTCTATTTCTGCCGAATTCGCATTCGAATCTCATTTAACCTAAATTGTGTACCAAAAGTTGCTATCTCAGAACCCAACATTTTTTGTTTGTTTTGCTTCATTATATATTCGAGGACAAAATACATTAAGCACTAACCACAACATATGAATTGGTTTTTGCCAATTCATTTTTCATACCTAATCAAATTCGAGGAAAAAAGGCATACCTACCATAGAACCAGGGTTCGACTTGAGAGATTGCAAATCGCAGTGAAGTGATCTCAAAATCGCAGTAGATTCAATATTTTCGCAGTAGAATTGACTTTCAAGAGAAAAAGACGTTTTGTGTTAGATTTAAAATTTAGTTCTTTATTAAAATAACAAAACTTAAATAAATAAAGTCTGTATTCTTTGGTTTAATATCAAAACAATATTAAAATAATAATAATAATAAAAAAAAAACAAGTGTGTTCACATTTATCACATTTTTCTAATCTTTTAAAGAAAAACCAAAATTTAACAATGTCCTCTTGATTTTTTTTTTCAGTCAAAATATGTTTGTTCATTTCCCATTCTGATTTATATTTTTGGTTTTATTTTGGTCGCTATTTCAGCTGTTGTAAATTTTCCAAGTCATCGTCCATTTCCAAAGTCTCAATTTCTTCGGTCGGTTTTTCGGGAATTTTAATAATTTGTTAGAAAAAGGTGTTATTATAGGAAAAGTTTTTGTCTGTTTTACCCAGAGTATATCTAATAATGAATAGGGAAACTCTTTTGTAAATGTAGTTGGCACTACTACAATCACTAATTTTCGAAAAAAAAATACAACAAAAATTCCATTAGTGAAAATAGTCAAATCAATTCCTTACGTAAAACTGCCTGCGAAAGAAGAAATGACTACACGTACATTACTTGCTTCTTTCCCTTTTTCTCTAATAGATTTTCAAAGGCGGGTCCGACTTGATTGTCATAAATTGTGAAAAAATATTCGATAAAATAAGAACCGGGTGTGTCTGTCAAAAAAAAAACTTATTTTGTTTCCCTTTCCTTCCTACAAGTTTCTCATTGGCTTCAATTTCTTATATCTGTGTGAAAATATGTGTGAATCAACAGATGTTTTTTTCTGAGTTTCCCTACTCATTATTAGATATACTCTGGTTTTACCTACCTTTGTGACAATCTTGTTGAGATTGATCTGGACTTTCCTGGTTCGTATTTAATGAAATTTGTTTAATTCACTAAACTTACTAAACTAACGGAGCACTGAACTAAGGACAGAGGGATGCGAGGGACGATGACGATAAAGACAGTACCATGAACAAACGGCGACGACCGGATTTGTTTTAATTTAGTTTTTTTTTCTGAGGGAAAAGCTATTGCTTGATCGATTTGTTGCGTACACTGATCATTTATAACAAGATTGGAAACCTACCTACGTTTTACCCTCCAAATACCTCAAAACTTATTTTTTTTTTTTTCATACACATATCCTCTTGCAGCAAACTTGTTTTTTATTATGTAGGCAATTGTATCATTTATTACAATAAAACGCATACTCTTACAGCTGACCTGCTCCCTTAGCTTGTAGGCAAATGTCATTTTGACAGCAAGCTTTCCCATCTATAACTGATCAGTGGTTTCGTATTGATGCGCACGTGGGAGTGAGATGGTAAAAAGAAACGAGGAGAAGGAACAGAAACAACACGGTACAGCAACAAAACAAGCCGACAACACATTCACACTAGCTATCTTAAGTAAAAGTTTGCATGAAAGAGACACATATATATTTTTTATGTTTGACAGTTTGTTTTACTTTATTTTCTTTGAGGAGGGAATTTATTCTGTGAACAGTGATGTTATTTAAACAAAAGTTTCAAAAATCGCAGTAGATGGCAAGGAAAACGCAGTGACGCAGTAGATTTGAAAATTTGCCAAAAAGTGCAGTAGATCTACTGCGATTGCAGTGAAGTCCGAACGCTGCATAGAACGATGTTCAAAAAAACCAATGGTTGTAGGAAGGAAGACGAAGAGATGAAAAACGAAAAGACAGTCTTTGAAACAGCCACATAATACAGAATACAAATGAAGTGTAAATTTAATGTTATCTTCTCTTTTCTCTTTCCCTTTTAAACGGCAAAAACATGAAAAAACAGGAAATAGAATAAGATTAAGGAACCAAACGAACCCAAACTAACTGAAAAAATGTCCATAAGCTTAACGGCGGCGGCGGTAAGCACGTGATGGTGGAAGGATATCACAATTCAGAACATTCTCGACATCACGCAAGGCATAAAGAGGAGTTTCCTTATAGTTTTACTTGCTTATGGCGGAGTTTTTAATGCTCAGTTATTGTTTATGGAGGAAAACAGGGAAATGCAGAGAGCATGTTATCTATGGGATGGAATGCATAATGCAATCGTAAATTAACTTCATAATTTTTGTGTCCTCACGATTTTGTCATATTTTCTTAAGACGTTGCAGATTTATTTTAAGAATCATCAAGTTAAAAAAAAAACAAATTCACCAAATATTAACTCCACTATTGTTGTGCATGTATAGCTATCTATGTATGTACATAGATAATAATTATAGTATTGGGAACACAGTGGCGTAGAATAGCTTTTCGCTATGGGGGGGGATAGATCGATTTGAATATGAATTAGTATCAATCTATATATATTAAAGTACAGCTTATTTTTGTGCTTGTTCGCTAACCGGCCAAACCGCTTGACCGATTTTCTTAAGTTTTTCTCTAAACTAAAGAGGAATGAGGGTAGATGGTTTAGAACACACAAAATGTATACTTTTCCGATCGCAAATGGTGCAAATGTTTAAAAATGATACTTTTCCCACTATACCAAAATATAAACTAAACTGATCAATATACAAGTTTTGAAATTTGCTCGACATTAACGTCAAATCGAAAACAATTTAAGATACAGATTAACATATTATTTTCCTTACATGGAAAAAGGCAAGACAGAAGAGGACGAAGAAGTCAAAATATCATAAGGTTTGTTCGATGAGTGCTCTGATTTTGCACTGAGCTGTTCGGTGTCACTCTTTTCGATGTGTATTCAGTGCTCACACCGGGAGTGCACTGTCTCTGGCAATGAGCTGACTGCCGAATGACCCAAGTTTTTTTTGGGGCAAGAATTTTGGGTTCGAAGCTGGTCAATTCAGCTGTTTCTGTTTAACACAGGGAAAAAACCGAACTTCTAATGCGTTAGGTGTGAAAAAAAAACTCGGCAGCTGCCAAACGAACGAACCTATCGCTTTTGAATAACGAAACCGTTAATAATATAAAGAATTATTTATCTCTTCCGTGCGCTGTAGATATGTTTGTTTTCGTAGGACTGAAGGAATGTTTTGAAATTGAAAGTGAATGAAATTTTGACAGTTCGACAAAGCTTTAGAAAAAAATGTATTGAATTATGTAGAATTTTGGGAAAGATCAATAAAAAAAACTGAAGTATCTATACATGATAACTATTGGCAGATTTGTTAAATTGTTGGCATTTGAAAGGTCGCGGTTGAAAAGAGGTATAATTTCAATGAGTTTTTGGCGGATTTTGGTTTCATTGTAAAAAGATGAACATATAAGCAAATAGATTAGAGAAAATAAAGCAAAAGAAATTTTAACAGCAATTATTAAGAATGATAACAGATTAAGTTGGCATTTAGGACAGACTGGTGGCTGCTGACATCCGTAAAACGTGTTTAACATCTCAAAAAAAAAAAGGAAGACAGGTCTGAACTTATTATTATTCTTATAACACTTAAACATGTAAGCCAACGAAAATCCAATGCAACATCTCAAAAAGCCTAGAATGCCAAAAGTTCCACCATTAGCGATGAGTGTCCAATGGCCAACAAGAAATCATTGGAAGCATTTATTAGAACAATAAAAGAATTACATACGTGGAAATCAACAATTGTTTGCTAGTGCTTTAATACTTTTGGCAGAAAATTTCAGAAAAACTTAACCTGATAATCCTCGATCTATACCTGATCCAGAAATTAACACGAGTTTGAAGTCTTCAAGTTTGTGGAGATAGGTAAAAACATTGACACTAATGTCACATATGCGAGTTCAAATACAAAACGACCATTCCGTAGTTAGGTAAAATCCCAGTTGACTTTGATATGTAGGATAAATAATACTATCAAAATATTTTTACCAAATAATTTGGCCATAGGTCAAAAATAATAAAAACCTTAAGATGTTAGATAAGACATTTTATACTTTCGAAAGTTTTTTTTTTTAATACGCTTATGATTCAGTCTACCTATTACAAGAAAGAACGTTCGCAATAAAAGTTAATCGGTAGAAAATACATAAAACATAAGAAGAAGAAATTTTGTTTCTTAAGAAGAGAAGGTTGCGACTTGAGATCTATAACCTACAATTCTGCAAATCTCTTGACAAAAACATTGGAGGGCACATACAAAGAGGAAGATATGCAATTCAAATTCAATTCATTAAAATGGATTAGAAGTTTATTTTTTATCGACTTTTCTGTTCTTTAAAGATAGAACACTTATAACCTCGTCTGCTGTTATAGGTATTTCGCGATGAATATCTAAAGCAACCTAACCATTCAAACGATCCTGTAAGTAAACATCTAAGGCTTGTCAAACTGTTATTAAATAAGACATATTTTTAATAATATATCACTTCGTTTGAAATTTTGCTGTTTCCGCATAGAATGTTGGTATTGTGAGTAGATACTAATGACAGAGTGCGTTTCTTTAACTCGTTTGGAACTGGTTATGTTGAAAAATTATCGATCCCAATGGGGGGGATATATCCACCTGATTCCCCCCCTATCTACGCCACTGGGAACAGAGATAGCTAAGTACTTCACACCATTGCGTTGTTCCAGTTCCAGGCAACAACCATGTTCACTTCTCCATGAGTAAACATATTTCCAACATAAATCTTATATGCAATACATTAACGGTAACTTTCATTTCTTCGGACGGAAGAGTTCATTTAACAATAGGGTAAACCGTGTATCGGAAACCCAAATCAATAATCGGAAACTGAGAAACTTGTACGAGGTATGTATGTTTTCAATGAAAATAGGACCTGTTGAAAAAAAAAACATTCTAATCGACAAAGTTTGGCTTAAAAATCATTTTATAGGCTTTATCTTTTATTATTATTTTATTGTTGGAACGAGGAACGAGATTGCAGGTGAATTTTTTTCTAACTTCTCTCAGAATTCTGCGGTTCTATAATTTTACCATTCAACTTCGACCTTATGTATATTTTTTCAATCCTTGAGTATAATCTCCATATCTGGCTGGTGCCGTATTCGCAACATACTGAGCCTGGGCTGAGCTTCAAACTAAATTGGCAACAGACAAATCGTCAAGTCATTCACGCGAGTCGAAAAGTTTCGGTCCCGAAATAAAACAACTGAATACTCGGTGGTCAAACAACTAATCACCCTTTATTTATCATAGAAAATCAATTATACTTTATACACAATAATCAGTTTTTCGTGGGAACGGAAATTGAATGTAATTTGATTCATGCAATTTCCGTTCCCATGAAATGGAAAATTCAGAATCGGCTGGTTTTGGTGAATTGGAGCTTAACTTTTGGTTTGACGATGACCTCGCTTAGCTCCATAACTCGCGTGAGCTTGGAACACCGCCATAAAGTTTTTCTTGTCTGTCTGTCTTTTATTGTTACTTTAATGGGCACTTTTATTTTTGATCAACTAACCCGAACCTTAGACGTACTGTTAAGTACAGAGAATAATTCCCAAGCCGTGCTATGCGGACATGAAACACTCTTCCATTCCATTCTCAATTTCCAAATTGATTAACCTCTTGAGTATGTACTAATTATAAAAAAAAGAAATCAGCTCGACCGCCCTCTGCATATAAATTTTCAATTCAAGTTGATTCATGTAATATTTCAATATCTTCTTTTGACGTTACCACGTTAAATTGTCTAACATAAGCCGACTTTACAGTCAACCCGTGCTAAAAATATGATTTCGACATATTTCCACCACAGCTACGAAGACAATGCTTCAAAATGTTCGTATACAAAATTTGGTTGTGTGATCTTTAAATTCATGAGATCCTGAAAATAAGCATGATTTTTATTTTGAATTTATTTTTCATGTTTTTCTGTGACCACAGAAGCTTCAAAGTTCTTTCGTCTTACACACTCTTACGTCTTATACACTTTCCGTGAAAATTTCGTCGATTGTTTATTTACCGAAAAAAAACCTTGGTAAAGTCAAATAATAGTCTTGTTTGTTTTTTGCGCCAAGCACGAATATGTTTAATTTGAACATGCTGGCATATGTTATTTTTTATTTAAATGATAAAATTTCACTGTTCAAAACAATAACGTCATTGTCCAATTTCATTGTTACAATCACTTTATATACAAACATTGATGTATTTGTTGAATTATACGAAATAATCAATATGTTGTTGATCAACAACGTTTTAGTGTTCCTTTAACTATGAGATATTATAGTGTTACAATTTTTGTGCTTGAATTAATACGAATTTGGTCAAGCTCGTTGTTGATCAAAAACGTTTATAGTTGTATCAACATCTAAATCTTGTTTCCTTAATGTTCAAAACTTTGATTGAAAATTATTCTGCTTAACTTAAAAAGAGAAATAGGGTGATCTATGTTGATACGTACCGTTTGTGATATTAGAAAACAATTAATTCATCAATGAAAAGTGGCTAGAAAAAAATTTCCTTTTTCGATATAAGAATACTTACAGTTTTTTTCACCTGAGATATCCAAGGAAGTGAAAAACCATCACAATCAATTTATCTTAAACATATTTTATTGAAATAATTTAAGAAAAACTTAAATAATATAACAAAATTTAACGCGTTTAATGTTTGTGTTTGGAATAGATATGTGTACATATAATATATTCATCAGTTAGATACTTTGTAAAATGTGTTTCGGAATAATTACTTTGATGATGAAATGCGATTACTTTTTAAAGCGTTATATAATAATGAAATATATAAAGGAAAAACTACTTTTTTAACAAATACAGAATGCAAGATCTACCAACGTTTTCCCGGTAGAGCGTTTAAAAAGGGGCCAATAAATTAACATCTTCTCTTCTTAGGTCATAAAAATGCTGTTACTTCTCAGTATAACCTCGTTCCGCGGTTCATTGCTAAGTTGAAGTCATTATTTTCAGCAAGAGAGCTTTGTAAACATAAACAAAATGTTGATGAGTCGATAAGCAAAAAAAAAACATGAAACTATAGTATTAGAAACCGCTTACCGTCAGATACTTAAAACTCTTCATCCGCGTTGGAATTTCAAAAACTTCTTCTTCTTCCGTGGAGAGCTTGTGAGAGCTTCTTTTAGAATTTAAGAACCTGCTATCTTCTGATTGATTCACTTTTGATCCTCTTGGAGGTGGAACAAATTATTTTCTGTTAAAGAAATATAGTTAAGAAATGTAGTACATTAATAATCTTTGTTTTTTTATACTTTTCAAATTCGGAACGATTAGCATATCGATGAAAATTAGCACGGAACACCTATAAAATAATTTAAGTCCTGCATGAATAACATAATAATGTCGGACTAGATTAAGACTTGATTTATTTCATTTTATGAATTTTAACAAAATTGTTCGTATGGGGACGACGAAGAGGAGATAGAGTTTCAGAGTTCCGTGTTAATTTATAGTTTAATAAAATAATGAAACAAAAAATTACCTCAGAAATTACATTTCTGGTGCTGGTGTTGTTTCGATTCTATTTGTTAAGCAATAAATGTTATTTAAACAAACTCTTATTCACTTTATACACACGTCTTATTCACTAAAAAAAGCTTTACTAATGAACAACGAAACGAATGCATTAAAACTCAAATATACAAGATTGTTGCAGGCCAAACAATACAAGTATTCTATTGAACATACACGTGATACTTCAAGTTCGAAAAGTATTCTAATTGAAAATGATTGCGACACTTTAACAAAGTTTGTGTTGCCTCAACAATTATGGTAATTGGTTAAATATGAACATTGTTGATCGAGCATATCCTTGAGAATTCAATAGGATTTTTTTTTCTTTCAAGAGTTATTTTTTGCAAGCATCAGAATTGTAACTCCGTTATAGGGAGTAACGTTTTTTGTGATCTTTATATTAAAGTATTCAAATTGAACATTTTAGTGATACTTTAACGACCTTTGTATATCTTCAAAAATTCTTGTGGTTGGTTAAATATTTTCATTGTTGATCAAACATTATTAGTGATACTTCAATATGATACGTTGTTTATCATTGTCACTTTTCATAAAATTAAGTTGAATTGTTAATTAAACACGTTTGTTGTTGAGCAAGTATAAATTCAACAATGATATTCTTGCTTCAATATAAGAAAATATTCAAATCAACTAGTAACATGCTTAATTTGAACATTTTAATGTTACTCACCAAAATAAAAATTGATCACGGCTGCATTGTTGATTTAAACATGCGATCTTATTTGTTTCAATCACAAAGCTTGTTTAATTTCACAACTATTGTCAAATTGTTGATTAACAATAGAATGTGTTTAAATCAACCAATGTTTTTTCTTTCGGTGTTGTTTGAATATTGATCGCAGCAGTGACGTTTCAAGTTAGTAAGTGACTTCATATAATTTGCTCCAAAACTATTCTAACGATTTAACTTATCATGAAATACCAAAATTACAAAAAGAACAACACGTTTAAAACAAAGCAATATCTTTTCCTTCTCAAAGGATGTAAAGAAAACTTATATACAATAGCAGTTACGTGCAAGGGCATAAAAAAAGGAAAAAATAGAACATCACAGTCCTCAAAGGCAAATACCTGTAGCTTGTTAAATTGTACTTAACTTAAAAACCTCATTACCAAAAAAAAAGAAAAAATCACTCTCCAACTTGCGTGTATCAACTACTTAATGGAATACAAAAGTTTTTCTCTCGCCTTTTTGGTTGGTTTTTCAAATAAATCAAAAATCCTTACACGCACTTTTAGGCTTGTAGAGTTTGCTTCAAAGACTCGAATTACTTTACTTTTGATGAAAGATTACCCTAAACGAAGTGCTGGTATTATTTCGAATTACGAGGATGATTTAATAAAAATTCGTGAACACTTGTACACTTGAAAAATCCTAAAGACTTAAATTCCATTAAACATCGAACCAATGGTGGCAGGAGTGTGTTGGGTGTTTTTTAAAAGGAACGACAGAAATAGGCTCGAATAACACAGGCATGGTTGTGTAAATGTAGGTGCTCCACCAATTCATCGTATGTGTTTGTGAAAGTACTTAGGTATGAATGGATTAGTTGCCATTAAATTCTGGAATCCGTCGGGAGATACCTACGTGATGCTTTTATGTTAAAAGCAAGAAAAACAAATTTCTCTGTGCAATAGAATTTTCTTGTTTCTTTCACATCCTCTCGAAATGATTTATTTTCACTGTCAGTGGACTTCTTTGGCACCTAGGTAATGTAAGGAATTTTACAAATATTTTCGGAATTGTTAGAAATGGCAAAATTAAAATTGAAAAAGAAGCATTAAGTACCTTTACTAGGTTGGCCGTATGACCTTTTGTAGGACGAATTGGGTTGGGACATAACAATGCTTAGGGATTCAAATTTCTTTCAATTGCGAATTTCAAGCTAATGTAGATCAACGTTGAGAAAGTGTAGGAGGTGAATTAAATGCAAATAAAATACATCATGATTACTTTTGACATTCTCTGAAACATTACTTTGGAAATGAAGACGCTCATGAACAACCGTTTTCTAATTCTATAGAAGTACGAATGTATTATTTTACAAGAAAATCATTCCACAGCCTCCTTCTAACATAATGTTGATAAGGAGATAAAAAATAATAGAACTCGGCTGAGTTTAAGCTTAAACAGTTCGTAAAATATCAAGAAGCTAAAGTACAAATAAAATGAAGACAAGTATTGTTTTTTGTTAAGATTTTCAGTAGTCAAATTTTCTTAACGTTACTAATTATCCGTACATTATAATTTTCAATTATTGGGAATAAGGTTTTGATTGATGTAATTCTAGGTCTGAGAAATACCTGAGGCATACATTACTTAGTGGACATTTTTGCTAGGCGCTGGAAAGTGCACTTCAATAAAATGAGACATGAAGAAATTGCTGATTAGATTATGCTCCAAAACTTCACGATAATTAGCAAACAGGGTAGAATATGAGGAAAAGTTATAAATGACTCGAGTGACAAGACCCCGGCAAAGCGATTTTTTTCAAGCATAGACAACTCGCTCAGGTATTCTTTTAAGTAACGTATGGGAACGAGAAGAGATCGTTGGTCAACGTCATCCAATTTCGCACTGCAAGACTTCTGTACCCTGGTCTACGATATCCTTGGAACCAAATTTTTTTCTACCGCGCTATCGTCGATCATAATTTGTATTGCAAAGGTCTTTCTGAACCCATTCCTTTTCACTCAGCAGTGATGAGTTGTCCAACCCACCGAAGTATTCAAAGCTCACTTAGATCTTAGTTTTTCAGAACTGTCGTACATAGGTTTTTAAAATTATCGGGAAGC
>CAKKXW010000001.1:82454372-82501205 GCA_920937365.1 Sphaerophoria rueppellii
ATCAGGCCTGAATTTGACCAATGGCAACAATTATGTTGTCTTTAAGGGCCACGGTGGTTTGCAACTTATTCGCATAGACTTAAGAAAGTCCCACTTAAGAAAGCCTGACAGTAAAAAGTCTAAAGCGGACTTAGATTTGGCTACCAAATGTTGAATAGTCGACTTAGAAGGGCGACCGACTGTGTATTAAGGGCGAAAAGAGCTCCTCGTTGCTACTAACACCCATTTTGTACATAAAGTTCTAGATATCTTTTGCACGTGTTGCTGTTGAAAAACCATTCTAGTAAAAGACCAGCTCTCCTTGCAGCGATATCACGTATATACGCTATTCATTTGAAAAATTGAAATTTTTCTCTTATCCGCTTCCGAAACTGTCATAAACTGTATCATAGCTTCATACAAAATGAAGTTGTGGCAACTTATAATACGTGTGTTGTAACACAGTCAACTAGTTGTGGCAACTAGTTGCTTCAAAAGTTGCCTCGTTTGTAGCTTGCATTAAAATTGAAAAAAAAAATGTTTGTAAGTTTGATTGATCACAGAGAAACGGTTAATCGTATTGATAAGAAATTTTTATTAAAATCATTTTTTGAATTTTTTCAAAATATTTGTATAGGAAAGTTAATAATCATAATTCAAATCTGCCTTTATTTTTTTGTGAGTAAATTTTTAGCAGATATATTAGGGTCCAAACTCAAAATTGTGTTTTTGCATTCAAACCCATTTTTTGTTAAAAAAATGAAAATGGCTACAAAATTTGTTTAGACTTCTGAAAAAGTTTTTTGTTAACTTCATGAATAAAATTCCATTACCAGTCTCAAGTGAAATTAGACGTTGCAAAGCCTCAACGGAAACATCACTTCTTGTCACCTGGAAACCTATTTCTTTTTTCTACTCAACATAATTTATGCAGACGACTGTTCTTTAGCAAATTTTGTCATACAAAAGCAAACATATTTATATGACGTGTGTGGAGGTAACTATTTATCAACGAGCTTACGAGCTCAAGTTGTTGTTTCCGTTTCTAAGTAGGCACTTCATGTACCATATACTGAAACAAAGGCAAACGACACTATCAAAAACTTGGCTGCTTGCGATTTAGCTCTGCTAAGTGCAAACAAAGTATTCTTCCGTCACCCAATTTTTTACTTTTTCCAAGTTTGTGTATTTTTTTTTCATGAGAGAGTGGTTTTGAACATTGTCCTCGCATGGTTTGAACACATTGTCTCCACAGCAGTTTTAGCAGTTTTTGTTTGTAACTAAGAGGGGACGAAATCACCATTAGGTCTTAAGGCAAGAGTTTGTTTTTCTCAATTGAGTAGACTATGTATATTTTTGGTGGTTGGATGAGTAGGATCTTTCCTAATATACGAATATTAAGTGATTAGTTTGAATGTTAAAACCATGTGTTTACCCCCTGATATTGTCTAAATCTGAAGCACCAAAAGAGAAGATTATTCAAGGACAGCAAAGGACTATGATTTAAGATATGTGGCTGAATATATGAACAATCCGCATAAGGTGCGGCTCAAAAACTTGAATAATACCTCATTTTCCAGTGTAGTTTTATTACAGGAAGTTCAAAGACAAAGCAAATGTTCATTTTAAAGACAAATCTCTACAGTTTTTCGTCCTTGAAAGCAGTCCTTAAAAATTGTCAAAAGTATATACATTGAGGAAGCACAATCTGGTCTAGAAACTCGAAAACCTAAACCAGCTGTGTTAAATGACTTTATACGAGATGGAGTACTGGATTTAGGTGAAAGGTGCGTTCTTATAATATTTTCTGAACATAGTTCTGAAGCAGTGATCTTGTAAGACAACTGACCAGAAAGAAGAAGAACACATTCGAGAGACGAATCGATGTTAGGCTAGTACGTAAAATAATAGTTTTGTAACAAAGCATTGCAAGAACTCTTCCTTCATTAGCGGAAACCCGTTCAAATTCCATCACGCGAACCGTTCGTTTAGCTAAAACCATACCAACCAACCTACTGATGAGAAATTTATGTTTGAATTTAAATTAACTTATTTTTGCTTTCTTACAGTTCACATCGTGTCATTACGAAAAAAATCATAAGGGGAAGTTAATTTTCGAGATAAAATCAGGTTTTCTACTTCTCCGTTGCAAAGTATCAATCCAGTGTACTAGAAGTAAGAAACGCCGAGAGGCAAAGTGCTGTTGTTGGTAAACAGCCGACAGCTTCTTAACCGGAACTTTTTGGACAAACCCTTGTTTTTTCTTTGAATGTTCAAAATCTACTATTCTAGATGAACCCCCCGGCAAGGCCTCTACTTAGCCCTTGACCGTTTTTACTTGCGACATATAGAATATATAGCAAGTATTGAATTCGTAAAAAAAAAATTCGAGATGAGGATGATATATGATATTACGATGATAGAGAAATCGAAAAAAGTGGGTCCGGCGATTCCGTCTGTCTGTCTGTCGGGAAGTTTACAGGCATCTACAGCCTTAACTACTGGTCCGATTGACTTCAAATTTGAAAATTAGAGGTTTGAGCAAAAACTCATATCCCAATTTTTTTTATTTTTGTTTTAAGATCAAAATTTAGGGTAGCCACCATACGATTTTTTTGGCCAAAAGCCAAAACTTTTTTTTTTCTCCAAAACGGCTCCTACGATTTTTTTTTAAACTTCCTCAAGTTTTATTTTTTTAAACAGTCATGAATTTCATGTAAAAAAATTTTTGAATTGCTCCAAAACGGTACCTCCCATGGAACCGTTTTTTTGTTATTAGATTTTCTCGAAAAATTAAAGTCCGATCAGCGTAAGTTTTTTCTTTATATATAATATATAACGTATATATTGTTCAAATAATATTTTGTATTCAAACAAATTTAAATTTTTTTTTTGGATTTTTAAAAAATATTTTTAACTTTTTTTTCAAAATTCATCAATTTTAAGAATCCAAATTGAAGTATAATATTTATTTTTACATAGTCTTTAAAACTGCATACCCAAATTAATTTTAAGACATTTTTGAAAAATTTTATATATAAAAAATTAATTAAAAAAAAAACGGCTCCGACGATTTTCAAAAAAAAAAAAAAAATTCAATAAATCAAAAATAAGGTTTAATTTGTTTGCCATTTAAATTTTGGAATTAAATATATTTACGAGGTACATTTTCAAATTTTAATTTTTTTTAATAAATTCTAAATATTTTTATATAATCATAAATATATAGTTTAAGCATGCAGGAGCAAGTTCGTGCGACCCAGTCGTGCACATTTTTTTTATTGAATGCTGGACCGATTCCAAAGGATTATTTATTGGCTATTATGTATGTTGTTTCTCTTGTCTTCGGGATGGAGCTTTTTTTCTAAAGAGAAATATTCACTTTCTTTTCGAAGATCATTTTCTATAGATTCTAAAGGTTTCGTATTGGAGACTTAGTACAAAAATAAATAACTATTTTTATTCGCTATAAAAAATATAATAATTATGGAAATTCAACTCAGCGTAGTAGAACCATTAAACAAACTTATCAGTGCACTGTGGCGTATACGTACTTTTTTTGTATATGCTATTAATGTAGTTTCCTACAAGATCGATTTGATTTTATTGCGAGCGAAGCTAGCGGAAAAAAATTTGCCCAAAAGATAATCGCGATTTTTTTGTTTTCACATCCCTAAGTGATTCTCTTTTGGGAACATTTTTCTCCGCTTGTGTCCATCCATATTTCTGATGCAGCTTTTAATGGAATTGAAACAGCTCTGTTGTCTGTTATTTAAGTTGACAGATAGATGCAATAAGATGATATTGGTTTCAGGTTTATTATCTACTGTGCTTAAATAATACCGTTTCCTCACCGATCTTTGACATCCCAGAGTGCAGAAAAACGTTTGCATTGGAAAAATGTAAAAACTGTCCACTTATTTTATTATTTTACAAAATGTTTAAAGTAAATCGCGAAGATCGGAAACCCTGAATATGATTTCTGGACTAATGACCCATCATAGTGGTTAAGTCCTAAAATGAAATTCGCGCAGGTGTTCACACCCGAGGGTGAAATGATCACTTCCAAAAGATTATAACATTCGCGGTTCTAAGTGTCAATTCCGATTGGCATTAGCATCCGCGGCCGTTATTTCTTTTTTATGGTGTGCCTTTTTTCTAATTCAAAAAGGAATTAACAGCCGCGGGGGTAAATTCCGTTTGTTTTTGGAATTAACACCCGCGGGCGTTCATGCCATGTGCGTTAATTCATTGCACCATCGTTGACAGCTACCGCTCTCTTCCGAGGTCCTTTAAAGTTAATTCTCTAGTTTTTGCTTTTTTGCTAGAGACAGGACCGATTCCAACCGATTATTCTGTTCCTGCCCTTCTTCTAAGCGCAGCACAGACAGGAACTGCAGTCGGGTACCCCTGATCGTTTATTCTCCAGTACTTGCTAGAGAAAAAACGTAGCATTTAGACTCCTACTTGTTTACATATTTCCACTCCTTCTAAGTGTATAAAGGGACAGAGTCCGTTATCTTCGAGACCCGCCACCGACTATTACAATGGACGAGAGATCCATTTTGGTAAAAGTGACGATCCCGCTACCGATTTAATTTTGCATAAGCTACATAGAATATACCCTGTTGCCTCTATGTTTAACGAAGAAACCCACGCTTTCTTGGCTTTTTCGGGATGCAAAGCTACGAGGACTTTGAAAAATGCAGCCTGATGTCGGACTATGACGCTGAGTCAGAAACATGGATTTGTGGTTTCAACTCACGTCTACTAACATCCGGAGCAAAAAATTGCCTGGTGGAACTTCTGCAATACTCAAGGTCGTTATCCAGTTATTGGCGGTACGTGGCAGTCCAAGCAAGCGACGGAATTATGTTTAGAATGGTGGCGCCTAATCATTGGTTTTTCTATTTTTAACACGTTCTAGTTTTGATTATTTTATTTGCTCTGGCGAACGTTTCCACGCAACGCTACAAGGTCCCGAAAGAAATGCTGATGGCATACCAGCGAAGTTACAAGACGAATCAAATTTTCAAATAACCCCAGGTCAATCTTTTGGACATTCATTCTGGAATTCCTTAGGAAACCATTTAAGGCCAGTAACTTAATAAAATAAAATAGAGTGGCGCGACAGCTCTTGAAGAGCCAAGGCCTAAGTGGCTTAATCTCATCAACAATTCTCTAAGTGCGTGTGAAAAATTGAGGGGACCTACAATTTTACGCCGATTCCGAACGGCAAAGTTGAGAAGCACTTATTCATGACAGATGATACTCTTGGAAGTTTTGTCAGTTTTTCGCAAGAGGCAGTGTCCGTGAAAGATGAAATAAAAACTTTGGGCCCGAGTAGGATTCGAACCCACGACGTTCTGCTTAGCAGCCAATGCACCTAACCACTAAGCTACGGACACTACCAGTAACTTAATGCAAACCGTAAAACCGTTGCCAGTCAAAACTGGAGGCAACAAAACCATGGTCCGAAAAATCTTGGATGGAAAACGATTCATTCAGGACATAGCATAATGAGGACAAGGGAAAACAACCTTCAAGTGCTTCGTCGGCTTTATTTTATCATTGATTGAGTTTCAATTGAGAAATAAGAATATGTTTTGTATTGGCGTGTTCGAGATACCCACCAAGTTGGTCGTTTCTATTTATTATATTGTAACATCTTTTCATTTGTTTCCACACTGTTTATTCTGTGCCTGCGTTCTCTTATGAGCATCAAAGACAGGAACCTGTTTCCTGGAGTCCGATTATTAAATTGTATTAGTTAGTTTTTATGAAATATTTATTATTTATATTGTAAAATCGAATATGAAGTATCGTGTTATATTATTAAAAGGTTGGTCATTCTTCGGGGTTTGGAACATTTAATCCGGGTTTTATTTGCTTTTTTGGGATTGTTCCCGGTCATGGACACCCAAGAGCCTTCCTAATGCCAATGAATGAAAAAAAAGCTTCATGCAAACTTTAAGGGTCATTTACATCTGCGTTTCAAAATATTTGAATTTGAGCTAAGTCAAAACAATCATTTTATTTAATTTTTTCTGAAAAAAAAAACAAATTTTAACATTTAAAATATGTTTATGTCAACAAAACACCTTGTATACTTATTTCCAACAATTTTGATATTTATCTTCCCACAACACAGCATTTCCATGCAACTTTTTGCCGGCAAAATAAAAACCTGCGCACTAATAAAATATCAAACACACAATTTCAACAGCATTCAATAAAAAAAAACACCACACAAGAAAACTGTCAGAATTATTTGTTTGATTTTATTTTAATTGAAGGTCCTGTCTTCCAGCCAGACGCCACAAAGAGTTGATGGTGTTCTTGTGAGTTTCAATTTTTCACTTCAGCTTCCAGCTTCCATTTTCCGAATTCAAAGAGAAAACAGCTCCCACAATTCGCTTCGCCGTACTCAGAACTTCGCTTCAAAATTCATCAACTCGATTTTACCAAGTTACCATTTACCAAGCCCGAGCCAGACTATACATTGAATTCCAAATTCCAAATTGTACTCATTCCTTCTTGGTCTGTCGTCGGCGTAGGACCTCTTTGCAAGGAACCCGAAAAACATAAACGGATACGTTATAATCGTTCGTTCCCAGTTGAATCTGTTAATGAAACAGTCTCATCATTTGGTTGGGATGAACTTCGGTAAAGTTTTCATCCATAGCGTGTCGTTTGGTGTTGAGAGCTCTAAGTAAAAGTGTGTGTTTTAATTATTCTGATGTTTTGGTTCCGGTAAAACAATGCACGCTGTTAAGTGTTGTGCCCCGAGCTCGTCTGTTTTTTGTTCTCAAGTGTCATTGAAAGTTTTGTAAGCATTTAATTACTGGCGTGTTTTGGCGTGTCAGAAAAAGTAATTACTGAAGTGTTAATAGAGTTGAGAAAATTAAGGGAGAAAAATTAAAATCATTGCGTAAATAAAAAAAATAATTAGTGAAATTCAGCCAACACGGATTAAGGCATTAATTCAATACCATTCAGTTTAAATAAATTTTTATCCCGATCAACTGTTTTCATCGACTTGTTACGGCTCAAAGGAATTATCACTTTAAATTCGTCAAACAACTGAATGAATAGTTCTTTCAGCTAGAATTTTTCAAAGTGTTAACATCAACAACATTAAAAATTATTCGTTTCCTAACCTGAGGCAACGAAAATTTGTCTTGAGCTCTCTCCCTACTGTTAATAAACAGTGTTTTTCTGCTTTTGAGGAAAACTTCACCTTGCCGGCAACCGATAAGTTATTTTTGTCCTTATTTCGGGTGGAATAAATTGAGTTCGAAAGTATCTAATAAAATCTAAAAATGGCGTGTCTTAGTGTGCGAAACCTGATGTGCATATGCATTAATTTAATTCTAATTGTGATGTGTGCATTTAAAACAGTTTCTGCAGGATCCTGTCGTGAAGCACAATTATGTTGCAATGGTCGAGATTCATCGTGTGTTGTACAAAAAGCACCAATAAATGCCATAGTCGAAGACCTCAATGATAAGCCGTGTTATTGTGATCACGCTTGTTTGAAGTTGGGAGATTGTTGTGAGGATTTTAAAAATCACTGTGGAGGTAAGATTATTTTAATGAAACGGGGGTAAATATGTTAATGGGATGAAGAATGGTTATAGGTGGAAGGTGATTAGGAGGCCAAGGAGAAATCTAATCATCGGCACAGATTTTAAAAATAATCCAGTCACTTTGAATTTTTAAACGCAGATCCTTTTTTTTTAATTTGCACCCACTCAAGGGATTTTTATACCCTTTTTATGTCAGAGACACAGTGAGTGCATTAGGAAGAAGAGAAGGGGTTGGAAAGGAGGTGTCGGTGTACATTGTTCTTAAATTCTTGAACATTGTAATGACTGGGAAACACAAAGTGTGGAAGAGAGTTCCATATTCGCGTAAACCGGCTAAAAAATGATTCTCTTTACTTGAGAGTACGTCCGAAGTTGGGCTCGAGGATAAACTGATGGGCATTCCTAGAAGCACGAGTATTACGGGCGAATTGTTTGAGGGGAGGAATGCAACTGGCTATTTCACTAGAGCAACTACCGTAAAAGTAGCGATAGAACAAGGAAAGGCACGCTACATTACGACGGTGGTCTAAAGGAGTGAATGCGTCAGTGGTCTCTCTATTCCATCCAAGAGGCTTAAGTAAGTAGCTGGATCACCACCCAAAGGTACCAATTCCCACTCAAGCTTTGGACGGATATAGGTTTTATAGATAATAGCCAGATTAAAAGGGGAGACCAATTTCTTGCACCGTCTTAAGAAACCCAAACATCGTGCGGCATTTTTGGCGACATCGCGTATGTGCTCGGACCACAAGAGGTGGTCGGTGATGCACATACCGAGAATATCGAGATATTCGGTCTCATTGATGCAAGTGCCACTCATGGACAGTGTATCACTTCAACGATACAAGACAGCATTGAGTTCTCGAAGCATTAAACTCTACACAGTTTTTAATTCCGCTTTGCAAAATGCTGTTTAAGTCAGAGTTTAATGAGCTTATCATATTTTGCCGTTTCAGTTCTGCAATAGATATTTACAGAAAATTTGTTCACTAAAAATACTTGACCAAACAACGTTCGTGGGGTCGGCTAGTCGATTTATAAAATACAGAGAATGAAGCAAATGCAAGAATTCTTGCAAATAAGTTTTAGATGCAACTTTAAGCCCATAGAATTTTTTATTGGTGTTTTGTCAGCTGCTGTCACTTGAACTTATAAATTGTCTTTTGCGAATCACTTTGCCTGTCCAGCCATTATGAAAACTAATAACTTATAAGGAGCGTGTTTCAATTCAATTATTTGAGATATCTGAACAATATTATATTTTCGTGCGTGTACAGCAAAAATTACATTGATACCATTATAAAAATTAAAAAATTAACTGAACGGAAAAGAAAACCGGAACATTTTTCAAGAAAGAAATTATAGGTTTACATATTTTTTTAAATTTTATACAACGTGAGTTGTTTTGATTGAAAGCAATAGCCCACACTAGCATTTTTCAATGTTTAAAAACCAATATCTTACAATCAACTAATTTGATTTAAAAAATTTAAATGCAACGGACTAAATGTCAATTAAAGACTTTCTTATTTCCTTTCTGTCATATCATACGTTTTTTATTTATTATTTTTTTTTTTTATTACATGTACATAGTTGTTTCTAGTGATATTTCAAAAAAATTCCTAGAAATAATTCAATAATCTGGTTAAAGGTCCCGTCACACACTGAAAGGAAAGTACTTTCAGAAAGCAAACATTTCATAGTGTGACGACCCGAAAAGTACTTTCCTGAAAGCGTTTCTCAAAATGATTTGCTTTCTTGAAAACATTTTCAGAAAAAAAAACTTTCACAGTGTCACTAGTTCCTAATGCTCATTATTTTTTACACTACATAGCCTTAAATAACAAAAATTAAAACTATGCCAGGCTTTTAATAGAAGTTGTGTTTTTGAGTGCACCAATAACTTTAACTTAAATATACGATAAAGTGTGACACCAAACGCGTTCTCTTAAAAATCGAAAAATCTTCGTTCGGTAAATACCTACTTTCAAAACATAAAAAAAAAATAACTTTTCAAGAGGAGGTGGGGGTACCACCTACGAAAATTTCCGAAAATCATCTTCTATAAAGTTAAAATTAAAAAAATTCGCGACCAAAAAGGGATTTAAATGGATTTTTTCAGTGGTTGATTTGATTTACAGTTTTAGAAATTAGAATAATCAGCCCTATCGTCAATTTGATGGGAACTCTTTTTGCCAGGGAAACAAAAATAACTCCGGAACAGAAGTTTCCAATCGAGAATCTCCCAAGAACTTTTATTTCCCAGGGAAAAAGTAGATGTATAATACCGACCTAAAATAGGTCCGTTTGCATATTTTCTGCAATAAAATTCGTAAAACGAGACATTTTAAGGAGTGGGGGTAAAATTTTCTCACCAGAAAAACAAAACTCCAAAAAAGTAAGCGAACGGGAAAACAACAAATTTACCCAAATTTTAATTGTAAATGTGACGGTTTTAGGAGCGTACGCGAACAGACCTAGGTATTATCTGTATACTCCATTATTTAGGATCATTCAGGGGCTAGTTAAAAAAAAAAAAAACAGACTCACGTCAATTCATGAAAATTTTTAAATCAAATTGACAGCAGTCAATTGCAATTTTGTAGTGTTGACTTCCAAAGTAGTAGTGTTGACTTGATTTGATACATGATTTAATCGTATTATTTATACAACTTGAAAGTGAAAGCCTTTCAGAAAACTTGATTTTTTTTCGAAATTTACACAGAAATGTCATGTGAGATGAAAAAAAAATCCTCTTACGAAGTATCGAATTTTCATTTTTCGTGAAATTAAGATAAAGCGTTGAAAGCAAACAAGCGTCGCAGTCAATTAATTTCAGAGAAAATAAATACAACATAGAGACTTGTTGACAGCCGGTAAAAAAGGTTATAAAGCTGAGGTTAGATGGTTTCTTTTTGTTCAGTGGAAAGCACCAATCAATAGAATTATGGGTTTAAATATAAAAAAAAAATGTTGCTTGTCTAAGAAATCAAATTTTGGGAGAACGTGGTTTAAAGCTGTTAATCATTATTTCCCAATAGGCTGGTTAAACTGTATAGATGTAGCTAGTTCATAGATAGAGGTACATACAGTAACTGTATGTCGTATGTAAAAATAACCCTTTATTAAAACTGTGTTTTTTCTTTATTTCATGTCTATTCTTACGTGCACTGTTTAGTTGTCAAACCAATAACAATCCAAATAATGTAAAACTTTACAGTTGATACAAAAGATATAACCTTGGAAAAAGCCGAAATCCACTCTCGGAATAGAAGAGGATATTTTTGTGATCCTTTTATTCTTAAATAGTAGCTGTTCCGCGGTGTTTCCCACGATTGACTATAAACTCTTTGATGAACTTACTCTTAGGTTACACAAGTGACAACTTAGAAGATTAAATATGGCCACTTATATTTCAAACATTAAGTTTCCTGAATGGCAGAGTTCGTTCAAGGCACGCTATTTATTCTCTTTGATTTCCAGTGTTATTTCCAGGAAAGCAAATATTTCAAATTCAGAGAATGGATTCGTTTTTCTCTTAGGAGAATCTTAAGAGAGAAATTTGGTCTTTCAAATTTGGAAAATCGAAACACTGTTAATTTCTTAACAGCAATGGTTATTACAGTCTGCTTTGACTTTATTCTGACATTGAAGTGGGCTTAATTTGATTTAAGTTGTTGTGTGCATATTAAAACTTATTCAAATTAGGCCACGAAATTAACATGATAATGTTAGCAAATTAAAAATTTAGAAAATAGCACGGATACGCACCAGTGACCCCTATTGTTTAGTTCAGTTTGACATACAAAAGCTTAAGTATTTGAACCAAAACTTATTGAATGTACCTTTCGCTTTCGATCAGGACTAGAAACTATGATGAATTAAAAACAAAGTGAGTGATATATGGCTTATGTATGAAATAACAATTCTCGATCGTGGATGAAATGTAAATGTAAACGGATGTAAATTCATTTAATATCCTTTGCCGACAAACGTTGAACAATGAATGCATGTGTCTGCTGTTTGTACATGCATAATGTATGTAGTTTCAAGAGGTGCTCTAACTGAATATAAAATTAAGAAGACTTCCAGTGCTCTTGAAAACGTCTTTCAACATTAAAATGAGAGCAAGGTTTGTTTGAGGAATTTGTTATACAATTTTGAAGCTAAAGTTAAGTGCTATTGTCTTTGTTGGTTTACAAAGCCAACAATTCCTTAACACAATATTCAAATATTTTAATCTTTCCCAAGCCCATGAATTCAAGGGAAATAATAGTTAGTAAATGGTTTTAGATTTGCAAAAAAAAAACAAAATTAACCAGTAATTTCAATTGACAGTACATGCAAAACAAAAGATTTACAAATAATGAGTAACTTGACATATGTACATATGACACGCAAGTAAATGAAAGCATTTCTTTATTTTTACAAAATACAAAGTGAAAAGTCGATGGCGATAAAAAGTTTATCTAAAATGACATCATTTCAAAACAAAAGCAAAAATTTTACCACCTACGGCAACGCATGCAGATGCATCAATGCAAGTGTATGTAGTCGCAATGTGACATCGTTATACTTCGGGCCATGAGATGGTTGTCCCTCTAACAGATAATTGCCATAGGATACGCCTCAAAGAGCCATCAATCACGGGACACATGTTGCATGTGATGATATTCAAGCTTGCAGTAGATTGCGGGATATTAATTTCCGTCAAATGCTTACGTTGCTATGAAAAGTTATTTTTGTCTCTTGTTTTCTGAGCTAACGACACTTTCAGGTTTCAGCGTATATAAATCATACCAACATGTCTTAAATCAGAGTACAGTTCGCCAAATTTTATTTTGAATGAATGGTTCTTGCGAAGTATTTGGAAAATATGTGCTATTAATTTATTAGTTTTCTTAAAGGATTGTGGTATTAGTGACAATTCGGAATACCAAACAATCTCTATATATGTGTGTTTGTTGGTATGTCTCTTATAGACTCCGAAATGGCCCAACAGATATTTGTGAATTGTTCATGGTTGATAATGTTGTATTCTGTGTGATTTTTGTGAAAACAAAAATTGGAAAAAACCTCATGGGAGATGGGAAAACTGGAAAAACCAAACAAAGGTCGGAAATTAGATTTTTTTGCTTGGAATTTTTTGTTCAAAATGGGTTTTTGAATGGAAAAATAGAAAGTTCTTCATGTTAAACTCGGAAAATTCATTGGTTTTCAATTGAAAATTGCATGAAATTGTGGATGCATTTTGATTGATGCAAATGGACAACAGGAAAATTTCAAAATGGGTTTTAGAAAGGAACTCGGAAAACTCACTGGTTTTCACAGGAAAGCTGGAAAATTTGTGATGGGGAACTGGTAAGCAAGAAAAAGTAAAGAAAAGGAAAAATTGAAATGCAAACAAAAAAAATTGGTTGCGGGTAATAAATTGTGGGTTTCTAGCTAATGGTGTATCGGTAAGCGTGTAGAAATAATTGGTAGCGGGTAACAGAGTAGTGTTGTAACGGGATATCGGATATGGGTAGACGTACTGGGGGTAAGGGGGTAGTGGGTTGGGTAGTGTGGTAGATGGTTATCCTTAGCGATTATCGATTGCGGCAATACGAAGTCTGCAGGGTCAGCTAGTATTTAATATTTATAACAGAGAAACAGCATTTTTAAGGAGTTTTCTTCAAGATGAGCTTTTACTACTATCGACTATAAGTCCTGTACCTTCAGCCAAATACATGAAAAAAACGATAGCTTCACGCTTATAAATCAAAAATACCTGATCCGATTTCGATGATTTGAACCAAAATAGAAGAACTGCTTTTGTTTTGAAAGTAAAATTTAAGAAGTTAATTTATTTCCACACACATTTTCTTTATGACTCCAACTGCATGTTAGTTTTGTTTGGTCATCAAACTTGTAACACAAACGAACAACACGAATTTCAAAAAGTCATAATGATTAATTTAAAAGAGAAGACAAATAAAAAATTAAACTTTCCTTAAAATTAAAAGAAAAATGTTTTGTAAGTTTGATTGATCGAAACAGAGAAACGGTTGATAGTATTGATGCGAAATTTTTACTAAAATCAAGGATATTTTGTGGGCTTTAATAAGTAAGCCGGATTAGTCTTATCACTAAAAACCACTTAATAACGGCAGTTTTCATGAAAAAATTGAAAAAAGCAATATTTTTATTTTCAAAATGTTTTTGTGTAGAAAATTTAGTAAATGTTTCAAATCTGCTTTAATTTTTTGTGTGAATAAATTTTAAGCAGAGATATAAGGGTCCAAAGTCAAAATTGTGTTTTTGCATTCAACTAGCGATGGGTCAACTCGTTTACTAACTCGAGTCAACTCGAGTTAGCCCTAACTCGAGTTAAACTCGGTTGGTTTTTTTTCAACTCGAGTTAGCTAACTCGGTTTGCCAACTCGAGTTGAACGGTCCAACTCGGTTTGCCAACTCGGTTCGCCAACTCGGTTCGCCAACTCGGTTGCCAACTCGGTTTGCCAACTCGGTTTGTCAACTCGGTTTGCCAACTCGGTTTGCCAACTCGGTTTGCCAACTCGTTGTGCCAACTCGGTTGCCAACTCGGTTGCCAACTCGGTTTGCCAACTACGGTTTGCAACTCGGTTTGCAACTCGGTTTGAAACTCGGTTTTGCAACTCGGTTTGCAACTCAGTTTGCCAACTCGGTTTGAAATTCGGTTCGCCAACTCGGATTGAAAATTCGGTTCGCCAAATCGGTTTGCCAATTAGGTTCAGCAACCCGATTCGCCAACTCGGCAATTGATAAAAAAAAACCTAGTTTACTTGCTTCTAATTTTGTATTTTTTTTTTAATTTTAAGTTTAAATATTGTACATAAGGGCAATTAATTACCAAGTGGTAGAATTTTATTAAAAACCTAATTATTCCATTTTGTATGTGCTTTCTAGACCGGTTTTCGGGAATATCCGGTATTATTCAGAACGAAATATATATATAGCAACCTTGAATCGTACTTATCTTTCTATTGAGCCATTGACATTCAACTTTTATCAGCGGATGGCAGAGATTTTGACGGATTAAAACTTGGTATTTTCGTTTTTTTTTTATGTTTTCTAGACCGATTTTCGGGACAATCCGGTAACATTTTTAACGAAATATTCCTCTAGCGACCTAGATTCGTACCTTATCTTTCTATTGAGCCATTGACATTCAACTTTTATCAGCGGATGGCAGAGATTTTGACGGATTAAAAACCTGTTATTTTCGATTTTTTTTTTTAAGTTTCAAAGTTCAAACCGAGTTGGCAAACCGAGTTGGCGAACCGAATTCTCAAACCGAGTTGCAAACCGAGTTGGCAAACCGAGTTGGCAAACCGAGTTGGCAAACCGAGTTGGCAAACCGAGTTGGCAAACCGAGTTGCAAACCGAGTTGCAAACCGAGTTGGCAAACCGAGTTGGCAAACCGAGTTGGCAAACCGAGTTGGCAAACCGAGTTGGATTCGTTCAACTCGAGTTGGGCAAACCGAGTTGCAACTCGGTTTGCAAAAAAACCAACTCGAGTTAACTCGGTTTACAAAATTTACGGTTCGGCACATCACTAATTCAAACCCATTTTCTGATTAGAAAAAAAAAACCGTAGCGATCTTAAACAAAAAGTGAATTTATTCCGCTCCTTTAATGAAAAATCAAACTTTTTTTTATTTTTTGAAACGATTGAGTATTTTTTACTCTCAAGCGGAAACAACAAACGGTATTTTTTAACTGAAAGTAATTTGAAGAGAGAAAATTATAACCTTTGAAAAACTTTTTATTTCACTTGAATCCAAAATGTTTCTCCTGAGATACAGATTTATTAAGAACCACTCATTTTTTGAGTTTTTTGTTTAACTTTTCCTTTAATTATTTTGACAAGTGTATTTCAATTGGCGCAGGGAATCTGGCCCCGAGCTCAGAAGTCCCGAAGTAAATTTCGGGACTAATGACCCACTATGGTGGATCAATATCGTCAATCTCAATGACAGAATTTCTGTCAGGAAAAAGCTTCGATTTGGATTGCAATCGTTAACTGGTTCCTAAAAATATTTTCGAAAATTGGTAAACGTAAGGTGAGATCAGATGTAAAAACAAAACAAGAGAACCAAAATATTTGACGATGGTCCACAAGTAAAATTAATAAATAATAAAATAATAGTCAATCAATTTTTCAATATTTTTTTGAGTAAATAAATGCATACGATGATGCTGAATACGTTAGATGAGGTGTGTTTGTTAAAGCCGTTTAAACCGCGGAAAACAACTTGTCATTTATTAAATACAAATGAATTAAATACAATTTTTCCATTCCAACATACATACTTATTTGTTTTGTTAGAGCATTTAAAATTAAAAATAAGAAATAAGCAAAAGTTCTTCCCACATTGTCGGCCTAATTGATTTAAATAATCTTTTCATTGTTGTTTGTTTTCAAATGCTTGTTTTATTTATATTTCGTTCAAAATCACTGGTTTAAAATATGAGAAAAATCACGTTCACACAATTTTTCGTGAGTATTTATAATAAGCTCTGGACTAAAAACAAGTAGTCTTGATAGTTCTATTTTCACTCATTTTTATTACTTTTTGAAACTTAAGAGATAAGAACAAAAATGTTTGTGTTCTAATGAGGGCTACACACAAGGCATATGCATATTGTACAAAAAAAATTGTTTCTATAATGACAACTCCTTGAAATTAGAGTGTCTTGAATTCTTATGCCATAGTGGAAATATTTAAACTATTATTGTACATACTTAAAATATTGTACATTTTTAAAATTCCATGTTTTGTATGAATCAAATTGAAATTATTTCCATATTACACACTTAAAGCCTCAAAAAACGGAAATAACGTTGAAATATGTTAAATAGGCGTTGGTGGACGAAATGTCTCATAATCTTATTGCCTTTTGACTATCTCCTTTTCTTAAAATGGATTAGCTCTTACCTTGAGAATCGTGCCCGATTCAGATCCGCAATATTCAATCCTATTAAGTCATTTCTGCTGTACCCCAAGGTAGTCTATGCCCTCTAATCTTTATCCTTACAATTAACGACATTGACATGGTCATTAAAAGTTGTCAAATATACATTTATCCCCTTTACGAATTTTTCAAAACCATTGCAGCAACAGATTTCGGAAATTTCTCAACATGGTGTACCAAAAATTGTTTAGAACTCGACATTAACAAATGCCAGCAAAAGACCTTCGTTCGTATACTTCAATATAGGATGACATGTTTACGTTAAAGTTGTTTCGCACAACTCAGTAATCATTCTTTCAGTACAAACTGTGTCGCGGGAGTCATAATTTATACTGCGGCAACAAATATCAGTACCTATAAAATTTGTTAAGCGTTTCAGAAATGGTGTTTATAAAAAAAGCGTTTGTGCTTTCCAAGATGGTGTGCCCAGGGCTCCGTTTATATCTCTGACCCTCTCTCTCATTTTCATAAATGATCTCTTGTCTGTCCAATAAATTGTTTCGCTGACGATAGTACCCTTAGCTTTTCATATTCGTTCCCAGATTCACATCTCTCCTCTTCGGATGTGGAACTGCAACGGCAAAATATGATGAAGCTCATTAAACTCTGACTGAAACAGCATTGTACAATTGGGGAATAAAAAAAGGGTAGAGTTTAATGCTTCGAAAAGTCAATGCTGTCTGGTATCGTTGAAGCGAGATATACCCCCTTTGCCACTGTCCATGAGTGGCACTTGCATCATGAGACCGAACATCTCGAGATTCTCGGTATGTGCATAACCGACCACCTCTTATGGAATGATCACATATGCGATGTCGCCAAAAATGCCGCAAGATGTTTAGGTTTTCTAAGACAATGCAAGGAATTTGTTTCCTCTTATGATGTGGCTACCATTTATTAAATATATATACGTCGAAAGCTTGAGTACAACTCCCACGTTTGGCCTGGTGCTCCAGTAACGTACTTAAGTCTTTTGGACAGTATCCAGCGCAGAGCAATTAAGATGATTGGTGACCATATACCACCGTTATGACATTAACGTCACTCGATGGTTTATGCTCTAGAGAAATAGCCAGCTGCATTCCTCCCCTTAAGATATTCAACCGTAATACCCGCGCCCACAGGAATGCCCATCAGTTCACCCTCGAGCCCAACTTCAGATGTACGGTCATGTTCAGAACATCGTTTTTTAGTCGTACTACGCGAATGTGGAACTCTCTTCCACACTCTGTCTTCCCCAGGAACTGCAAAGTTAACCGACACCTCATCCTTAACCCTCTCCGTCTATTTCACTTTCCCTAACGCTCGTAATCGGGGGAGTCTTAGGGAGAGTTATTCAAATAAAGAACCGTATAGTATTTTGTGTTTTATGTATTTTCGTAGGATTCTTACCTAAGCGGCATTTAGCTGCAATATCACACTTCAAACGCCAAAACGAACCATGTATGTATTGTTAACCTACTATGTTGTTATATTTCACAAGAGAAATCCACACATATTTTTTTGGAGAATATTCAAATGCTCAGTAATGTATGTCCAACTTTAACAGCAAGTAAAATATCAAGCTAAAAATCAATGGTTATAAACGTGTTCTTCGGTAATCATATTTAAAGCAGTTCTCCTATGTAATCGCTCGTTTTGCCATTGCTTTAGGGGAGTGCTATTTTGAGACAAAAACGTTCAAGCAGAAGGTGCAGAATTATGTAAGCAATTCGTAATGAAACGGAAAAGCAACCCTAATAAAATTCCAGCTTCCAGGTGAGAATTCACCGTAATAAACCTCACTCCTTTTTAAGTATCTATTAATAGAACTGTATACGACTCATCAAACTGCAATTTAAAGTAGCAAAAGGGTTGTAGTTGAAAGTGGTAGGGGCATTTGAATTACTCAAGGGGATTATGAATTTATATTTAGAAGCGCTAAGTCTTAGTCGCTTTTCACGAATTGCTCGAACAATAAACTGGTAGAAAAGCGAGGGACGAAAAGGCAGTCTGTGAGTAAAGATTATGAGAAGACGAAAAGATGGTAAGTGAATTAAAATTAATTTAACGAATTAGAATTCGTGTGCAGACTGAGAACTAAACATTTTTACAGGGCAATAACCACTTTTTTTTTACAAAAAAAAAAAAAATGGAAAAGATTCCTTGATAAATACGAACAACTTTTTCACATCGATCTGAAGAATGTCCGTCCTTTTTGCAATGTAGTTCAGCTCTGTTCTCCCCTAACCACCTAACCAACCATGAACCATCTGAACAGAAGATTTTAATTTTGTTACAAAACTTTTAGCTTCGAAAGCTTCTTTTCATGTTGAAGTTATCAAAGAGTAAGTTGGCATGGTATTGATTAAATTTATTAATTGCTTGAGAACATTTTCCTTTTTCCTGTGAACTGTGAAATACAATTTTAAATGAAATTGGTTTAATTTTTTACTTCAGGGCTCTTGTGAGTTCTTGGTTGCTCTTTGAATACTTTAAATCAAACTATAAAAATGCACGGTCGTCTTTCTCTGGTTCGTTTACATTGGTTTTTTTTTACTAATTAAGAAAAAAAGTATAAAAACAAAAAAAAAACAAAAATGTTTCAATGTTGTCTAATCGAAAGAATTTGAAAATTTCTGTACATATGAGATCATGTATATAAAATTTCAAATTCTTTCGATTACACAACATTGAAACATTTTTGTTTTTTTTTTTTTTTGTTTTAATACTTTTGGACTAGAACTCGTTCAACAAACAAGCATATTAACCAGTTGGATAGTTAAGGATATTTCACCATTTGGTTGAGGTATTCCACCATTGTCGGCTCTCATCTATAAAACGGTTCTTGAGATTGGATTCGAAAAGTTATAGAGTCGTTGTTATTGTTGTTCGTTTGCTTCACTTTAGATGATTCAGCCTTCAAGGTCGTCGGTGTTTGATTCTTCTGGCTAGATAGCCTAAATTCATACGAACCCAAAAGGTTTCTTATCTCCTTTTGAATTTCCGAACATTCCAATCACATGCGAAGGGTGTGGCAGTTTTTCACAATTCGCGTAGTATGGCTAAAAATCTGATCAGCATTAATAGAAGTGAAGGTTATCAAAACGGTGCAATCAAGCGCTAATTGGGTCGTCGAGCTTGACTGCTCGTGGCCACAATTTTTACTATTACAAGAATAGGAGTGCAATTGGTTTTTGTTTTACAGCCAAGGTATTGCCAAGGTCTATTAAAGAAATTGGTCTATCTGAACCTTCTCGCACTTCCCGCTGGATTTCATTTCCGCTTTCGCTTGCTAGTAGGAGTCCTTATTGGAGATTGTTGCTATATACTTAACTTAACCGGTTTGTTGCCGGGGATCGGCAGGTACATTTAAGGCCCTTGGTTGCACTACTAACATACAATAGCTCTGGTGCATCAACGGGTTAGTTTAAGGCCTCTGGTGGTACTCACGACAATTTTCTTCAATATTTAAACCCCTCACCACTATTGAGTTGAAGTTTCAATAATGAAATGGTAATTATTGTACGGTCTCCGTCGGAAATGACATTATAAACTGATTTCGTGCTAAAAGTTGAAATGACAACTAAGAATAGTACTGAAAAGTATTGGTAGTGATGTTTCTATTTCCAAAGTATTGACCCTCATACGAATTTTTCTGCGAACACTGCAAATTGTAATTATTTTTAATATATGAAAACCAAAGTTTCCTATCGTCACCGAAACAATTTATTAGATAAAAATTGCAGACGAGAGTTTATTTACAAAAATGATAACATTAATCGGAGACAAGATGGAGCCCTATGTTACACCAGCATTTATGTTGTAGGTTTTAGACTTGAATCCTTCGAGTACAACTTGTTAAGAAAGTTGCTAAAAGCAATGTGACCAATCAACTCATTAGTGCTTGATTGATTAGAAAGTCAGCATGTGCTCTTTGTGGATATGGACAACTACGTTTGACCTCGTAGAAAGTCGATCAGTACGAATCCACCAGTCGGCTTTCAATTTTGATAATCTCACAAAAAACGTGTTTCACTTAAAATCTCAAATAACTTTCATGTATGCATTATTAAGTCTTTTCCAGTGACTCATAGAACGTGTCTTTGGGGTCCAAATTTTAATTCCCAAGTCGAATATTAGACAAATAGCCAAAAAAAAAAATAAACAAAATTAAAAAGTACAGAGTCAAACATACAGTTTTAATTTGAAACATACATTTCACTGACATAAAATTCCATTGGGATTCAATACATCAATAAATTACATTTTTCCAATAAAAACAATTCAACTGACTCTTTGATAAAATAAAGCGAGGTTCTCGTAGAATCGGTAGAAAAAACACACTCGTAAATTCTTTGATCCTTCATGAACTTTCCACAACTATTCCTCCATAAACACTGCAACAACATCCGCAAAATAACAAGCAAATTCTCAGCGCTCTTTAACTCCTAACCAAAACTAAAAAAAAAACTATCATCCTCCGCAATTTTTTCTGTTCATAATTTACAATGCGGATTTTCAAAGAGTTTCTCTCTTCAGTTATCGTAAAATAAACTACATTGTGAGGGGGACTTTAGTCATTCTCTCGAGCTACATTTATAATGTCCCGAGGACTTGGAACCCAGACAAAAAAAGCAAGATAAAAATATTCGATTTCATTCAAAAAATATCACTTGTGGTGTGCTTAGGGATTTCCGTGCAGTTAAACAAAACGACTCCTGACGCTAGCCAGATCTTTCCAATTTTCTAAAGAATCTATAGGTATAGGATTACATTAGAGGATTTCGTTTGGCTTTGTAATATACATAGATGCGCTCTGTGGAGTGTAAGTGTAGCAGGGTATATGTTCAAATGTATCATTAGAGAAAATTTCATCTCAGGAAGCAGATACCCGATATTTCTTCAACAGAGTTCAGTAACAAAAAACCAAAAGAATGTTAAACCAAATAAAAATTGAGAAACCCTTCTGCGAGAACTCTTGCCATTGTTAGGGAATCAAAGAAGGGTTGCTCGAGACATTTCCGAGTAGCTTTAAGTTTAAATAAAGAAAGGAGTCACTGTGGAAACAATTCGGTTACCATTTGTACCTGAGTTCTGGGGAAATTAGATTAACAAGTCACGTTGAAGTTAAACATTTAAAACTTATACGGCATAGAGCTTACCATTTGGGAGTGTGTGTTGGAGGAATGTCTACATATTTGCTTAAGGATGCACTTGACATAAAAAGGATTCTGAAGTTTTTGTGGTTTGTGGAACTATTAATTTGTTGCTGCCTTATGTTCAATTGGCTGATGAACAAGTATAGGTGTGTAGATATATAATAATTAAATAATTAAATCAAATTAAATCAAATTCAATTAAATTACTTAAATAACAAAAAATTTATCAACTAAAAAGTAAAAATTTATATTTTAAAGTTTAAGAAATATAGAATTATGTGGAATTGTAAGTGAATTTATCTCTTTAAATCTTTCTTTATACCATTCACTATTACCATAATAGTTAACAAGGTTCTTAGGCAGAAGAAGTCGTAAGTAAGTTCCAAGCTCTCTACGGAAGAGAACAATGCTTTGTATACTCCTTATGTGCACTGGTATGGAGTTCTACAAGCGAATGGCATTGATGAAGAACTGACGCTCCGATGTTAGGGAAGAAAACCGAGGATGAACTAGTTGTAGGGTTCTGATAGATGACGACATTCGTAACCTGTCATAGAGGTACCTTGGTCCACAGAATAAGGTTAATCCTTCGTTATTCTTTGTTTATTCAAATTAAGATATCAGTGAGTTGAGAGAAACGGCGTTAGTTGTTTTTTTTTTACGATCAAAGCTATGAGTACAGTATTCCCCGCTTAATTGCACTGACCATTTTGTCAGATTTTTCGGTAAATTATCCAGGTGGTTCAATTAACGAAATCCCTCTTAATTGACATATCTGTTCAATTAAGCGAAACCCGTATAATTGCACGAGTAGGTCAACTAAAAAATAAAATATTGGTCCCAGAAATTCACTCTATAAACATTTCAGTAGGTGGCACGCTTATATACGCTTAAAATTAACAGTGCACAAAAAAACGACCATTTTTTATTTTAGCAATTTGGCATCACTAGTTAAAGGTGTGAAAACGCCAGGAGAAAGAAGAAGAACGTGAGCGGAATTTTTATCCAGAGAACAGAAAAAATCTGCTCCTCAAAGAACCAAAGAACCTTGCTATTTGAAAAAGTGAGAAAGGATGTTAATTTCATTTCAAGGAGTCTAAATTAAAGAGTGCTGACAACATTTGAGTCCTTACTTAATTTCAAAAGGGAATTTGAAGAAAAATCATGAAACATGATCAACGTATAATACATATATACAGTTCGCTGTACTGACAGAGCTGACAATTTTAGTGCTTCCCCTTCCATTAAAGGAAGCCCTAAACGACGAACATGTTTCCCGATCATGTTCGTGTGCGCTATAAATTCGTCGTAGGTAGGTAGGGATGGCTTGCGAACTGTTCGATGTTGAAATTTGGTTTCTATTTTCTCGTGTCCGCCTGTTTCGTAGTTTGCCCTGGAGGGAGATGATCGCGAAGAAATCTCATTTTTTCTATGAGATAACCATAAGCAAAATGACTTGCTTCTCTTTTCGACACATCCTCAAACTTTCAAGAATCAACACGAAACGCTGTTCGCCAATAATGTATTTGCCGTGTAGGGAATAACGCAACTGAGCATGTTCGAAAAACATGTTTGTCTTTTAGGATTTGGATAATCTATTTTTAAGTTTGTTTTATTATAGCTTTGTTCAGCGAGATAAAGACAGCACAGCACAGCATAGCTTCATGAGAAATGTCAGAACTGTTTGGAACAGTTAAGAACACAAAATGTGTTCTACTCAAAAAGATGGAACAGAAAATCTTGTCCTAAACTGTTCCAAACTGTTCTAGACAGATTCAATGAACACTGTTTTGCACAGTTTGTAACAGTTTTGAACAGTATCAATGAATACCAAAAAGCTGTACTTTTGTGTTCTAAACTGTTACAAACTGTGCAAAACAGTGTCGCTGAACATACCTTATAATTTTTTTGTCCTTCCAATTATCCGAAAAATGTCCATGTATTTAGTTTTTCTGCTGCATATTTTTAAGATCAATTAAGCGAGTAATTCAATTAAGCGGGGTTCAATTAACCGTGTAAAAAGGGAGATTTTAGAAGCTAATTTTTTCGATCAATTAAGCGGGATGCTCAATTAAGCGAGGTGCAACTAAGCGGGGATTACTGTACTCTAAAACAACTCGAGAATACATTTCTTCATGTTTAAAATTCACATATGTGCATAAGTTTTTGTTCAATCATTTCATCGCTGCGTAGGTTGTTCGGTTAAAATGATAAGCAAAATCCAGTTCAAAACACAATATTGTTGAGCGGACTGATCGCGAAATTGTCCAGATGGCTTCCATAAGCTTAAAGTAAATACGGGGTGTGCTCTAGTAAAGAATAAGTTTTGTGCTGTTAGAAGACAAAGCTGGAAGTTAAATTGCCAACCAGAAGTCCGCGAAAAATGTCATGAATAAAAAAATATCTTCAAAGAAAATGTGGAGCTTTCTTTGGAGCGACGAGGTTGTCGGTTAAGAATATGTTAGAAGCCCATGAATAGTCTTACGAAACTCATAAATAAAAATAAGAAGAATTTTTAAAATAAAAACGATAAAGGATTTGTCCGGACATTGATGTTCAGTTAAAACGTGAGTTCCTCTACTTTTTCAAGTAACTTCAAGCTGCCGAAAGTTACTTAAAACTGCGTAATCTTCTTCCTATCATAAACATCTCGTAAAAAAGAGAGGCGATGAAGGAGTAAAACACTTCGCTGTCAAGCATTCAATTGTCAAACTTGGGACTATAGCAATGCATATAAAACCCAAGAGCGTGAAGTGTATCCCGAGAAAATCACCGTTTGGTGAATTTTGCATTTTGGAGCTATGGATCAATCCGCGAGGACTTATATTCGACACATATTGTAATCAAAATGCATTTCACACGAAAGCTAACTTCTCACAAACGCTTTCTCATATTTAATTTGAAGCTAGAAATGAAAGACCCTGTACAAATGTTCAGTTATTCAATTCAATTTCCTTGTCGTTTTTAATCGAACGAACGCTCCAACCTGATCGACTAAGCGTATTATAAAGTTTTGTTATTTTATGTTACCATAATCATTACATTCTCAAATCACTTTTTAAATACAAAATTTGTCAAAAATAAATCTTACAAAATAATTCACCTTATGATTTTCCCATAATGACAAAACTTTCAGTTTAATGAAAGCCTAAGCTCCATAAAATAAAAGCTTAACTCCCCAATTTCAAGGGCTTAAAATATATTTTTTTCGATTTCGTTTGGTCGTCTTATACCTTACCCACATCAAAATAAAATCTAAACAAGTTGTCACTGAAATTTCACCTTGAATGTCACAAAAAAGTCGATATATCCTTTTTTTGCACTTTCTGGGAACATTTTTTTTCTGTTTGAAGAAAAGGTTGAGAAAAGATTGAGGATGAACAAAAAAATAAAAAAAACTTCAAAACATGATCCCTTAAAATTATTCAAAACGACATTCTAATCTTGGAACTCCTATGAATTCTAAATTCTTCCGACTATGACGCCTATCTATCGACATCTGTATCCGTTCACATGCCCCCAGAAGAAAAAAAAGAAATCTCAACTAGAAAAAACCAATATGCATACATATTGAGCCCCATAAACCTCCTCTTTCTCATATACCAAAGACCTACACACGAGTCAGGATGTTGTCTGTTTTACATAAAAAAAAAAAACAAAAACAAAAATGTTACCATTCAAATACTCCTTTAACTTTTGACATAAAAGAGGAATGCCTCGTCCTTAGAGATTCACACACAGTTTTTCTTTTTTTTCTTTTTCTTTTTTTGATGGGAGACATGAGCTCCTTTCTGTGGATTCCTATTTTCGTGGCCGGTCGTGTGTGAGTGGGGTCGTGAAGTCTTCTGAAGGATACATGTATGTGTATAAGCCTAATCCAGATTGTGTGGTCAGGTGCGGAAAGTATTTGCAATTGGAATATTGGGAGAAAATCAATCGACTTTACTGAAGGATGAGGATTTCAAATCAAGTGCTCTGCTGCGACGCATACTATTTTCGAGATCATCTCTCTGCAATAAACGAAATTGATCCCATGTTGAAAGCAAGTTTCAAAACAACTTGGACAAAATACATTCCTGAAATCATGTGTAATCAATTGCAATGGCAGCAATTAAGAATACAAAATCTTGCATGCACAGTTTTTCGAACCAAGAACAAAGCTCATATAGCAAATCATAAACAAAGAGCGGAAAACAGAAATGAAATTTGGTGTTTATCCCAGGTAAAGAGTGTTCAGTTTTGGTTCAATGCAGCATCTACCACTAGCAGCTTTGTGAAAAGTGTTCAAATAAAATTGCGAAATGTAAGGAAAATGAAGTTTTGAAGGATTCGTGTACGACACCTGTTTTTTCTCAAAAGTAGTAAATGTCTTGGCATAGGAAAGCACACAAATTTTATTGGCTTCTGAAGTTTATTCAACTATGTATATTGGTTTATTGGCATATAAACAGATGGTGGAAGATGTATTTTCATATTGACAAAACGACATGAATGCTTTTGGCTTCAGGCAGATGAAAAATACGTTTGTTATGCCGATGTGGGTGTGGTGTATATTGCGTTTTCTTCTATCTAGAGCTTAACCTTCAAATTGACAGAATTATGTTTGATATGATTTAAAAACGTCTGTAGAAGATTTCAAGAAAATGAAAGAATTTCATGAAAACATGTTAACATTGCCGCAATTCATTTGTTTGCATGAAATAGTAGATTGGTTTTCAAATGGAAAAATTAAAAATTTCATACCGTTTTCATTTACGATTACATTCAAGTAAATCACTCTGGAGTGTATTTGAACGTTTCAATTTGGCTTAATTACTTACTTAAGGTGGCGTTGTGCACTTGAGCCTTAAGCAACTTTCTCATCCAGCCAGATGACAACAGATCACTGGAGTAATGCACGTAATTTATAGCATGTTGACGTATACCTACAACACATATGGTGTTAGTTTTTTTTTTTTTTCAAATTAAATGGAATAAATCATTCGCCGAAAGGCATTTATTTTAAGAAAATCATGAATTGCTTAGAGCGCCCGTTTGGGGCCAGTAAGTTAAATATAAGATTTTGAATAATAAGTTGTTTGAATTCCTTTTACGTGTGCATAAACTTTAAGTAATTAATACACTATACACACACGCCTTAATGTTTGCTTTTAATGTTTTTAGTTAAATGTCTCTCATATTAGTTGGTGTTGGGCTTGAAAAAATGTAACGTATTGCATCTTTATTTCAAAAAAATATTGGTATTTATGAGAATAGAAACTTTGAGGATATTTTTGCATGTTGCCTTGAACACCAAACAAAAATATTCATTCGTTTCTTCTCCATGCACCTCTCTGAGAAAAGGTTAAATTTGAAAAAGAAATACGTTATTTTAACAAGGAAAACTAGACCGGATTCTAAACGATCAGGTATAAGAAAATATCCCTAACAAAAAGCCACTTTCTAAAACGTATCCCTATCCCTTTCTTCTCAAAATTACCCTTCCCTAACGACTCTCCCCACCTTAAGGGCCGATGGTCACAGATCTATGGGCCCATCCTGGCAGGAGTCGAGAGAGAGTCCATCCGCGATAGTAACTGAAGGCCTGATAATATGCCATGCACAGCTCGACAATGGGAGGAATCTTGTTAGGTACGTAAAAAGGTGTTACTTTCTTGCAGGTCAAGTCTCCGATTTAATTCGACAGGTATAATTTCCATCTTTAAAATTGGTAAGGCCCGCATTCAGATTCAACCAGCAAAAATTTAAGCTTTCGACATGGACATGCATATCGAATGGAGGACAAAGATGATCGTGTCCTCGGAGCTTTTTTACCCACCCTAAATAGTATTCAAACCAAAGTAAACTTGAAAAAATCACCTGCAACAGCCCTCTTTTGAAAGTTGAAATTATTAAATTCCCCTTATGATATTTGAAATGTCATCTTACCCTTCATCTTCCACGTATCCACTCCCCAAAATACTCTCTTAAATCCCCATACTAAACTTATTCATTTCCGAAAAAGATAATTCCCTATGACTCAAAAGAGTTTTTATTTTCACTAAAAAATGAGCAACAAAACAGCTAGGTTGACGGAACATTCAATTCTACAAACACAAAATCAAACGACAGATTAAGTTCATTAGCTTTTACTAACTTACTTACTTACTTAAGGTGGCGCTACAGTCCGTTGTGGACTTGGGCCTCAATCAAAAGTCTCCGCCAGCTAGCTCGGTCCTTAGCTACTCGTCTCCAGTTTTGCACTCCAAGTTGATTGAGGTCCTCTTCCACTTGAGTGCGCCACCTGAGTCGCGGTCTTCCTCTCCACCTACGTCCCTCGGGAATAGTGTCGAAGGCTTTCCGGGCCGGAGCATTGGTATCCATTTGCTCTAAATGACCGAGCCATCTGAGTCTCTAGATCTTGACCTTCTGGCTAGGTCCATATCGTTGTACAACCCGTAAAGTTCGCTGTTGTATCTTCTTCGCCATTCCCCTTCAATGCACACGGGGCCAAAGATGACCCGAAGAACTTTCCCCTCTAAACAGCTTAAGGCACGTTCATCCGATTTTGTCAGGGTCCATGCTTCCGCACCATACAGCAGGAATGGGATGATGAGTGTGTTGTACAGTTTTACCTTAGTTGCTCGTCTGCTCGAGAGAGAGCTTTTCCACTCAATTGCTTTCTTAGCCCAAAGAAACAGCGATTAGCAAGAGTTTATTCTTCGTCTGATCTCGGCGCTGGTGTTATTGCCCGTGTTTATAGCGGAGCCTCGGTAGACAAACTCCTCTACTACCTCGAAGTTACAAGTGTCTATTGTGATGTTCTGCCCGAGCCGTCGGTATTGGGTGTCCTTTCTCGAAGACAGCATGTACTTCGTTTTTCCCTTATTTACCGCTAAACCCATTTTTTGCCGCTTCTGTCTCAAAATCTTTTACTAACAGCATCACAAATTTTATTCCACCTTAGTCCTTAAAGACTAAACATACAAATTTAAAAAAAATATCGGAAATCATCCCCATACACCGATAAAATTATAAACAAAAACGATTCTTCGAGTTCTATAGAATCGATCTTTATAAAGATTTCTTTATATAAAGGTCGAATCAAATTTAAACTCCAATTATTTCAACTTAACCAAAATACCTTTTTTTTCTTCTTTTATAAAAGAAGGAAAAACATTTACCGGTATCCAGAATTCTCTGCACAGTATTTTGGTGACACTCACACTGTTTATGCTAAACGGTGATTAAAATTTTTAGGGATGATGACACTGCATGGATTTAAGATTGAAGAATTGATTAATTGTTAACAAAAAAATCTAAATTAAATATCGGTATGGCTAATTGAGGTTAAGGTTCCCGAGATGGACTTTCTGGTGTGATTAACTCTCAGTCCTTCTCGGTTGGTACTATTGTTGCCCACGAACGAAAACTTTTGGCCAAGGACCAACGTGGATGATTTGTCGTACCTAACCAACATGACGATAATTTCGTTGATATTCAACATGAGTAAATGTCTAAGCTTACCAGTTCTTGTAGGAATGATAGACCTTTTAAACATCCAAATATTTTTCGTAATCATAGACCTCGTGTTTGCGTTCGCTCCCAATTGAGCATAATCGTCAGCCGAAGGTGTTTTAATCTGGTTTTCTGAAGAAAACAATTATTTTTCTTTAAAAAAGAAAGCCTTTCTTTTAATAGAAAAAACTCAGGTCTAAAGGGTTACCGATTTCTTTTTATTTTTGCTGTGAGCGTGGAATAGGGTTTAGTGAAACTCCCACTCGATTTTTCTACAAAGGCTAACTAGTAACGACAAGACCTGTCAAACAAATTGGAAGATGGGCCGCATATAGTACGTTTTGTGGATGGAACGAGATTCTATTTCGATCGTACGTTTGCCGAAACCTTAAGGGGCCAGTTATAGCTATTATTGGTTTTCATCATTGAAACACATCATTAGAATTTTTCTGATAGGTCGGTAATCCAACATTCATTGAAAATTTCTGCCAGAATTTTTTTTTCTTGTCGTAATTCTGTCATTGGAATTTTGAGAAATTGAAACATAGATCGTTGGAATAATACAAAATTCAAACGAAAATCATTGGAACGATTCGTTTCATTTTTTGACAAAAGTTCATCTGCTGAACGCATTTTTAACGATGGATTTCAATGATCGGTATAACTGGCCCCTAGCTGGAACATTTTATGCTACTGCTACATGGGCGCATTTAATGTACATTTCTTATATCTCGTTTGGTCATTAATATTAGCTTCAAGTATGAAACTCTCATGAGAGAATTCATTAAGTTTTATGATTTTGATGAAGTTATCGTTAGGGTTGGGTTGAAAACTGTCAGTAATCATAATCCAAATTAATAATGAGACAATGATTTTGAATTATATGGCCATTCTGACATGGGTACAACGTACAACATGCTTATTGCCGAACCTTTGTAAATTTTCAAACTTGTTATTTTCATTTTGCAACGAATTGATTGAAACGAAAATTTCTTTAAAAAAAATGTTACACATACGCCACAGTGAACCATCGTTTTATATGAAATTTATGCAGTAACACAAATTAAGATGAGGAAACTTACTGAAATTCAGAACCCTAAAACAATATTAGGATGAAAACATAGTTTAAGCACTATTTCAGCCAGACATTGTATAATTTAGCGTTTTTGTTTCCTACAAAAATAGCTCTTTTAAAGTACATTTATGAAAAATTCCCTGAAATGTAGTTTCTATATGGAAATTGATTCCGTTGCAAGAATTTCTCACTTTAGTGTCCGGCAAAAAGAAACAAGTTTTTCAAATTTACTTATTTTTGCTATCCGTGATTGAGTGTCCATCCAAGAGAAATACTTTTGTATGTAACTTGTACGCAGCTAATTTCGTTGAAAAAAAGTGTCAGCCTAAGAGAAGTGTCCGTTAATGGAAATTTAACAGCATTTGAAATCGTTGATCAGAAACAGCAATACACAATAATACATATTTGTTTTAATTGTATGGCTGTTTTATTTCTATTTTTATATCTGAGTCATTGGGTAATTTTTTTTTATGTATTGCTGCGGAACAAATAACTTGTTTAGTTTTTGAAACTAGTCGTTCGGTTATTCTATGTATTTTAATGTTTAACAAAACCAAAACTCTTAAGCATCCACTCACTACAATCGCAACACCAACAATGAATCGGACAACTTCTGTATGCACTTGACATGAGCACGGCTCATATCAATCGACATTTTGCAAATCCTCATCGTTTTTGGCTGCTCGCTTTTTGACACAAAAGATTAAAACCCAACAGAAACAAACTTCAACTGAATGTGTTACCATTCCACTTGTGAAGTGCTTAAGAAGAGAACAACTTATTTATAAAAAGGGATTATCTCATATATACTTCAATGGTCTTACAACTGCAGCGAGATGAAGGTATCACTATGACGTGACCCGACGACACTAAAGGATAACATGGAATACATGTGTCCATTCTCCATTTGTTAAGTTCATTTCAAGCTTTCTTACCGTTGCCATTGCCTTGTCTGTTTTATGTATGTGTCCTAGTGTTGAGATTTATTTGTCCTTTCGGCTTACAACAATTCCACAAAAATATTTACCAACCTAAATCCGAAGAAAAACTCATCATCCGCAAGTCGACAGTGTTTGTTCACAGTATGACCAGAAAAAAAAGTGAGAAGACGGATTTTGGAAAAGGAATTTTAAGGCTGGCATTGATAACGCAGACTATCGCCCATGACAACGACAACAGCGACGACCAGCGTCGAGGTTTTGTGTGTCTGTGGTTAAAATATTTTCTTTGTCTTTGTTCATTCTATTTTGTTGGGAACCAAGCTGCTAATGTTATGGTTGGTCAATTTTTTTTTTCAAATTCCACTGAAAGCTAAGAAAACATTTCTATTCTCGATTTCGGCACGTTTTGTTTATTTACGAAAGTAATAAACATTTTTCACAGTGTAATAAATCTATTTTTTCAGCAAAGAAACGAAAACAAATTAACGTCACTTAAGTTTAGTAAAAACTGATGGTATGTCTCTTGGATTTTGAATTGTGGGGGCGAGCTTATGAAGGAGAAGTCGTTGGATTAACTTTGGTATTTTTGAAATGTCATGAATTAAGGCATGCCATCCATCATCAAAGACTATGATATTTTTAAATATCAAAATTTAAATTATATTCATTGTCAGAATGTGCGGAAATTGCATGAGATGAATGAACAGAGATATGTAGTCGTACTATAGAATTTAAATGTGGACAAGAGGAATCAGTGTAGTTAAGAAATGTTTACCTGGGACACTTTATCGCCTCGAATTCACCTCCAAGCAAAAGCAGTTAAAGCTAAGCTGAGTATTGTCCTGTCCCTATCCTATCCAAAAGAATGAGGTTCAAAACAAAAGTACATTTCATTAAACACATCATTTTTTTTCTTTTTCTTTGAATGTAAGTCTTGTACATCTGCTTGAAATCCTCTTTTTCCTAATATCTCTTTGAAATAATGTTTTATTAAAAAAAAGTCTATATACCGTCATTGTGTGCAGAAAATATCTTTTCAAAAATCTATTTAAACGTCTACAGTCCAACCACCAGCCAATAGAAGCTTTGCTTTTCTTTTGGTCTGGGTCTTTTGTCCTCTGCTTATAAATATTTGTGCAATGTAAAGCTTGTTTGAAAAAGGAATACCAAAATCTAAAATTTGTGTCACCGGACATAATGTCGCACATTTGAACAATTTATTGCACAACCCTAAATGTAATCAGTGGAAATTGTTTCTATGATAAAAACGACCGACATCATGACACAGCACCCCCTATAGTATGGTCCTATTGGTATTCCCTTTTAGATAGATATTCCCATGTTATATTCCCTAGGAGAGAAGAGTGAGACGATTACTCATGCCAACAAACTTTGACGACCGATTTGATAGACACAAAAATACGAACCTGTCAGTGGTATTAATTGACGTCGTGCCTGGATGTTCGTTGTCGCACTTGAATCATTGATGAATCTGGTATGGTAATTTGATTTGTAATTCGGATGTTATTCAGGATGGTCTTATCTCGATTGCATCAATCAAATCGTATGTAACGTGTATGAACCAAAGCGAGTTTGGCTGTCACACATCATTGCGGTGGGTTTTGATGAAAATGTTGTAATAGCCAAAACTTGAAATTAGCAATTAACAATCGGAAAGGTTTTTGGTAAAAAAAAAACCAAAATGGAAGGCAAAATTTAAAAAACAAAAAATTAGATAAAACCACATCACTACGTGTGGAATATACTCTTGTTCAAAAACATGGCGAATTTATAAATATTTTTGGCTTTATGGTCAATTTGATTTTAAACAATAAATAAATAAATAGACTGGCACGACAGTTCTTGATCGTCTCTAATGGAGATGGCACTACAGTTTCAATGGGTGCCGGGCCTATAGCGATATTCCAGGAAACTGCAATGTTGATGAACTCGCCAATATGGTACAAAATTACCCATTAAACCACAAATGGCGAACGTTGGTATACCAATCGCTACATGTAAACTTTTGCTACAACAAGATGCTACAGTGAGAACCAACATCAGCTGGAATAATATAACCACTTGTCAGGCGAAGAAATTTTGTTTGGCCTAAATTGCACTTAAAAAAATCTAGGTGCCTGATATTTCTAAGCAGATTGCATATAAGCTTGTTAATTGGTGTCATAACTGGACACTAATAGGAAGACACGCCACGTGACTGGGAGTATTTTCACACGATTTCTACAGGAGCTGCATGGATGAGGAGGAGGAGGAAAAAGTTCTTCACCTACACTGCATCTGTCCTGCTCTGGCTCATAAACCAAGGATTCACTTAGGAAGAATTCTTTTATAATGATCTTAACAATTTCAAAGACATTATTATAATCAATCTTCTTCGTTTCGTAAGGAACTCTAATTGGTTTCATTGAGCTTTCGAAGAAAGCCTTTAAGATTTATGTGTGTATTACTATGGGCCTTTTAATTGGCCCTAAGCTAGATTTTTGTGTACATCTTTATTACGGTCCTCTTAATGAAAAATGTGTGCGAAAAGTAATGGTGGTTAAAACGTTACGAAATTCAGTTTTTCGTGAATACATATTTCCCGTAGATTAGAGAGACTAGAACGCGCTCACATTTGCTCTATTGTTTTTTCTTCTTCTTTATGAAACTTGTGTTTTGTGATGTAAAATGATGGTGTCGATTTTAGAATGGAATAAAACAAGATATAAATTAGCCTTTGTCTTTATTTGAGGACCCTATGAATAAAATTTTGTGTGAAATAAAACATCGTTTAAATGGCCAGCGAGACTTTGCTGGGTTGCCCGCATTCGAAAAGCCCAGTGTTTGATGACTTTGGCGCATAAATCAAACTGAATTTGACCGATGGCATCCATTATGTTGTTTTTGAAAGCCGTAGTGTGATTTTATTGACAGAAGACGTCGTTCGCTGTTTTTTAAGAGAAATCGGACGACCGACGGTATGCACGGCGGAGTCTACAATAGGATCATGGATTAATTTCGATCCCAATAATAATTGAGATAAAAGCATAAATCGTGTTTTCGAATATCAGCCTTGGGCCCGTCCATTTTCTGAACGAATATTTCCAGGATCTTCTAATATTTTGGATAATTCTCCTCGATTTCATTGACTTTTTGAAGTTGTGGAATTTTGTTTACGTTTCAATGTTTACCCTCTGAAAGACCTAATTACCTGAATTCAATTGATTGAAATCTGAAAATGACAGAGAAATTGTAGTGTCTACCATTCGACCGCTTGTCAGAATAAAATCCCATCGCTTCTTAACATCAATTTGGCTCTTTTCAACAGATCAAAGAAAACATCCAATTTCAATAAACTAAAAATATTTTTGGACAATTGACCAAAACTAACAACACAACCTTACGACAGCATTTTTCGAATATCGCAGAAATACATTTTATTGAAACATTCCTTTGAACATGTGCCTCGACAAAATTTATTATTTGAATTGAATCCTTGCTGCCGGGCGTATTCATACTTACAACGTGGACCTTTATTATTTCTTTTCATTTCATAGTCAATTGGTTTCTCTTTTTGGACCGTTTAGTCCCAAGTATTCGATTAGTTGTTATAAAAAAATGTGTATATGCTCAAACTTACACTATTTGAGTTTCCGATATTTACATTTGTAGATTCAATAAAATAAGAGGGGCAGTAAAGATTCCAACAGATAAAACATGTTCCAAGGGCCGCAACGATAATATGCCAATAAATTAATCTTTATCTTTTTTTTTATTTGAGTATCGGAACATTGTCAATTTAATAAATCTAAACTAGCAGGCCAGTTATAAATAAATGTTGGACAATAAAGCGGATTATGGCTGTTCACGCTTTTGTGGTTTATTGATTTTATTATCCTTGGATATCGTCGGACTACAAGGATTGCATGCTATTTTATATTGAGCAATCATCTGTGAAATTGCGTTTCGTGTATTTGTTGTTTGGAATTCAGTGGGTAAAAGAATTGATCGGACAAAATCTTTTTGACTTAAGATTTGTTTAAAATAAGCAACCAATATTTGATTTCGAAAATTTAATTTATTCATGGCTGGTGTCATCGATTCTCATTTGCTGGTTCTCATATAAATCTATATGGCATTTTTTGTTTGTGGACCTATGACTGTTGAAACAAGAATCCATTGAATTCTTTAAATGTTCGTCAGCACAACTTAAGTAGAGTTCAAAATTTTATATGAATTCAGTACGTATGGTTCTATGGTTGTTTTTTGTTTTTTATCCCGTAAGGGTTTAATGATGCATTTTCAATTGCTTTTGATTCCAAAATCCAAACCGTTAAAGTGCTTCCGCGTTTACTACACTACACTCACACTACTACCAGCGGACAAGCCAGACGCTGACAGCACTAAAAAAAGAACAAAATATACAGTCTTCCTTTATAGAAGTGAAGTAAAGCATAGAAAACCTATAAAATGATTTGTAAGCCAAACTTTGTCTACTAGAAAGTTTTTTTTTTTTTTCTCAACTTCAAAAGGTCCTATCGCCATTGAAAACATACATACCTCGTACAAGTGATGATATGCTCTATTGCTGTAGGTTTCCACGGTCGGTACACCCAATTGAAAGCTAGATGAAGTGTAACTGAGGAAAGTAGGTCAGTACATTCTACAAGCAAGGAAGTTCTACCTCACTAAAGTTTTGTGGCGTAGAGCGAAAATTGTTTTTGTCGATTTTTCTTGTAAGTTTGAGATCCCTTTTTCTTCCTCTCTTTTCACACTATTCCTTGTTTTTTTCGTCGTTTTTGTCAGCCTTTATAATTGCAAGATGAAACAAGTGCCTTAATTATCGCACTTCAATTAAGGCAATTGTTTCGCAATAATCAGGCCACCATCTCAGAAACAAATTACGCTTTATGAATAGTTTTCCACGAACAGATTGATGGATTGAAGAAAGAAACTCCAACACAGTTCCCTTAATTTCATTCAATTTTGGTTAAACTACAGCTAGTGCTCTCAAAAGAAACACAAGAAACTTCTAGTATTTGTGTATACTTTGTATATTTCTGTTAACCAACTCCTCGAGGGTAATTTACGGACACATCTCCCCAGGGCAGAAACTTCTCTATTCTGCCGAATTCGCATGCGAATCTCATTTAACCTAAATTGTATACCAATAGTTGCTATCTACGAACCCAACATTTTTTTGTTTTGTTTCATTCTATATTGAGGACAAAATACATTAAGCACTAACCACAACATATGAATTGGTTTTTGCCAATTCATTTTTCATACCTAAATCGAGGAAAAAAGGCATACCTACCATAGAACCAGGGTTCGACTTGAGAGATTGCAAATCGCAGTGAAATGATCTCAAAATCGCAGTAGATTCAATATTTTCGCAGTAGAATTGACTTTCAAGAGAAAAAGACGTTTTGTGTTAAATTTAAAATTTAGTTCTTTATTAAAATAACAAAACTTAAATAAATAAAGTCTGTATTCTTTGGTTTAATATCAAAACAATATTAAAATAATAATAATAATAAAAAAAAACAAGTGTGTTCACATTTATCACATTTTTCTAATCTTTTAAAGAAAAACCAAAATTTAACAATGTCCTCTTGATTTTTTTTTTTCAGTCAAAATATGTTTGTTCATTTCCCATTCTGATTTATATTTTTGGTTTTATTTTGGTCGCTATTTCAGCTGTTGTAAATTTTCCAAGTCATCGTCCATTTCCAAAGTCTCAATTTCTTCGGTCGGTTTTTCGGGAATTTTAATAATTTGTTAGAAAAAGGTGTTATTATAGGAAAAGTTTTTGTCTGTTTTACCCAGAGTATATCTAATAATGAATAGGGAAACTCTTTTGTAAATGTAGTTGGCACTACTACAATCACTTATTTTCGAAAAAAAAAGCACAACAAAAATTCCATTAGTGAAAATAGTCAAATCAATTCCTTATGTAAAACTGCCTGCGAAAGAAGAAATGACTACACGTATCATTCACTGCTTCTTTCCCTTTTTCTCTAATAGATTTTCAAAGGCGGGTCCGACTTGATTGTCATAAATTGTGAAAAAATATTCGATAAATAAGAACCGGTGTGTCTGTCAAAAAAAAAACTTATTTTGTTTCCCTTTCCTTCCTACAAGTTTCTCATTGGCTTCAATTTCTTATATCTGTGTGAAAATATGTGTGAATCAACAGATGTTTTTTTCTGAGTTTCCCTACTCATTATTAGATATACTCTGGTTTTACCTACCTTTGTGACAATCTTGTTGAGATTGATCTGGACTTTCCTGGTTCGTATTTAATGAAATTTGTTTAATTCACTAAACTTACTAAACTAACGGAGCACTGAACTAAGGACAGAGGGATGCGAGGGACGATGACGATAAAGACAGTACCATGAATAAACGGCGACGACCGGATTTGTTTTAATTTAGTTTTTTTTTCTGAGGGAAAAGCTATTGCTTGATCGATTTGTTGCGTACACTGATCATTTATAACAAGATTGGAAACCTACCTACGTTTTACCCTCCAAATACCTCAAAACTTATTTTTTTTTTTTTCATACACATATCCTCTTGCAGCAAACTTGTTTTTTATTATGTAGGCAATTGTATCATTTATTACAATAAAACGCATACTCTTACAGCTGACCTGCTCCCTTAGCTTGTAGGCAAATGTCATTTTGACAGCAAGCTTTCCCATCTATAACTGATCAGTGGTTTCGTATTGATGCGCACGTGGGAGTGAGATGGTAAAAAGAAACGAGGAGAAGGAACAGAAACAACACGGTACAGCAACAAAACAAGCCGACAACACATTCACACTAGCTATCTTAAGTAAAAGTTTGCATGAAAGAGACACATATATATTTTTTATGTTTGACAGTTTGTTTTACTTTATTTTCTTTGAGGAGGGAATTTATTCTGTGAACAGTGATGTTATTTAAACAAAAGTTTCAAAAATCGCAGTAGATGGCAAGGAAAACGCAGTGACGCAGTAGATTTGAAAATTTGCCAAAAAGTGCAGTAGATCTACTGCGATTGCAGTGAAGTCCGAACGCTGCATAGAACGATGTTCAAAAAAACCAATGGTTGTAGGAAGGAAGACGAAGAGATGAAAAACGAAAAGAGAGTCTTTGAAACAGCCACATAACACAGAATACAAATGAAGTGTAAATTTAATGTTATCTTCTCTTTTTCTTCTTTCCCTTTTAAACGGCAAAAACATGAAAAAACAGGAAATAGAATAAGATTAAGGAACCAAACGAACCCAAACTAACTGAAAAAATGTCCATAAGCTTAACGGCGGCGGCGGTAAGCACGTGATGGTGGAAGGATATCACAATTCAGAACATTCTCGACATCACGCAAGGCATAGAGAGGAGTTTCCTTATAGTTTTACTTGCTTATGGCGGAGTTTTTAATGCTCAGTTATTGTTTATGGAGGAAAACAGGAAAATGCAGAAAGCATGTTATCTATGGGATGGAATGCATAATGCATTCGTAAATTAACTTCATAATTTTTGTGTCCTCACGATTTTGTCATATTTTCTTAAGACATTGCAGATTTATTTTAAGAATCATCAAGTTAAAAAAAAAAACAAATTCACCAAATATTAACTCCACTGATTGTTGTGTCATGTATAGCTATCTATGTATGTACATATATAATTTATAGTATTAGGAACACAGTGGCGTAGATAGCTTTTCGCTATGGGGGGGGATAGATCGATTTGAATATGAATTAGTATCAATCTATATATATTAAAGTACAGCTTATTTTGTGCTTGTTCGCTAACCGGCCAAACCGCTTGACCGATTTTCTTAAGTTTTTCTCTAAACTAAAGAGGAATGAGGTAGATGGTTTAGAAACACACAAAATGTATACTTTTCCGATCGCAAATGGTGCAAATGTTTTAAAAATGATACTTTTCCCACTATACCAAAATATAAACTAAACTGATCAATATACAAGTTTTGAAATTTGCTCGACATTAACGTCAAATCGAAAACAATTTAAGATACAGATTAACATATTATTTTCCTTACATGGAAAAAGGCAAGACAGAAGAGGACGAAGAAGTCAAAATATCATAAGGTTTGTTCGATGAGTGCTCTGATTTTGCACTGAGCTGTTCGGTGTCACTCTTTTCGATGTGTATTCAGTGCTCACACCGGGAGTGCACTGTCTCTGGCAATGAGCTGACTGCCGAATGACCCAAGTTTTTTTTGGGGCAAGAATTTTGGGTTCGAATGCTGTCAATTCAGCTGTTTCTGTTTAACACAGAGAAAAAACCGAACTTCTAATGCGTTAGGTGTGAAAAAAAAACTCGGCAGCTATAAGCAGCCTAGTTCGCCGGGGCTGCCAAACGAACGAACCTATCGCTTTTGAATAACGAAACCGTTAATAATATAAAGAATTATTTATCTCTTTTTTGATTTTTTCGTAGGACTGAAGGAATGTTTTGAAATTGAAAGTGAATGAAATTTTGACAGTTCGACAAAGCTTTAGAAAAAAATGTATTGAATTATGTAGAATTTTGGGAAAGATCAATAAAAAAAACTGAAGTATCTATACATGATAACTATTGGCAGATTTGTTAAATTGTTGGCATTTGAAAGGTCGCGGTTGAAAAGAGGTATAATTTCAATGAGTTTTTGGCGGATTTTGGTTTCATTGTAAAAAGATGAACGTATAAGCAAATAGATTAGAGAAAATAAAGCAAAAGAAATTTTAACAGCAATTATTAAGAATGATAACAGATTAAGTTGGCATTTAGGACAGACTGGTGGCTGCTGACATCCGTAAAACGTGTTTAACATCTCAAAAAAAAAAAGGAAGACAGGTCTGAACTTATTATTATTCTTATAACACTTAAACATGTAAGCCAACGAAAATCCAATGCAACATCTCAAAAAGCCTAGAATGCCAAAAGTTCCACCATTAGCGATGAGTGTCCAATGGCCAACAAGAAATCATTGGAAGCATTTATTAGAACAATAAAAGAATTACATACGTGGAAATCAACAATTGTTTGCTAGTGCTTTAATACTTTTGGCAGAAAATTTCAGAAAAACTTAACCTGATAATCCTCGATCTATACCTGATCCAGAAATTAACACGAGTTTGAAGTCTTCAAGTTTGTGGAGATAGGTAAAAACATTGACACTAATGTCACATATGCGAGTTCAAATACAAAACGACCATTCCGTAGTTAGGTAAAATCCCAGTTGACTTTGATATGTAGGATAAATAATACTATCAAAATATTTTTACCAAATAATTTGGCCATAGGTCAAAAATAATAAAAACCTTAAGATGTTAGATAAGACATTTTATACTTTCGAAAGTTTTTTTTTTTAATACGCTTATGATTCAGTCTACCTATTACAAGAAAGAACGTTCGCAATAAAAGTTAATCGGTAGAAAATACATAAAACATAAGAAGAAGAAATTTTGTTTCTTAAGAAGAGAAGGTTGCGACTTGAGATCTATAACCTACAATTCTGCAAATCTCTTGACAAAAACATTGGAGGGCACATACAAAGAGGAAGATATGCAATTCAAATTCAATTCATTAAAATGGATTAGAAGTTTATTTTTTATCGACTTTTCTGTTCTTTAAAGATAGAACACTTATAACCTCGTCTGCTGTTATAGGTATTTCGCGATGAATATCTAAAGCAACCTAACCATTCAAACGATCCTGTAAGTAAACATCTAAGGCTTGTCAAACTGTTATTAAATAAGACATATTTTAATAATATATCACTTCGTTTGAAATTTTGCTGTTTCCGCATAGAATGTTGGTATTGTGAGTAGATACTAATGACAGAGTGCGTTTCTTTAACTCGTTTGGAACTGGTTATGTTGAACAATTATCGATCCCAATGGGGGGATATATCCCCCTGATCCCCCCCTATCTACGCCACTGGGAACAGAGAAAGCTAAGTACTTCACACCATTGCGTTGTTCCAGTTCCAGGCAACAACCATGTTCACTCTTCCATGAATAAACATATTTCCAACATAAATCTTATATGCAATACATAAACCGTAACTTTCATTTCTTCGGACGGAAGAGTTCATTTAACAATAGGGTAAACCGTGTATCGGAAACTCAAATCAATAATCGAAAACTGAGAAACTTGTACGAGGTATATATGTTTTCAATTAAAAATAGGACCTGTTGAAAAAAAAAACATTCTAATTGACAAAGTTTGGCTTAAAAATCATTTTATATTCTTTATCTTTTATTATTATTTTATTGTTGGAACGAGGAACGAGATTGCAGGTGAATATTTTTCTAACTTCTCTCAGAATTCTCGCGGTTCTATAATTTTACCATTCAACTTCGACCTTATGTATATTTTTTCAATCCTTGAGTATAATCTCCATATCTGAGCTGGTGTTCCAGTATTCCAGCAACATACTTAAGCCTCTGGGCTGAGCTTTCAAAACTAAATTGGCAACAGACAAATCGTCAAGTCATTCACGCGAGTGTCGAAAAGTTTTCGGTCCCCGAAATAAAACAACTGAATACTTCGGTGGTCAAACAACTAATCACCTCCTTTATTGTATTCATAGAAAATTCTTAATTATACTTTATACACAATAATCAGTTTTCGTGGGAACGGAAATTGAATGTAATTTGATTCATGCAATTCCGTTCCCATGAAATGAAATCAAATCGCTGTTTGGGATTGGAGCTTACTTTTGTTGACGATGACCTCGCTTGCTCCATAACTCGCTGAGCTTGAACACCGCATAAGTTTTTCTTGTCTGTCTGTCTTTTATTGTTACTTTAATGGGCACTTTTATTTTTGATCAACTAACCCGAACCTTAGACGTATTGTTAAGTACAGAGCATAATTCCTAAGCCGTGCTATGCATTTCATTCTCAATTTCCAAATTGATTAACCTCTTTAGTATGTACTAATTTAAAAAAAAAAAAAATCAGCTCGACCGCCCTCTGTATATCAATTTTCAATTCAAGATGATTCTTGCAATATTTCAATATCTTCCTTTGGCGTTACTACGTTAAATATATGATTTCGACATATTTCCACCACAGCTACGAAGACAATGCTTCAAAATGTATACAAAATTTGGTTGCGTGATCCTTAAATTCATGAGATCCTGAAAATAAGCATGATTTTTATTTTGAATTTATTTTTCATGTTTTTCTGTGACCACAGAAGCTTCAAAGTTCTTTCGTCTTACACACTCTTACGTCTTATATACTTTCCGTGAAAATTTCGTCGATTGTTTATTTACCGAAAAAAAACCTTGGTAAAGTCAAATAATAGTCTTGTTTGTTTTTGCGCCAAGCACGAATATGTTTAATTTGAACATGCTGGTATTGTTATTATTTTAATTTAAATGATAAAATTTTCACTGTTCAAAACAATAACGTCATTGTCAATTTCATTGTTAACCAATCACATTTGTAGTATTAGTATTAGTTGTTGATCAACAACGTTTTAGTGTTCCTTTAACTATGAGATACTATAGTGTTACAATTTTTGTGCTTGAATTAATACGAATTTGGTCAAGCTCGTTGTTGATCAAAAACGTTTATAGTTGTATCAACATCTAAATCTTGTTTCCTTTAATGTTCAAAACATTTGATTGAAAATTATTCTGCTTAACTTAAAAAGAGAAATACGGTGGTCTATGTTGATACGTACCGTCTGTGATATTAGAAAACAATTGAATTATCAATAAAAGTGACTAGAAAAATATTTTCTTTGTCGATATAAGAATACTTACAGTTTTTTCCACCTGAGAAATCCAAGGAAATAAAAAACCATCACAATCAATTTTTTTAAACATATTTTATTGAAATAATTTAAGAAAAACTTAAATAATATAACAAAATTTAACGCGTTTAATGTTTGTGTTTGGAATTGATATGTGTACATATAAATATATTCATCAGTTAGATACTTTGTAAAATGTGTTTCGGAAATACATTACTTTGATGATGAAATGCGATATTTTTTAAAGCTTTATATAATAATGAAATATATAAAGGAAAAACTACTTTTTTAACAAATACAGAATGCAAGATCTACCAACGTTTTCCCGGTAGAGCGTTTAAAAAGGGCCAATAAATTAACATCTTTCTTCTAGGTCATAAAAATGCTCTTACTCTCAGTATAACCTCGTTCCGCGGTTCATTGCTAAGTTGAAGTCATTATTTTCAGCAAGAGAGCTTTGTAAACATAAACATAATGTTGATGAGTCGATAAGCAAAAAAAAAACATGAAACTATAGTATTAGAAACCGCTTACCTTCAGATGCTTAAAACTCTTCATCCGAGTTGGAATTTTAAAAACTTCTTCTTCTTCCGTGGAGAGCTTGTGAAATATCAACGCTTATTTTCTGCACTTCTTTTAGAATTGAAGAACCTGCTATCTTCTGATTGATTCACTTTTGATCCTCTTGGAGGTGGAACAAATTATTTTCTGTTAAGAAATATAGTTAAGAAATGTAGTACATTAATAACCTTTTTTTTTTTTATATTTTTCAAATTCGGATCGATTAGCATTTCGATGAAAAATAAGATGGACTCTGGAACACATAATTTAAGTCCTGCATATTATAACTAATTAATGTCGGACTAGATTTAGACTTGATTTATTTCATTTTATGAATTTTAACAAAATTGTTCGTATGGGGACGACGAAGAGGAGATAGAGTTTCAGAGTTCCGTGTTAATTTATAGTTTAATCATATAATGAAACAAAAACTTACCTTAGAAATTACACTTCTGGTGCTGGTGTTGTTTTCGATTCTATTTGTTAAGCAATTTAATGTTTATTTTTTAACAAACTCTTATTCACTTTATACACACGTCTTATTCACCAAAAAAAGCTAAACTAATGAACAACGAAACGAATGCATTAAAACTCAAATATGCAAGATTGTTGCAGGCCAAACAATACAAGTATTCTATTGAACACGCACGTGATACTTCAAGTTCGAAAAGTATTCAAATTGAAAATGATTGCGACACTTTAACAAAGTTTGTGTTGCCTCAACAATTATGGTGATTGGTTAAATATGAACATTGTTGATCGAGCATATCCTTGAGAATTCAATAGGATTTTTTTTTCTTTCAAGAGTTATTATTTGCAAGCATCAAAATTGTAACTCCGTTATAGGGAGTAACGTTTTTTGTGATCTTCATATTAAAGTATTCAAATTGAACATTTTAGTGATACTTTAACGACCTTTGTGTATCTTCAAAAATTCTTGTGGTCAGTTTAATACTTTCATTGTGGATCAAACATTATAAGTGATACTTCAATATGATACGTTGTTTATCATTGTCACTTTTCATAAAATTAAGTTGAATTGTTAATCAAACACGTTTGTTGTTGAGCAAGTATAAATTCAACAATGATATTCTTGCTTAAATATAAGAAAATATTCAAATCAACTAGTAACATGCTTAATTTGAACATTTTAATGTTACTCACCAAAATAAAAATTGATCACGGCTGCATTGTTGATTTAAACATGCGATCTTATTTGTTTTAATCACAAAGCTTGTTTAATTTCACAACTATCGTCAAATTGTTGATTAACAATGAAGTGTGTTTAAATCAACCAATGTTTTTTCCTTTCGGTGTTGTTTGAATATTGATTGCAGCGGTGACGTTTCAAATTAGTAAGTGCCTTCATTATAATTTTGCTCTCAAAACTATTATAACGATTTAACTTATCATGAAATACCAAAATTACAAAAGAACAACACTTTTAAAACAAAGCAATATGTTTTCCTTCTCAAAGACTGTGAAAAAAACTCATATACAATAGCAGTTACGTGCAAGGGCATAAAAAATGGAAAAAACAGAACATCACAGTCCTCAAAGGCAAATACCTTTTTAAATTGTACTTAACTTAAAAACCTAACTACCAAAAAAAAAAAACAAAAATCACTCTCCAACTTGCGTGTATCAACTACTTAATGGAATACAAAAGTTTTTCTCTCGCCTTTTTGGTTGGTTTTTCAAATAAATCAAAAATCCTTACACGCACTTTTAGGCTTGTAGAGTTTGCTTCAAAGACTCGAATTACTTTACTTTTGATGAAAGATTACCCTAAACGAAGTGCTGGTATTATTTCGAATTACGAGGATGATTTAATAAAATTCGTGAACACTTGTACACTTGAAAATCCTAAAGACTTAATTTCCATTAAACATCGAACCAATGGTGGCAGGAGTGTGTTGGGTGTTTTTTTTAAAAGGAACGACAGACATAGGCTCGAATAACACAGGCATGGTTGTGTAAATGTAGGTGCTCCACCAATTCATCGTATGTGTTTGTGAAAGTACTTAGGTATGAATGGATTAGTTGCCATTAAATTCTGGAATCCGTCGGGAGATACCTACGTGATGCTTTTATGTTAAAAGCAAGAAAAACAAATTTCTCTGTGCAATAGAATTTTCTTGTTTCTTTCACATCCTCTCGAAATGATTTATTTTCACTGTCAGTGGACTTCTTTGGCACCTAGGTAATGTAAGGAATTTTACAAATATTTTCGGAATTGTTGGAAATGGCAAAATTAAAATTGAAAAAGAAGCATTAAGTACCTTTACTAGGTTGGCCGTATGACCTTTTGTAGGACGAATTGGGTTGGGACATAACAATGCTTAGGGATTCAAATTTCTTTCAATTGCGAATTTCAAGCTAATGTAGATCAACGTTGAGAAAGTGTAGGAGGTGAATTAAATGCAAATAAAATACATCATGATTAATTTTGACATTCTCTGAAACATTACTTTGGGAATGAAGACGCTCATGAAAACCGTTTTCTAATTCTTTAGAAGTACGAATGTATTATTTTACAAGAAAATCATCCCACAGCCTCCTTCTAACATAATGTTGATAAGGAGATAAAAAATATAGAACTCGGCTGAGTTTAAGCTTAAACAGTTCGTAAAATATCAAGAAGCTAAAGTACAAATAAAATCAAGACAAGTATTGTTTTTTGTTAAGATTTTCAGTAGTCAAATTTTCTTAACGTTACTAATTATCCGTACATTATAATTTTCAATTATTGGGAATAAGGTTTTGATTGATGTAATTCTAGGTCTGAGAAATACCTGAGGCATACATTACTTAGTGGACATTTTTGCTAGGCGCTGGAAAGTGCACTTCAATAAAATGAGACATGAAGAAATTGCTGATTAGATTATGCTCCAAAACTTCACGATAATTAGCAAACAGGGTAGATATTATGAGGAAAAGTTATAAATGACTCGAGTGACAAGACCCCGGCAAAGCGATTTTTTCAAGCATAGACAACTCGCTCAGGTATTCTTTTAAGTAACGTATGGGAACGAGAAGAGATCGTTGGTCAACGTCATCCAATTTCGCACTGCAAGACTTCTGTACCCTGGTCTACGATATCCTTGGAACCAAATTTTTTTCTACCGCGCTATCGTCGATCATAATTTGTATTGCAAAGGTCTTTCTGAACCCATTCCTTTTCACTCAGCAGTGATGAGTTGTCCAACCCACCGAAGTATTCAAAGCTCACTTAGATCTTAGTTTTTCAGAACTGTCGTACATAGGTTTTTAAAATTATCGGGAAGC
>CAKKXW010000001.1:82547824-82565035 GCA_920937365.1 Sphaerophoria rueppellii
AAACCACTAAATTCTCTTAGATAGAAAAAATAACGTTTGAATGATACTTTAGGAAGTCTTTTATGTAAGTAAATAAAAGTTTTATTTTTTTTTTTTTTGTCGATTAATGTAATGTTCAAGTCCACTATTGTTATATGGTTGTAAAAATAAGTTTATTGCTACCTTTGAAATGCATTCGCGTTTAATGTAAGTCTTGTTTACATTTTTTATTGTAATTTGACTTCGTGTTTTTTGTGTGAAACAATAAGGTGTTTGTTTTGAAATTAAGTGTTTAATTTATTTTTTTCAGTTTTTCGTTTGAAGGAAAAACTATTATTCCATCGTTATTTGAATAAAAATGTTGGTATATTGTTATCACCTGAACTTGTAATGTAATTAGCTGTTTTTTTTTTTTTTATTTTGAAAATAAATGAATGTATTTTCTGAAGGATTTCATAGTAAGTTTGCAATAAAAAAGATAGATTCTCTTAAATCACCAAACTTTGTTCCTATGCTGTTCAAAGGTCTCATTCATACTACAGCTGCTTATACGACATACATATTTTAATTCAGTTTTAATGCTTCTAACTTAACGAAAAGTATAATTAAAGAATTTTGTTCAATAATATATAAATATTGTGTCATTCATAACGCTTAAGGTTTGACATTAAAGAGTTGAAAAAACTAGTTTGAAATCAGCTTTCTCCACGTACAAGTCGCTTTGCCACAATGGATGAATGGTCGACTGACACGCGGAGGGTCCCAAGTTCAAACTGGTGGTTATATATAATTTTTCTTCTACTTATTCTGTAAAATCGATATACACTTAGAAATCTTATAATTTCAGGTCACCATGCAGTGGAAGCAGAAAAACAAAGAGAAGTCGGAAAAAAAATAAATTCATAAATTTCATTTTTCCTTTTTTTTCGAATTACTTCTGTCAAGCTCTTGTAAGGCTTTATAAAAGTTTCATATGAGAAGCTATTGCTTGTTTAAATAAATTGATGTAAGGCCATATTTATACACCAATTGAGAAGCTTTTATTTCTGTAAGGCCTTGTCAATATTGATTATAAGAATTAATAGCTTGCATTACTTGCGCCAAACGTATTTGTAAAAAGTTTCTTTCAAGCATAATGCAAATCAAGAAATAGCTGTTGTAAGGCCTTATTCGCAATTCTTGAAAGAAGCTACTGCTTCTTTAAATTAACTGTCATAAGGCCTTGTAGAGATTTTATTCGAGAAGCTAATACTTCTTTAAATAAATTGATATAAGGCCTTGTCTTAATTGATTGTAAGAATCAATGACTTGCGTAACTTGCGCCAAACGTATTTGTATAAGGTTCCATACAAGCAAGATACAAATCATGAAATAGCCTCGCTTAAGTCTTATAGGAATTAAATTGTTACTTTGGAATAGACTTAATTGGTACAGTCATATCAGATCCATTCTCGGTACTACATATGGATGCCTTCGAACCTATACCACACAAAAGTTAACTCCAGTAGGTACTAACCAAAATGATCTTGGCCAAAACCCTAATATTACCAAATATACTATATGGATGTGAACTTTTTTCATATTGTAGTTATGTATATGCCCAAAAACTTAAGCTTGCCTTCAGCTCTATTGTGAGTTTTATCTATGGTCTCAAAAGAAGAGAACATGTTTCGTGATATGCTAAAAGTATTTTTGGTTTGACTTTGAAAAATCAATTTTTTTATGGACTCTTATTCTACTACAAAATTCTTACAAACTCATCAACCTTCGTAATTTTATCAAGTCCTTCGGTTATCTTACACTTATCTTATATCTGAACGACAATTTTTCATTAATGCTATATGACAGTGGAACTCCTTGCCCCAAACCATTAAACTGACAAGCTACCCAGCCCAATTTAAAAATGCATTAATACAGTATTTGCAAACATTGGATTAAAATGGTTGCCTGTATCTTCTCTCTCTCTCTCTCTCTCTCTCTCTCTCTCTCTCTCCCTCTCTCTTCTTTTTCAAATTTAAATTTTTAAATTTTTATAATTATTCAAAATAACTCTAGTATAATTATTATATCAAATTATTCATGTTAACTATGGAATTAATTTATTGTTATGAACGCTTGCACTAAAAAAACAGATATTGTATCTTACTGTGAATATGCTATACCTACTGAATAAAGAAACTGAAACTGCTGAATTTAGGGTTTTTGTTATTGAAATTATCTTGTCAACATTTATATATAAATCGTGCATTTTTTTTTTTTAATAATATTAGACCACAGAAAGTGTTTATATTGATAACGATTTGTGTCCGAATATATCATGCTTTTCAACAATGATGTAAAGTCAAAACTTTCAGGGGGCACCTTCATCAGTAAAAGGCGCCCGTAAGATATTTGACCTATTTAAGGTTACGATGAATTGTACTTAAATCTGCTTCAGCCAAAGTAAACATATAAATTAAGTCGATAGCACCTCAGCTCCAAAAGAGCCAAAGCTTTAGTTATGGTGAGTTAGAAGATGTTCTCGATAACAACACGACAAATGTATTCTAACCTCCATACGACCCTTCGCTAAGTAAAGGTGATTTTATCGCTAAAGTTATTTTGACAAAGTTAGAGATTTACCAACAAATTCAGAGTCCCAAATTATTATTAAATGAATAGGGCATTTTCAGAAAGTCCTCAGAAACAGCTCGGATTTGGATTTTTTTTTTTTTCAAATATTTCAAATTTTGGGGAAAATAATTATGTATATAGTATATTGCTTACACAATGTTTATACTGCTTATAAAGGGTAATCAACGAACAGTTCGCTTCATAGGTGGAATGTGTAGTTTAGAATGAGACAAGAACAAAATCATATGGGGGGTCTGTTGTCTCCGTCTAGCCAGGAGGGGCGATTTTATAAGAAAAAAAGCCCTTAAAAAAATATATGAAAAATCAACGGCTTTGGTCACAATGTCGTGCTATCCCTTCTTGTAAAGATAAAAAGTGCATCTTTCATTTAGTTAAACTGTTTCTAAGAATAGTTTTCAAACAAATCATGTTCAAAGTAAAAATATAGAAATGTTTGATGTTTTTTTTGACTAATTTTTTCATAATGTTATGTATTAAAGTACCTACATATTTTATTTCCACAATCAAATGCTATCACTGATTCTCACTCAGATCCAGAAAATCGCATGCAAAAATATCATGTTGCTTTTACAAAATTACTTTGTTATGTGTTAATTTTTCGAATAAATAAAATAGCCAGGAGCCCCATACAAGAAATTCCCTTTATCGCGCCCACTAAAATTTTAAATGAGGAATAAAAGATAGAGCCAAGACGAATACAATTCGCTTGATCGGCGTGAATTTAGTAAGCTGGAAAGGCAATGTGCAATGTGGTGAAATGGCTCCATCATCACGGATTCTATTTCTATTTCTTTCATTACACGCGTCCTTATGTTAGATTTAGAAATATCTTGGTTTGCTTGTTTTAAAGCTGCCGAGAGTGACGCGCAAACCAATTTTTTTATGAACTAAATAACTGTAGTTTATAATAAAACACAGTGCCTTAGTTCATAATAAAATCTGGTTTTCGCGATACTTTCGGCAGCTTGGAAGCAAGTAAACCAAAGTATTTCTACATCTAACATAAGGACGCGTGTAATGAAATAAACAGGGATGGAATCCGTGAATATGGAGATATTTCGATTTCACCGTCATTCACCACATTGCAACAGGTATGCGCGGCCTTTCTGCCTAACTTGGCTTAATCTTTTTTTCCTCATTTAAAATTTTAGTGGGCGCGATGACGGGAATTTCTTGTGTGGGGGCTCCCCGCCTAAAACAAAATATAATCCACATCGGAACTAATTCTTTGTTTTTATCTTTAGATTTTTGTCTTGGATCTGAGTGAGAATTAGTGACAGCGTTTGACTGTGGAAACGAGAGGAAATTATGCTCCTAAAGGGTTCTTTTTTTCGGTTTAAAGATGAATGATTCCCAAAAATTGTACTTTTATGTTCCGATACCCTTCAGACTGAAGAAAAACAATGTGACTCAGTGATTTTTTTTTTTTAAATCAAGATAGTTGTAACAACAGTTATCTGTTTGTGATAAATAATTTAATTCGATAATAGTTTGTTATGATGTGTTGAATCAAGCAAAAAACAGACAAGGAACAAAAGATAAATTAGTCTTACCTACTTAATTTCTTACTTCTTAATTTAAAAAGAGACTTATACAGCGAGAGCAAGAAGGGGCCGAATAAGACGGCATAACGAACAAAATCACAGTATTTGCTAAATGACTTTTACCTACGTACATCCACTAACGCTTTACCCTTTACCGTATCACCTTCCATCATTTCAAATTCAACGTCTGAAAATAAAAGAATGTGAGAAACTCTACTTACTCTGTGAAAAATGTTGATATGTTTTTTTAATTGATACTCTTCTTCCTGGAATTCTTAAACAAACACAATTAAAAGCGAACTCTGTTTGGATTTCTTTTTGCAGCAATTAAATAAACTCCCGTCCCGTTTTCATTCAGTATTCTCCTTTGGCAAACGGAAAAAAATTATCTTTTTACGCTGGTACTGAAATCCGGTCTATAAATTTTAATTTGAATATAATATAGTTATTCCTGTGTGAATTTTTTCTTTTTTTTTTGTCGTTTCTTTCGGGTGTCTGTCTACTCTCATTTATTTTTTTTTTTTTTTTGTTCACTGTCTGTTGCATTGTGCTTTGCCGTAATTGTCTTATTGAAAAACACTTTTTTGAATAGGATTGGCAATGACAAAAGTTAATTTTCCTTTGAGGACCACAGACGGATATACAAAATTTAAATTAATTCTGCTCAGGGGCTTTGGGTTTCCTTTTTTTAGTTGCAGCTTTAAAAAAGGAAAGCCTTTGTCTCATAGTGGAATTTGGTACTGTCAGATTTTTAATTTGTGATAAGCGAAAGAGGAAAATTACCTAAATGGGAGGAATAATAAAATATTATCCAACAGTTGTGCAGAATCTATTTGGACAAAATAAAAGAGGAATGGGTTCCATATTTTTCAAAACTCACAGAGTAGAGTTCCTCAGCCACATAAGCTATGCTCTTACCATTTTCTTGAGACCCAGTTATGATTTTAACCAAGAATTTGCAGAATTACAACATTTCAGGACCCACAAAACCAGAAAAACAGGGAACAATATGACAGTAATGCCAACGCCCAGGCCCACTGTTTTTAAACACCAACATCTATCATCACAATGGGGCAAAAATGGCTTATTAACGGCGATAATTATTAAAGCATCAACTATCACTAAAATATGCTTAAAACCATTTGATATTGGTCGTGTCCGTAGCTTAGTGGTTAGGTGCGTTGGCTGCTAAGCAGAACGTAGTGGGTTCGAGTCCTACCTGGGCCAAAAGTTTTTATTTCATCTTTCACGGACGCTGCCTCTTGCGAAGAACTGACAAAACTTCCAAGAGTATCATGTGTCATGAAAAAGTGCTTCTCAACTATGCCGTTCGGAATCGGCGTTAAATTGTAGGTCCCCTCAATTCTTCACACGCACCTAGAGACTTGTTGATGAGAGTAAGCCACTTAGGCCTTGGCTCTTCAAGAGCTGTCGCGCCATTTATTTATTTATTATTTGATATTGGCAGTGGGTTGAAGAAGTGATTGAAGAAAGCGACACTTTCCAATATTCAAAGAGAATCCTGCAATCTTTAATGTTTTCAATACCATGTGAAGATTTACAACACCTTCCTGGTAAGTACAGCTAAGAATCAGAATGTCATCTGAATATACAAAAGCGATCGTATGTCGTATCCATTAATGACCCTAAGGCGAAGATCTATTTATCTTTGGAAAACGGCTGGAGCATTAGCTAACCCAAAAGGCATTCTCAAATATTCAAAGTGACCATAAGGAGTCACAAAAGCAGTTTTGTGAATTGATTCTTCATCAATGGGTATTTGGTGAAACCCAGATGCCATATCCAAAAATGTAAAAATCTACCTTTACCCAACCTGTCAAGATGATCATCAATCAGTGGAAGAGGATAACGATCTTTAATCGTGTTTCTGTTTAACTCTCTATAAGCGAAACACATTCTGTAGGACCCATTTTTTTTTTAAGAATTATGGGACTTGCAAATGGAGATTCATTTCATATTCACATTTTTGATCCGACATTTTCTGAAAGTCTGCTAATTCTTGAAAGTTGGCGTCGGATAACAAGAGAACCTTTATGGTCTGTTATAGTTGCTAGACTATGGTCTTCAAATAAATTTCGTCCAATAAAAACATCATAAGCTAGACATCCGTCGGGAACAATAACGTGTGATATGGAGGTTTCAATGTCAGATATTCTTGTGTTTCCTTGAAATTTTTTTGAAGCATCAATAGTTACATTAGCTATATCTTTAAGCTATATATTACAATTTAAAAGTTTTTCCTGAAATAAATGTTGAAATGTTCTTTTTAAACGTTCATTTAAATCCTTACTGCATGAAGGGTTTGTAAAAGATGATAAAAGTACTAATAAATAACGAATAGATTTGCAGTTTGATTTCATAGCTCTATTACGGACTTCAAATTCAGAAATACCATGAATTATCAACTCTAATAAATAAAAGATCCCACTTCTGATGTTAGAAACGGCTTAATATTGAAGAATTTCAATTTGAAAATAAACAATAGATCCTTCTTCTCAATCGGTCATTATAATAATCATATATTTTTCATATTTCATATTTTCAAAACAGTTTTGTTCTCAACTACAGGTGTATGTCGTTCAAATAGAACAAGTTGTCCTTTTCGTTTCGTGATACATCTAATAATATTTTACTATAGTTTCTTGCGTGTTTTTGTTTAATTACGTAATAATATAATAAACAAAAATCATGCTTGTTTTTCTTTTCAATTTTCTAGAGAAATCTAAAAGTAAAGATAAAATTAATTAATTAAGTAGTTCAAAGGCCGAAAGCTTGTTTGTGAATTTTTGTCTGGCATGTTAATAGTTGTGTTTTTTCTAGGACGAACCCAAAAACGTCTTACAAACGTCTTATTGTTGGGAAAAAGATAACTTAAAAACCCAACATTTAAAGCTTGATTATTAAGAAACCAAAAAAACAAAAAAAAAACAACACAATTTGAAAAATTCTTGAAAAGCTTTAAGGTAGATTTACAGTATCTGGAACTTGCAGCATAGTATAAGGTACATAGATTTTGAAATCTTAAAAAAAAAAAAAACAAAAAAGACAAAAAAATCTGTATATGGAATTAAAAAAAAAAATGTTGTTTACCTAATCAGAATTCGAAAATTTCAGTCTGGCGTTGATTATTAAGATCAGTTTGTACAAACATCTCTAAAGCTTCAGAATCAAACAGAATTTTCTTTCAAGTTTTCTTTACTCTTTGGTTTGTAATAAAAGAATCTTATAATATTAACATTCTCTTTATAATATCAGTTAATATGTCTGTTCGTAAGGTTTTGCGGCTGAAATACTCTCGGTACAATTTGAAGTCTTTATTTCAGGTATCTAATGCCTCTTAACTTAATTCTAAAATGTGTAAAGTACTTTGAGAGATGATTTGAGGGGTCTAATATCAAAACTCTTCTTTTTCATTTTTTTCCAGAAATGAGCTAAGGTTTATCATTTTGGCTCCTACTACTTTGGCTTCGACTCGGTCGCTTAATTCAAAACACTTTTACTAACAAATAAACCGATTTCAATACCAACACTCTTGTTTTCCTTTGCAAATTATAGTAGCCGGTCTCAAAACGAGTGTATTCCAATGATAGTAAAAAAGGAGAAAATACTTGTTATGTTACAAGTGTAAATGCCTACTTGAACGCTTTATAGTTGCGATCAATCTTGTGAGGAAAGCAATATTGGTAATTTCTCTGATTTAAAACTTTTATTAAATAACTAAATACATAATATTGTATTAATAGGTAATGGAAGAATCTGAATTCATAAAGGAAGTTTGCCTTGGCCGAAGGACGAAAAAAATCGACTTTTTTCAGAGTCGAATTTTTTACGAAAAGAAAAGGAAAAAATAAAAAGTAAGATTACATACGTTTTCCTCAAATCTGGTTTCAAACACGTAACTTTTTTTTTTAAGTATTCTTTAAAAAAACTTCAACAGATTCCACAACCACAATGCAACCATAAAGGTGGATGTTTGTGTGCAATCAAATAAGGGCTTCAGACGCATATAAGTTTTTCAGTATGTTTCACAATCATGTAACCAAAATCGATCAAGATAGCATTTTAGCGGCATCCTGTAAGCCAAATCTTCCACAACATGTTCACAGATTGAAAGAAGGGCCCAGAAAAAAAATATTTCAATTTCATATTACATGTATCGCAACAAATCATATCGGGCCGTTAGAGTTTGCTGAAAAATATTTTCAAGCGTACTTGAGTGTGTTTCGACTACAACGGATCAGCAAGAATATTTTACGTAAAGGAAAGGCGCCAAGCGAAAGGCGTGGAGGTGACCGAAGGTCAGGTAAGTTTTCTGAACAACGCCACTTAATTAAGGAATTCATCAAATGGTTCCCAATTCACGAAATCCATTATTGCCGAGGAAGATCAAGTAAAGAAGTTTTTTTTCAATAACGGATTTAAGGCTCCAACTACAGACGTTTGCTTGACCTGCACTTCCTTGAAAAATAGAATGAAAACTGACCTGAAAGTGGATGCCAAAAATAAACTTATGTCGAGTCCACAGTCCACAAAAAGCATGAAGTAGCTTTTTTCCCAAATAGCAAAAGAAGAAAAACCAAAACTCCTCACAATTTCTTTTGACTGTCAAAAAATATGCCAATGCCATAAAATTCCCGATCAAACCGCTTATTACTTGAGACTCGAGTGTTGTGGTGGGATGATGGAAGTTCAAGGTGGTGGGATGATGGAAGTTCAAGGTCTAAACTGACAACAGAATTTTTTTTTATATACTTGGAACGAAAACGAAAAACCGAAAGGATCCAACGAGAGAGCTTTGGCCCTTTTTTATCGGCTTTTATAACTTGATTTTACTGATAAGACCATTGTCAGGCTCATTTACGATGGGTGTTGTGGCCAGCCAGAACTAAAACACCACCATGATTGCGGCTTACCTTTATTGGCTGAAAACTCATTCCCCAGCAAATATTCATGAATTACACCTTTTTTCTCTATTCCCGGGCATATTTTTTATTCCCCCAGATAGAGTGTTGGGAAATAAAAGAAGTAAAATTAAAACAAAATATATAAGAAAATTATTTCGAAATATTTAAAATACACAGAACCATCATTTATTTTGGAAGTCCTGAATGTCCTGTTTGGAATTGGTAAGATGAAGCACTGAAATTTTTGAAACCTCCTGGAAGCTGGCACTTTAAATTTAACCAATCCAAACGCTTTTTACGGACTTTGGTCCTGAGTGGGAAAAACTAGAAAGTCTTTTATTTTTCAAAAGACTCGTTTATGAGTTTATTTCAGAGTTAAGCCTAAAACTGCTGAAGAAATTAGGTGTGAAGTTCTAGAAGAAATTGCAGATCTACGGTTTTAAAACTTAAACATATTTAAGAACTTTTCCTTAAAAATAGGTACTGCAACTTTTTAATTTCTTAATTTATTTATTTTTTTTTTTTTTTTTTTAATTTATTATTAACTTCCCAGAGGAAGTTATTGCAATGGGTCCGATTTTCTGAATCTCCAATTTTTGCATATCTCCATGTTTCGAGGACACTAGAATCCGAATCAAGCGTTTTTATGATGATATCTGTGTGTGTATGTATGTGTGTTCGTATGTGCGTATGTGCGTATGTGCGGACGTGCATTAGGTTTTTTCAGCTCAATCATCTCGCGAACCACTCATTGTATTATCATAAAATTGGTCTCATTCGACGCGGCATTGTGTTGTTAAAAAGGTGATTAGGTTTTGAGTGAAATCGACTCAGCGGTTTTTTTAATGGCAATCAAAAATCTAATACAATCCTAATATAATGAAAATTATGATAATTTCTGCAATAATTTCGACAATAATGCAAAAATCTAGTTAGTGTGAAAAAAAAAACAATATTCAGGAGTATCATAGACTATATTTGATTACTAGCTGACCCACCACACGCTGTTATGCCACATAAATGCTTATACATATTCAAATATGCTATTCCGATTAGAAAAATTCTTTCACTAATAGAAAACTACAATATTCAGGAGCAATAGGCTGTATTTTACTGTAGGAAGTAGTTGTACATGAGTCCACGAGTTGGTACGACCAACTTTTGACAGATGATGTAACTGTTATTCAATTGCGTGTACATTGTCAACTATACAACAAAAACAAGTAATGTTTTTACTTATTTCTCTACTCTGGGAAGTTATACGTGTGGACTACATGGGTCGCACTCATATTTATATAATTTAATTCCATTGCTGTGACCATATTTTTAGAACATTTTTGTTTAAAGAACTATAATTTTCGGTGTTCTTATGTTTTTATAGTTAAATCTCTTAATAATTAAAAATAATACCCTACCAAGTGTACAACGAAACAAATAACTTTGCATTCTCATAACAATATGTTTTACATTTTTGGATTTTTTTATAGATGTCATATCATCGTACTCGTACCTTACGAGTGCATAACTTCACAGGTCATAACTTCACATGGGTAACAATTTCACCTCTAGTGGGTTATAATTTCACTTTTTTCAGGTGAAGTTGTGTCCCGACTAAGGTAAGCAACAATTGCACCTGAAATTTGTGTGACATTATTTCCCACCTAATTTTATTTTACAACTCGGTTTTAGAATCGCGCGATTTTTTTGATTACTTTCTGAGTCTTGAAAACTGAATTTCCGAATGAAGAATAAAGGGCCTAAGAACTGATTTTCTAAATCAAGCATGTTAAAACATTTTGTGAGACCTAGTTATCTGGAAATTCAGTTTTCAAGACTCTGAAAATAATACAAAAATCGCGCCGGATTGAGTTGCCATGCCATATTTCAAAATACATATACTAATAATATAGGTATTTCACTTTTGAATTATAACATATGTCCATATTTTAATAAATGGCTATTTGTCGCTTTGGTAATGTGTCATTTGACCATATTTATATGGTCAAATGACGCTTTCTAAAAGTGACAAATGGCCAAATATTGGAATATGGTCAATTGACACATTTTCCAAGCGTCATTGGACCATATTTGGCACAGATTAAACACAAAATTTGAAAAATACCACCTTCGGCTACAAGCAATTGTTAATTGCACACTTCGCTCACGACAACCACGTTAGTAGAAATATATTAACTTACAATTTGTTCAAATCTAGATTTAGAAATCTTAAATAAGAGTCATTGATGATGTGAAATTTTGACCCATGTGAAGTTATGACCTCTGATGTAATGCACCCGCACCAAACCAGTTGCAGGACACTGCAGGATTATGTGAAAAATTTTGATATTTTGACGTCTATACCGGTAGTTTTGAAAAAATGCCTGGTCACAATTACTGCGTTCGTATTGCCATAAACCTGCATTGGTCGATCAATTTTTAGTTTTAATTCTTTTTGAAAAGCGTCTTGAATCGTTGCTTGTTTAGTTACACGGAATTTTCTGTATTTTTATATTTGCGCCATTCTTCAAGATACAATTTGTAGCAGATATTCAAGCATTCTTATATTTACATTCCAAATAATTTTCAATGTTGTTGAAATCCTAGGATGTTGCCTCATCCTTAAGCAGAATACCACACAGACTATAACATTATTTGCCATCAATCATTGAAACAATCAACTGATGATTGATTGCTTATTCACAATTTTAATTGTTAATTTTGTTAGCTGGAGTCATCAGACTCTTTTTCGAAGATCATTTTTATAGGCCTGCAATACCTAGGTAAAGACGGGCAAGGATTTTTCCAAAAAAAAAACCATTTGTAACTAGATTACTTTCTTATTGTGTCATACTGATCACGAAAGAACTTTGCTTCTATGAACAAAGATAAGGCTTGCCCAGGCGTTTACAAAGTTGTTGGGTGGCGACAAGTATTCTTCTGCACTTTGTTTGTTACCAACAAGTCGAAGATTTATATGAGCAGCAAAAACAAGATCTTCGGCTGAAGTATTTCGACGGCCAGCTACTCTTTCACGATTTCTTCTCTGTATTGATCAAAACTAGTCTGAACTGAGGTCTTTCAAGGGGTAGTAACATTTTTTTTTTTAATTAAACCCTTTCTTGGAGCCAATGCGATTCATTTTTATAAAACACTAATTTTTTTCGGTGACTGTTCTTCCACTTGGATCTTAGTTCAAAATCAAATTAGCTATTCTTTCTTTAGGTCTGGCAAATGATTTTTCAGGGCAGTTTGTTTTTCCAGTAAAAATAACTCAATATCTTCATAGAGTTCCTGCCTTTTGCAGAGGAAAAATTTAATTATGAAACCTTCACTATGGTAAAAATTGTTAATATTTTGCTTGCTTACTAACAGAACAAAATGAAAATAAAATATTTCACGCAAACAAGGTGATGGAACAATGGAATATAGAAAAAAACTACTACATCACGTGACAGAGTCAAAATCAGTAAATCCAAACAGTCATTTTTTTAAGATTAAGTGAATTATAAAAAAAAATCGACTTCTCGCCGGTTCAGCCAATGCAAGACCCCATAATCGCGTCGTCTTCAAATGATATTTGATTGCAATTCAATTAAGTTCTTTGGTCAAATGTGTATTGAATAAGCCCTCAAGATAGCGAACTCAAAATCATATCTATTTTGTCTGATCCAGGAGTGTCTCTATATTGAAATACCCGTTCAACCAAAAGGGTCATTACCCAGCATCTACACAACACATTAAATTAATTATATATCCACAAAGCTGGTGGATACCAAAGTTCTTATAAAATCCAACAGGACAAGGAACCAACTTCTATACAAAGCAAAATTTTGAGATACTGAGGCTATGACAATGAAACTCATCACCAGCAAAATATAATAATTAATTTTGTATCTCTTGTTGAAACCCTTTTTTCTATTATTAAAGTTAGAAGTCCTTGCTGCGCCAAGAAGTACTCAAAACACAATTCCTAATGGTTCACCAAGGGATTAGTTTAAAAATCTATCAAGGATTCTCGTTTGTTTTTAATTCATCTTTGTTGCATGCTGCACTCATTTCGTTCGCTTCTTTCAATCATGCTCGAATTCGATGTTTACAGAAGCTAAAGGAGCTTACATGCTTAAATACTAGGTATTACCGATAACTTTATTGTGTTGTCGTGCTATTTTAATCGTGCTGAAATTAAGAATGTGGGAGATTATTGGAAGAAGAGGAAGATTCAACTACTTTGGGATTGGCTGAACAAATGCTGTTTTCCAACTGTTCAGAACGAGCCCAGAAGAAAAGGATGGATGGAAAAGCTTACTCATGGGTTTTGTCAGCGAAAAAGAACACGTCTTCATAATAATAGCAGAGATACCATTCGGACCAGTGGATTTATGTATGTTAAGATCTTTTACGACTCTCGCCACAGCACGAGTGCGAAAGAAGATTTGTCCTAATGGAATCATTGATGCGCTCAAGAACTGGTGCAGTCATGACACTCTCTTGGAGCGAAGAGTAGGGACCGAGGAAGATGAAACATTTTTTGTATTTTTAACAAAAGACAAAAAATTCTTACGACTTTTCCGGAGTGAAAAAACTATCCCTAAACTAATGTCCAACATACTGATGTTGCATCAGAAAATCCTTAGCTAATCTTGTTTTTTAATTCATTTTCTCGTAAATTTTAATTTTCGGTTTTCCCAATCCGAAATAATTGCTTGCTATATAGATAAAAGCCAAGCATTTTCTTCCTCATGAACATCATTTGGTGCCTGCTAATATTAGACGAATACGAACTAGAAGCACAACCAAAAAAGGGACATCTCATCGCATCACGCTCTGTTTACGAAATAAAAACGATAGAATACGAATTTTTACAGTTCATAAATTTCATTTTTAATTTAAGATCTTTGTTTAAATTTGTTTTTATTGTCTCTTTTCGACGAAAACTTTTTTGTTTTAAAAAGAAACGAACATGAATTCATTAGCTTGGCAATAAAGACGGATAATGTCCTTGATTTTGTTTTAAGAATAAATGGAACTCTTTATACGGATGCGGAGTTTATTTTAGTACAAACATAGCTGCGCAAAGCAAATTGTATTCAAATTATCGTTTGGCTGGGTTGAATGAGAAGCTACATAAAAATTTGCAAAAAGGAATTATTATTCTTTCATTTGGAGCTTTTTTAACTTCTCAATGAAAATTACGAATGTAGCTAAATTTATTTAGACTGTTCATGTCGAAATATGATGTAATTTATTGTTTTTCTTGAATTTTGTGTATCTTAAGAGCTTTTTCTGAAGAAATTCCATTCATATTTTGTGTTCGTTTGAAAAATAAGTAATGAAATTTTATTGCTTGTGAAGGATAATTTATGTAGGTACAGGATTAAATTTATGATGAAGGTCGTTGAGGAAAATATTTTCTCATGAAATTATTTTACGCATGTATAATTTAAGTACGTATTGGAGTTTTCTTATGAAATATGTGTACTCGAAGTTGTGTTTATTGACTTCCCAGAGAAAGTTATTGTAATGAGTCCGATTTTGTGAATCTCCAATTTTTGCATATTTCCATGTTTCGAGGTAACTAGCATCCGAATCAACCCTTTTTATAATGATGTCTGTGTGTTTATGTAGTATATATGTATGTATGTTCGTATGTCCGATGTGCGTAACGTTGCATTGTAAAATCGTTCCTCGACCAAATCCTTAAATTCCTGGGGCGCATGGTATTGAGACAGGGGAAAAGCCCGATTTAACGGCAACGGGCTTTTTCTTGAGGGGATTTAACCTTTTTTTCTATTCTGGAAAGTTAGCTGTGTGGACCACAGGGGTCCCACTCATATTTTGTTAAAATTATATTGTAGTTTTGTTTGCGGTATCCAGAGACAACTTTCTGGCCTTACGGCTAGGAACTTCATGTATTTTACAGATTGGTAATAATAAAAGATGAGCACGACGTAAGCATGCGCCCATAAGGGTTTCTTAAGTTTATCAATGGAGCTTTTGCCGGTTCTCAACAAGGTTTCCCTTGGATATCAACGGAGCCCTCTCTGGCTTTCAACGGTGCTTCGAATGATTTTCAAAAAGCTTTCTCTTCGGTTTACAAACAGAGTTTCTTCCGGCTTTTAAAGGCGATTAACCGGTGTTTCAACAAGGTTTCATTTGGGTTATCAACGGAGCTTACACCGGCTATCAACGGTCCTTAGATCAGCTCTCATCAAGGTTTCCTTTGGTCCTCAATGGCTTTGAACCGATTTATCAATGGTGTTTCCTCTGGCTTTCAACTATTATTAACCAGTGTTTCAACGAACAGGTTGAAGGATCAAAGGACACGGTAGTTCACAGCCAAGTTCTAGCACTACTCCATTTTTACAGGATCGAACTCAAGCACATTGGGGTTACCCCCATAATTATTTAACCTATAGAGTGAGAAGCTTCAAATTTGAATTATGTATTAACTTCATGAAGACAAAGGCCCTGTAAGAACAAAAAATTGTAGAAACACGAAAATTACGAAAAATACGAAAATTTCAATTTGCTCATTCAGGGGGCGACGAAAATTTCAAAGTTTACTGTTCAAGTTTTAAAATGTTAATAATCACGCAGCAAACAAAAACTTACCAAGTGATCTTGTAAATTTTCATCCAAACTATATTTTCTATTTTCTTTTAATATTCTTGTTTCATCTTCTATGATTTAAAATATTTAATGCAACACTTTTACGTGTAAGAGATTAGCGTTCTCTTAGATCTCATTACTTTTGGTGACTGACTTTTTACACAGTGTTGTTCGCACATAAGAGAACTTGGCTCTTTTTTATATTTTCTGTTTTTGTTCTGATATACTTAAACTGAGTGACTGGTTTTCGTGTTTTTGAAGGTATGGGATGTTACCACTTCTCAACCTGATTTTGTAGTAGACGGTTCGCTCCCATATACACATTTCCTACAAAAAATCGTTGTGAACCTTATTTAATTGAGTTATTAGAATTCATACATTCATTCATTCTTTTCGAGACAATGCTGAAAATTCCAAAGAGAAAAGTACTGAACAGCGATTGTTGGATCAGTTATCAGTTTATCTGTTAATATTCATTCGCAATCATAACATTTTTCTTGAATATTTGAAGGCCATACACAGTTTTTAAGCGATACCAACTTGATACTTAAGTAGTTTCAGAAATCGAACATTGGTGAAACACTTAAAGTCATTTTAACACTCTCATTAATACTGTCATTAAAATTGATGAACCAGAGTATGTCTCTCAAATTCGTTCCTCATACTTCAAAGTTAAAAAAACACAAGAAGAACGAAAATCCTACCATTTTTTACGACTTTCCAATTCTTCCTTACCTCTCAATCTAGCAATACATAAACGTTCAAATCACATACCTATTCATGTTTTTGCTTGGGTGGAAAACGGTGATGGATCCTTTTAAAATGTGCTCCTAAGTTCTTTTTGTTTTATTTTCTTATTTCAATATCGAAACGGAACAGATATTATAGTGGCGACAACGCTATCCTTCGGACTCAAATTGAAAAATCAAAACAAGAACAATCCTCGCTTCAGCAAATCAACTGACAACTACTACTGCTGAGGGAAAATAACAATTTAATTGAATGGCCAATCTTTCAATTTTCCCAACTGATTTACCTTTCCATATCGAGTTTCGGTTCCAAGGGCTTTTGTTCCTGACAAGGTTAACAAAAAACTTGGATATTTTTCATCATACATTAGGTTTTGATTTGATCACAAAATGTCTACCTTAAATTGTTATTGAATACTCTCTCAGAGTTAAGTAAAACATTTGACATACAAAATAAACGACCCCAGAAGTTAACAGCAGAAGCTTTTTATATAAATCATACGTTGAAATTTCAATACGTATCAAAATTTATTTGTTTGTTTGTTTTTAGATCGGAAATAAATCAATCATCGTTTATTTTCCTACAGAAAGGATATAAACCCTAGCCAAAAGACAGACTGATATTGATATCCTTTGCCAGTGTTTCATAAAAAAAAAACAACACAAACAAACAGACAATAACTCAATGCTTCGTCATTTATTTATGGTCTTTGAAAGCCGAGTGAGAAATGTGTATATTCGATGTTTCGACAGGCAATAAGGTTCATGTCA
>CAKKXW010000001.1:82572496-82582811 GCA_920937365.1 Sphaerophoria rueppellii
TACCCTAAATTTTGATCTTAAAACAAAAATAAAAAAATTGGGATATGACTTTTTGCTCAAACCTCTAATTTTCAAATTTGAAGTCAATCGGACCAGTAGTGAAGCCTGTAGATGCCTGTAAACTTTCCGACAGACAGACAGACGGAATCGCCGGACCCACTTTTTTCGACTTCTCTATCATCGTAATATCATATCTCATCCTCATGTCAAATTTTTTTTTTACGAATTCAATACTTGCCATATATTCTATATGACGCAAGTAAAAATTAGTAAATCGGAAACTGATCTTTTAATTTAATGATGCGCATATTTCACTTCAGAACATCAGTTAAATGAGACGTCTATCACGAAGGAGTCTTGCGATCTATTTTATTTTTTTTTTTTGAAAAAAATATACAGGGTGATTCACGAGGCCCCATGTATGATAAGAAAATATGAGTGCAACCCAAGTAGAAAAATAAGTAAAAACATAAGTTGTTTTGCAAAATTTCTAGCCAATGCATACCGTTGTGGTTTTACAATGTACACGCACGTTGGTTTCCAAAGTCAAAAAATAAAACTGAAGTTTATTGAATAATTATGGCGCCATCTGTCAAAAGCTGGTCGAACCAATTCGTGAACTCATGCACAACTACTTTGCTCAGTAAAATACAGCCGTAATATAGGAATATTGTAGTTTTCTATTAGTGTATTTCCGAAGATTAACATCTATAAGGCAAAACAGTGTTTGGTGGGTCAGCTTGTAATAAAATGTAGTCTATGATACTGCTGAATATAGTTTTTTTTTTCACACTAACTATTCCTGAATATAACTGTATTTACCATGAACATTTCATTAATATCTTTTGGGCCGTTTAGGAGTCCATAACGGACATCCAAACAAACAAACATGGATTCATTTTTATATAAACTAATTTTCAATTGCTCATAACAAATTATTAACAAATAACGCATTTTATTAAATTGATAAATAAGATTTTTTACACTATTTTGTTGTAAGAATTGCTGAAATTATAATAATTTTCATTATATGTATTAGGGTTGTCTTGGATTTTTGATTGCCATTAAAGAACCGCTAAGCGGATTTCGGTCAAAACCTAATCAGCTCTTAACAATACAATACCGCGTCGAATGACAATACGAAGAGTGGCTCGTGAGATAAACGAGCCGGAAAAACGTAACGCAAATACGCACATACAAACATACGTACACACACAGACATCATCATAAAAACGGTTTCGAAAACATGGAGATATGCGAAAATTGGAGATAATCCAATACTTTTCTACTTTATTGAGTCTTCATTAAACTTCAAAAACAAAACAAATCGTAAAAGAAAGGTTTAAAAACAAAGTTTTCTAAAAAAATGTTTAATTAATTTTTCCGGTTTTCTGCTTTCAACAAAATATTAACAATGGAATTATTTTTTTGAAACAAAATTAGTACTTAATTACATATAATTTTGAAAAAGAAAATTAGTTCAAAAATGTTTGTTTTGTTATTTTTTTCAAAATTTTGAATTTGGTTTTTTTTTAACTATGCGTAAAACAATTTAACTTAAAAACAAAATGAAAAAAAAGTGTTTGCCTTTCCAGAAAGGTGTAGCACGATGTTGTTAACAAAGCCGTTGATTTTCAACATTTTTGTTTACAAAATAAGTCAATTTTTCAGAAATTGCCCCTCCCGGCTAAACGTGGAGGAATAGAACCCCCATACGATTTTCTCTTGTATCAACGCAACCTACACGATCTAGCTTTTTGGCACAATGCTCATGAATCACCGTGTATAAATGCGGCAACGGAAAAAAGTGCACAAGATAAAAGTATCAAAGAAAGAAAAGATCAGAGAATAAGACACGTTACTGGAAGTAAAGACTATGAACACGAACTACCTCTGATCAAAGATCTTTTTTTCGTCCAAAAACGACAATAAGGTATCCTATTAGATTTTGGATTAAGAATCTTCAAAGTATTCAAAAACTCCTAGGTACATAGTTGCCGAAGCAACAAGCCTCTTTGCTGTATAAAAACAGCACTTTCAGCAAATCTTATGAAATACGTCGTGATAAATATTTGTTTATTCGAATTTAAATAATTCAAATAAATTCAAAAATAAATTACATTTCTATTCCATATATTTGCACAGCCAACCTTAAATAAAATCGTTATTCGAGTTATTTTGAATTTTCAGTCGAATAAAAATAATCGTCATTTTAATTTTGAAGAGTGGCAGTAGTAGCAATATAGTAGTAGGTTTGAGAAATCATTCGAATGATTTCATAGTACTAAATCGAATGTCCGCGAACAGATGCCTGACTCGATTAAAATCGATTAAATCATTCGAATGCGTCCATCACTACTCGAAACGTTGGCGTTTTTGAATCTTTGATAACATTGGTCCTTCTGCAATTGAATTCATACTTGCTCAACTGAAAGATGAGTTGGATCCCGGCCCGTTTTTTTTTTTTTTTTTTCATTAAACTGTTCGATCAATCGCTAAACTCTTACGCATACTGAACATTTTCGAAATAATTTTACATTAAGTCCTTAATTTCCGTTGCTCAAACCCTATGTTAGCCACTTCGGGTGACCTTCAGGGTAGTATTTCAATAAGAATATTCTTCTTACAGAAAAATACACCTCAACTAGTGAAAAAGGAACTCAATTAATCCAAATATCTTAACATGTTCAAAACTCTTTGCATTCGTATTTTGTACGTTCTATAAATGACTATTTTACTACCGATAGCACTCATAGGCTGTGTATTCTGTATGTTCGATTTCAGAGAAGAATAAATGAAATTTCGGGAAGAGCAAGCGAAATCTTTTGTTAAAGTAAATGAAGAATTGTTAGAACTTTTTTTCAATTCTCATTGAAAGCATCAACTCACAAAATTGCCAATTTCGGTTTTCCGCAACATAAATTAATTTTCTGCCAGTGGCAGTCAGACTAAACCATCAAGCAAAAATTAACAGCCAAAATCATTGAAAATCGACCACCAGACGTGCCTTTTTTTACAATGCTTCATCCACAAATAAACGAGGAATTGGAATTTCTACTTGAACTGGCATTTTCGTCGTAGAACGTACATCGACCGACAATATTGCTGTACTTTTGAACGTTCGACAGTTTCACTGAAAACAGATAAAATGTCAAATTAGATTCTCTTTATTGAACTCACGTACATTAGAGCATATGGCACCTAGAACGAGGATAGGCGAAATCGATTTATTTCACTCTATTGTCAGATCAATGAGCGATAAGCGGGGCGGACGAGTATATTGGCAAATTTAAGCTTTTCAAAGAGATTTTTGCATACATATTCAGCACGCTTCGGAGCCAAGGCGCACGATAGGAAAGCTTCTTCAAACAATGAGGACATTCGCCTCGTTTCACATGCATGAAGTCATTTGCATGTAGTGTTAAAATGATTTCTATAATGCAATGCCAATTGGCAGTTCGGGGTTATAACCATAAAATTATGTTAAGCGGTGATGATGCTCCAGTTGAACCGCATACAGCGTAATGGACATTGATGTGTGCTTAAGTGAGGTTTTTGCATTTACGGTGAAGTTATAGAATGGTGGTATTTTTTTTTGGGGGGATGGAAGACCCTTGAAAAAAAACTAGCACGTATCTGCTTAACTTACTTAAATAAAATTCATAATTGACGATTCCAGTAAGACATTAGCTTTTATGGCATAATTATTTCAAAAGAAAACATTTGGTTTAGTTTTAACGTGAGCATGGAGATTCACGAATGGGTGGCACGGATTTGCTCATTTATTTCTTATTACTAGTAGATATGGAAGTAGTTATTTTTTGGAAACCGTTGGAACGTTTTTTTAATTAAATTAATTCCAAGTGGTTAGGTCATAGCTAAAGTTGCTTAAATTAAGCATCCTATTAATTCTCGATAGTTATGGTTTGTACAATTATGCTTGTCACCTTACTCTAATTGCAGTCCTTTTTCCATTGGAATTCCGCTGGATTCGCAATCTTCCATATCGAACTTTCGTAAAATTTTGTTTAAATATTGTCTTTAATTTAGTTTTATGTTCCCAAGTTCACGATTCTGATCGATTTGTATTCCAAGTAGCAAGTTTGCTTATCCCATATCGGTCATCTCAAATTCTTTTGAAGAAAAATTGCATTGAGCTTGTTCCTTTACATACAAACATTGATCAGACTGACATCTATGGAATCCTATCCGAATCATGAAACTATTTAATTTGTTATTCCAGGCGCGAGATGCTTGCTTTAAGTCGTAAATTGCTTCATCAAGCTTGCAAATTCGACCTGTTTCGTTAATTCCTTCTGGGACGCATGTAAATGTCCTCGGATAATGAACCATTTAAGAATGCACTCTAACATCCATCTGAGATCTGATGTATGTGAAGATCATATTGAGCTGCAATTGAGAGAAATATTTTCAAAGTTACTAACTTAGCAACCGGCGAATATGTTTCAAAATAGTCAAATCTTCTTCTTCTGCGTGAACCCACGTGCGACTAAACCAGCCTAATACAAGGCTAGTACATACATTTTATCGATACTATGGTAATTTTTTCGTTTTATATGGAATACAAACTTACTCGTTATAGCCTTGCGGTTCTTTGGCAAATCACACAAAGTCCATGTTTTATTATACATGTATAATAAGGATCGGTACTCATAGTATGCCTTTTTCTCATTGAGGCCAATCACCTCTTGCTTTTGGCTCAGCAATAGCATTTGGATTATCTTCAATGAATTGGCCAACAGCAAGTGTAAAATGAGAATTTTCGATGGATGATGAATTATAGCCAAATTTCCAAATCTGTTAGGTGGTTTATGAGAACGGTTGCTTCCAAGTGGTAAAGGTAATTCCTTGATTTCATCTTCGTATTCTTCATTATTTTCACCTTTTGATGTGCTGGTAGCCAATCCAAGTCAGGGCTGTGGATTGGATTCAAATTTCGATTTTTTGACGTCTTGAGTTTTTGATATGGGGCTTTGAACCCAGTCTGACCTTGGACTATGAAATACCTCTTTTTCATCATCATTACATGTGTTCATCTCAGGATTTTAAGGTACACTATAACTTACTCTGAATTCATTTGAGGTTTACTCTACACCGTTATCTGTCTTAAGTCTTGCAACTTTTTGGCCGTGTTATGCTTCAACAGAAGCAACAATCTCTTTAATTTATTCAAAACTTCAATTTTTCGCTGAATGCAAAAAATCATCCAAGCTCTTGAATAATAAACGAAACGAAATACCGACTTCCATCATAAGCCCACTAGGCAATATTTAATTTAATTTACTATTTAACGAGAATTACAAGATAAATTATTATTTGTTCAGCAAAAGTTTGTTTAATTTGATATGAATATGCATGAACTGAAACTCCAGCAAAATAAGAATTTCTGAATGAAAAACATTCAAATTAGTTTTACCCCAACCGAACACAATTTATGTAATGTGGTTTGGAAAAATATTAAATCGTGTGCACTCATCGGCTAAAATACAAAACTGCTATTCATTTCGTGTGGTAAATTTTTGTTAATTTTGGTCATTCGATTTGAAGTGTGAACAGAAATTTAAATAATTTTCATTCCCGTTTATTTTTTGTAATACCTCTTTTCTTGACCTTCTATAGGAACCTGTTGATACGATAACTATACAAAGGCGTAGGTGGTAGTAGAGTGGACGCAAACTTCGAAAATGGAACGATTGTGATAGCCAAAGTATGTGTTACGTTCCGCTTACTCAAGATGGAAGGAGAAGCACTGGCGCACAGTCAGTCGAGGAAAAATAACAGACCCAAAGTCATAGTCACACATTTTTTTAAACTATCACTTTTATCGTTATGGTATGCCTGTAAGAAAAAGTCTAAGTTAAAATTAATGAGTTTGAATAACATTTGAATGCATAAGTTAGCAACCCTCATGACTTCAATTAACTAGTTCAATTTATTTTCCAACGAAATAATGGAAAATATAATAACCAAATATAACTTTGTAGCTCAAAATTTGTTGCTGGAAATTGAAATCAATCATAAGCAATAACTCAGTAGAAATTTAGAAGGAAACGGCTACCACTTCCGCTTGAATAGAATTAATTGGAATTAAAAGCAAATTATGTGTACAAATTTCCAGATTGTTCTCTTCTCCCTTAAAATATTCGCTTCATTCAATTTTTCCAGTTAACTGAATTTTTGATTTTAATGTAACACAACGTTTTGAGTAAATACAGAAAAGCAAATTAGATTTTCTCAAAAATTATGAAGCATGAAATATCAAGAGCTTATTAACAAACAGATGAAAATGAACACGGTGACATCTTGTATTGCATCTGTTCACAATATATACATACATATAACACAAAAAACTGCAAAGGCAAATATTTTCATCTCCCAAGTCCCAACCCAATAGTTCAAGGAGAAATATTGTCGACCCAATAGGGCATTATATTTCCTTCCCTTCACCTGGATCCCAAAAGGAATTCCATTGACATCAAAATTAAATCACATATTGGCAGTTAGGAATTGGAAGAAAGAAGCAAACTCAATTACAAGGAATAAAGAAAGAAATTTTGCTTTGGTCTTTTATCAAAAAGCCACACGTTTAAGCTGAAGTGTTCAGGAATTTAATGGAAAGCTTATCCATTTGCCTACCTAAGCACCATCATAATTTGAGCTGTACCGCCCTTATACCAAATATAGATACTTCAAACAAGTTTTTTTTTCAAAATCTTTAAATTTTAAAACTTAACAGAACTACCGCATCCAACTCTTTACAGCAATAAATTCTGTAGAGCATAAGGACGAAACAGGAGTGCTATGTTACAAATATCCTAGGATGTCCTTAACCTGTGCATGTTATGATGTGACAATGACAAAGAAAATTTTTTCTCTAAATTTATTGCGAAACAAAAAGAATAAAAATACTAAAACTGTGTCAATTTGCTAGGTTAAATAAATCTCGGAAGAGGCACTACGGAAAGAAAAATATTCTCCACTCACTTTTTTGTCGCAAGAATTTAATGATGCATTTTCAATTGTTTGCCGTTTGAAATCACTGGAGTATACCCGCATCCGGTAGAGTAACGACATCAATGACAATATCTTTTTTCTTTTACTACAAGCTTAGCTGGTCGAGGAACACCACATGCAAAGAACACGAGACTAAAGCAAAACTCTTCTGACTGCAGGGTTTCTAGACTGTTGATATATTGGAGAAACATTTATGTGACACAACTGATGCAGCAGCATTGCCGGATTTTAGGTATAAGCAGAGAGGATCGGAAGTGTAAAGTGCAAGTAGCTGAAGTGGAACTAAATGGTGTTTTATGGAACTGAAAACAAAGGTGAAACACCGCAATGAGATTTGATAATAGTTTTGGAATGGAGAAAATTCAAGAGAGAAACATTGTGTGAGGCAAAACAAAGAAGATGAACTTCCTTGAAGAAGGCCTTCCTTGTCCTTTTACGAATTGTGTTTAGTGAAACAATTGACAAATATTGAACATTTCCAAGGTTTTTCACATTTTTATTTTGAATAAAATAAATTAGATTGAAATCTCAATAATTGAAAACAAATGAAAATATTGTTTTAACTAATGGTACTTCGTTCAACGAGCTTCAACGTGGCTACTTCTCGGTTTTTAATAGATTTGCCGAAAACGGTTTCAACGCAGGATAACGTGGCGATCTCGTTTTGGCAGTCTGTCGATGCAGCGAAGTAACTGAGACAGTAGACATGTCAAAAAATTACATTGGACATAACATACTACATAAAATTTCTTGCATAAGAAAGTTGTGCTACGGGAGACTACTTTGACGCAGTTTAAACGCAATCCGAAGGAGTTTCTGAGTCGTTTGATAGTTGAAGAAACATGAATTCCCTGGTATACACCAAACTCATAGATGTAGTGTAAGATTCTATTAAATTCTTTTTTGACAACACGTTTTACAACATTATTTTATGAATAAATACTGGGTCCTACACTTTCCGACAACCATATAAGAAAATAAAAACAATTTCTTACAAAAAAAATATTTGAAAAAGATAAATGTTTACATATAGAAAATATATGTGTTAACATAAAACAAACACCAAAGGTATTCTTACCGAGAATTTTCTTTGAACATACTGCTCGACAGTTTCTTAATGCTATCCTTTTATAACATTGCGATTCTCAATTATTTCTTTTCATTTCACAGTCAATTGATTTCCGTTTTGGAATGTTTCACCACAAGTATTCGATTAGTTTGCCATAATGGAAAACAAATAATATTGGGTAACTTCCAGTTGAGTAGTCTTTCCTTCTTTACAGTTACAATATAAAACGTGAGTTAGTAGAATAGGCCTCAGTTTTGTAGGTAAGGTATAAAAGGCCTTCCTCAGAAGGACCAAGGACATGGCCGTTAAAATAATTGGCATCATCTTTTATTTCTATTTGTTTTGCAGTGTGAACGTTTATGCTGGCCTAAACATGTCCATTGAGTAAATCTTAACACCACACTTGACTTCTGCTTCTCACATTTTGTGGAAAACGGAGTGAAATATGGTTGTTAATGCTTTTCCATTTGTAGTTTATTGATATTATTATAGGTGTTGGTTTTATTATATTGACCTATCGTTTGTGTAATTGTTTAATGTCAGTTTGATTGTTGAAATGCTGGGCTGTGGAGATTTTCGTCAAGTTCACTATTTTTATTTTATAAGAAGTTATCATAGAAAAATGTTGTTTAAATGGAATGCAAATATTATTCTTTTAATAAAATTGGTCCAAACATTTTGAATACAGTAAACGAATACTTAAGAAGGTAACGTTTCCCTTTACGACTTTCTTTCTAGAGAACTGAAAACTAAGAAAATGCCGTCGCAACGCAATGTTATTGAATTAAATATCCTCTTATATGACCATGTTTTATGCATGCACTAAAAGAATTTTGACAACATGTGCCATGCGTTCTCTTTCTGTCTCCACAAATAGTAATTGAATTGAGTTGAGCAAGCTTGTCAGAATATAAAAAAGAAAAAAGTATATAGAACAATTTTTTTTGTGCCTTTGCGTGATGCTATAAGAATTTTGTGATGTTCTTCTGCTGCTTCATCACGTGCTTACCATCATTAAGTTCATGGAAATCCTAGCAATAAGTTTGGGCTCATTTATTCCCATTTCTGTTTTCCTTTTTTCTTATATACATCGTTTACAGAAAAAAGGAAAATAAAACTATAAAATTTGAGTTGCACATCATTTAGTTTGAGTTTCGTTCGTTGTCGGTTCAAAAAAAAGTTAGGAGGGCTGTTACCACTTTTGTGGGAACATTATAATTTTTTTTTTGAAGATTGTATTATGGAAATCAAATGGCAGGAAGTGTCGTATACTGCATGGTTATGGGTTGTATTTTGGGTTTCGACCTAGAAATGTGCTGTGTTTGGGGGGTTATAAATGGGTAGAGGCGTTTTTGTTTCGTTTTTCTTGAGAAAAAAAAAAAAAAACATTTCGCTCTGACATATTTTGAATCTTAATAAACAAAAAACAACAAAATGTTTTCACTATGAGATATCTTGCAGGGTACATGAACAGAACATCTTTAATTTAACCCATCGGACCTTTTACTTTAAGCCAACAACCTTCATAAATTGAGTAAATAAAGTTATTGTTTTCTATTCCGTCGAGTTTATCTTTTTCAATCATGTATCTCGCGTATGGTAGAAATTTTTGTTGCTAGAATATAGGGAAATAATAAAAAATGTTAAATTATTAAACTAGCAACCTTGGTTATATGTATTTTGCTACTTCTTGTACAGTTACATTTACATTTGTTTTATTTATTTTTGAAAATCTTCACGATTGTAACATTAAATTTATCTAATAATACAAAATAAAACAAACCGACGAAAGAATCACATTAATCAAAGTGAAACAAGGCCACATCGTTATTATGTAACTTGTTGTCATTTTCCCACTTACTCTTCGCTTGACCAAAACAAAATCACAAGAAAAAATGTGCACGACTGGGTCGTACGAACTTGCTCCTGCATGCTAAAACTAAATATTTATGATTACTTAAATTGCAAAAGGTAGTGTTTAAATAAGAGATATACTTTAAGCAATTCTGATTACACTCTTACTTACAGCTAACACTTAAACTCAACAAAAAAAAATATATAAAAATAATTAGAATTAATTAAAAAATTAAAATTTGGAAATGTACCTCGTATATACATTTCATTCCAAAAATTTAAATGCCGAACAAATTCAAACCTTATACCAGTTCGCTTCTCATTCACCCTTTTACTGTTGTTCAATGTATTATTGCT
>CAKKXW010000001.1:82668471-82680780 GCA_920937365.1 Sphaerophoria rueppellii
CGAACTTTACGGGTTGTACAACGACATGGACCTAGCCAGAAGGGTCAAGGTCCAGAGACTCAGATGGCTCGGTCATTTAGAGCGAATGGACACCAATGCTCCGGCCCGGAAAGCCTTCGACACTATTCCCGAGGGACGTAGGAGGAGAGGAAGACCGCGACTCAGGTGGCGCACTCAAGTGGAAGAGGACCTCAATCAACTCGGAGTGCAAAACTGGAGACGACTAGCCAAGGATCGAGCTAGCTGGCGGAGCCTGTTGATTGAGGCCCAAGTCCACAACGGACTGTAGCGCCACCTTAAGTAAGTAAGTAAGTAAGATGTCTCATCACTGTAGAAAAAAATGAATCATTTTTTCCCCTTAACAGACAAAGCCTTAACAGACAAGGAGCTTTCGGGAGATTTTGTATGCATTAAGTGAATGTGTTAAAGCTTTTGGAAAAAAGCTTTTTTTTGCTAGCTTTCAGTTTCATATATCATTTCTCGCCATAAGGGGGAGACATCTGTATAAATTTATATCTGTGGTGATAGTATAGTCATGATAATTAAAAGTATCTTGTGCTCTATTACTTTTAATTAAACAGACAATGCATTTCTGTGTTGAGACGCTTGCTTTTATCATAGAATCAGCCGCTCCGGTCTCTCTAACTCATTGCCTAAGATAAAGTTCTTAATTACAATGTTTTTGAAACATATTCAGTTTTTTTTTTTAAAACTGGCACTCTTTATTGGCGCTCTGGTTTCACGACTAACTCTACTCTTTCCTCTCTATCCAGCTGTTTGAAGGGGAGTCTCAGCTCTGACGGGGTTGATGGTGTTTTCATTGCTCAGGGAAGGAGTATTAGTTTAAGTTTACGAAACGGGTGTATAGTGTGATCTTTTCGCATTCCCTCCTCTGGACACCATTCTTGAACTAGAATGTGATCCGAGTCGATGTTAGCATTTCAATACAATTGTATTGCGATTAGATTCGAGCAGTGGGTAAAAATTATTTAAATTAGTAAAATTTGCATTAGTCACAGAACCTGTCCTAGTTCTTTGGTATCTGACTCGTAGTTCATTTTAATTAGTGTTGTCATATCCTCCCGAGCTATCCTTGCGTTGAAAAAATCTGTTACTATTTTAACGTTTCAGCGTTTGGAAGGTCGATCTTCCTAGTAGTTCGTGTAAGACATTTTTTTTTTTGCTAAAGGTCGGTAGACGCTTATGAGGCTGATTTTTTTGTAAACAGCCATGAATCGTTCATAGTCGATTATCTATTAGAGCCATTGTAGATTTTCCTTTTTCTCTTAGCGCACCCGAACATCTTGGGTCCCAGAAGACTACTGTACTAACTGCGACATTTTGTTTTCTCCAAGACTCCATTTTATGGCCACAATATTTCTTATGAAAAGCTGTAGGCTATGTCATTGCATTTACTAACTACTACACATACATTGATCACACATTAAATATTTTATCGTATTCGTAGGTATAATTGTTTCCATAGTAAGGTTACTAGCCTAAGGCCCAACCTAGCTTCTCAAGGACTATCCTCTGGCCCTATTAGACGTATCACCAGAATCAGTTCCCAGCAGCCACCCCAAAAAAGTTCTTTAAGTAAAACATTATAAAAAAAAGTAAAAATCAAGTCATGTTCCAAAAAACAAAACATAAGTTTTCTCTTCAAGGATATCAAACGAAAAGTGTGTACAGAAAATCGTTATCATGTTTAACGACTCCGAAATGAGCCAATGCTCTCACGAAATTTTAAAACTTAAGCTTGAAAAATAACTTAATTTTGTTCTGAGAACGTGAAAATTTGAAGTTAATCAAGGGTGTTTTTTTTTTTTTCAATAAAAATGAAAATATGGTTATGTAGCCCTTTGCATTTTTTTTTCAAACGTTAACACATACCTACCTAGTTCAACTTTAATATATCTGAAAATTTCAAACTAAGTAAATTTTAATTTAAAACGCTGCAAGCACATTTTCACCAACTATTACAAATATAGAGACAAAATTTGACCTTCAGATTCAGTTTTTCATTTCGTTTGAAAGAAAAAGCATCTACAAGGTAAAGGTAATAGACAAGAGGATTTCGCTTAACTCAAAGCGTTTATTCTATAAGCCAACATGACGAAGAAAATTGTTTCTATTAAGAAAGTGTTACAGTTTAATAAAAAGAGATAAATCTCGTAGAAACCATGGACGTTTTCCCCATCCGCTTGCCGCTTGTATCCGCTTCTGCTGTTGCAGAAGAAGAACAAATAAGAAAAATGAAACACTCTTTTTTTTTGTTAGAGCAATAATCAAGGATGCTTCTAGTCGTTGAAGGAAAAGAGGATATTAAAAAACCAAAAGCCGTTTTGTAGACTGATTTCCATTTTTTCACTGTTACTTTTTTGTGTTCTTCATCTTCATGCAGTGAAAACAACTTTTTAAGTTTTATCTTAAATTGAATGCCGAAGGTTTTATCGATGCAACCCTAACCACACTTCGTTTCAATTTTTGTTTTCTTGTTTTAAAATAAACAAGAGCATCGGTTAGCTCTGAAAAGGAAAGAAAAGAAACAGCGATTCGATGCTTATAAATAAGTTGTATGCTTTGCCTTCAACGCTGTAAAATTGAGAGGTATTGCAAAACTTGGCCACTTAGAAGTTGAGAGAAAAGATAATAATTTATAACTAGGTATGCAAATTGTTTTCGAAAATGAATCTTCATTAATTTCTTTTGAATGATTTTTTTATTTTTATTTGAGTAAAAGAACTTAACAAACAGTTCGTAAGTTCTGTTTCTGACACAAATAAAAGTGCAGCGTTTGACACAAACTTTAAAAGAAGTAATGAGCTTCCACTAGGTTTCAGTTTTAAAAGAGTTTTTGAAGTTGAGGTATTTAAGGACATTAAATTGGACGCTATTGGACTAGACAATATGCATCCTAAGTTTGTAAATATTATTTTAACTTTCTCTTTTCTTTACACACATTTTTAATTCAATCCTAACAAAGTCCTGTTACTCGGCATTATGGAAAGCTTTAAAAATATTGCCAATTCTAAAAAAGTCACATTCGCAACAAAAAGAATACTGACCAATTCTATCCTACCGTTCATCTGGAAAGCATTCGAAAAGATCACTAGTCAGCTGATAACACCAAATTTGGAAACACAGCAGTTAATTATACCGATGTAATCTGGCTTTAGACCAAAACACAGTTGTACGACTGCGCTTCTTAAAATACAAGACGACGTATGGCAGCAAATCGATAATAATTAAGTTCTCCTTTATTTATCGACACTGTTTCACATACAATTCTTTTGAAAAAAACTGAACCCTTTCTTTTCCTTTGAAAACTTAAGGGCTAACTATAATGAGCGGAAGCAAACGGAAGCTAATGTCAGAACCGAACGAAACGCTCCCTTCCGAACTGCCATGTGAACAATTTGACTTTACCCATAATGAACGGATGTGTAAGGAAGTATCATTCAAAAACAAATGTATGTACATATTTTGTTTTCAATAAATTTGTGAATTTCGGTTGCCATGCAACAAACAAGCAATTTCAAGAAATAAATTACCTGAAATCAACAACAAATCGAATTCCTCTTCAGAAAAAACTGTCAAAGGAGAACCGGCAAAAATGTATGAAAGCTGGCCTAGGAACCAATAACGACATGATATATATCAATTGAAAGGTTTTTTGTCTACTTTAACATTTACTTGGCAGTAAGTCCCAAATCACTGTGGGGAAAAAGTTATCGCACTAAGATTTAAAAGAAGTTTTGTTCTGCTTTCTTTGTAAAGCTTTTCTATTACGATGAAAACAAGAAAACTCTTATTTTTTTGTGAATGACTTAATTGTCCAATAACTTTTTCCCCACAGTGATTTGGGACTTCTCGTCCAAACGAAAGATAAAGTACACAAAAAAACCTTTCAATTGATATACATCTTGTCGTTATTGGTTCCAAGGTCAAGATGAAAACAAGAAAACACTTATTGCTTGTGAATCACTTTATTATGCAATAACTTTTTCCACACAGCGATTTGGGACTTACTGCCATAGCAAATGTTAAAGTAGACAAAAAAACCTTTCCATTGATATATATCATGTCGTCATTGGTTCCTAGGCCAAAATGCCGGTTCTCCTTTTCGTCCGCTCTGTTGCGTCATTATAGTTAGCCCTTTAGATACTGAGTTTGAGTTATGAGAGATAAAGCTAAAGGGCTAACTATAATGAGCGGAATAGAGCGGACGGAGCCGTCCGTAACTGAGCGATTACAAGGAATTCGTATATTGTGGCCTAAATAGCGGTTTGCTCCGTTTCGTCAATTTTCGTTCAGTTTTGCTTACGGACGTAAACCTTTGTATATGGAATTTATAGTATTTGCAGCCTCGTGAATCAACGACAGCGACGTCCGGAACGCGATACAGAACTAAAATCTTGTATATAGAAAAACTGACAGCGCCAAGACGGGACGACTGTCCGACCAAAAATTCTCGAGGGTGAAAATACTATAAATTCCATATACAAAGCGTAAACTGCGCTTCTCTTCGCTTTTTACGTACGAAAATTTGACAGCTGCCTGGTTTTGTTGATTTTTCTGAAGAGGAATTCGATTTGTTGTTGATTTCAGGTAATTAATTTTTTGAAATTGCTTGTTTGTTGCATGGCAACCGAAATTCACAAATTATTGAAAACAAAATACATATATTTGTTTTTGAATGATACTTCCGTACACAACCATTCATTATGGGTAAAGTGTTCACATGGCAGTTCGGAAGGGAGCGTTTCGTTCGCTCATTATAGTCATCGAACTGAGGCCGTATGTCGTATGTGCTAACTGGCTGTCTGATTTCCTTACTACCCCTAATGGTGTGCCCCACTAGGACCACTCCTATTCACACTTTTCAATAATGACCTTTCATCTTTGGTACTCAACCATTACAAAATTCATATGAATACTCTCGACGTTCAAATTCACTTGAGCTAGAAAATTGGCATGGTTGAAGACGTAACTGCAAGAATAAATGAAGATATGAAGTGTATTAGCCAGTGGTCCATTTGTCCTAAGAAGTGCCAGTCAATTGTTATTAGTAACACTGCCAATTGTTATCAGTAATACTGCAACTGATAGTTCTTGTTTCCCCTTGTATTGAACTTGAGGTTAAAATGTTGAGTCACGTTCGAGCATTTTAGAATCTTGGGTTTGTTTTTAACCAGAAACTTGTATGGGACGATCACTTGACTTGTGCTGTTGGTCAAATTTATGCTACTTTGCAGGTTTTATATATATCGGCCAGGCTTCTTCCACTTTCAACAAAAACGACTATTGCGAAAACTCTTGTCCTACCAACACTTTTCTATGATCGAAGCGCCATAATAATAACAAATAAACGAAAACTTCAAGTCGCGTTTTATGATGTTGTTCGTTTTATTTATGAATTGCGTCGTTTTTATCATGTTTCGGTACAAGAAGGTAGTGTTTTCAACATGCCCTTCAACTGTAATAACTGCGTTAACTATCAAACCTTCAGACATATTCATACTAGATCTTCTGAATATCCATACGAAAAGCTTAGGTTTCCAGTATCACAAAGAAGTAATATTCTAATTGTCCCAATTTCCAAATTCAGAAACTCAAAACATCAGTTCTTTGTACACGCTGTAGCCCTTCGCAACTCCTTGCCTGCTAACCTGAGGGAGATAGATAGCAGCACTCGCTTTGAGAACTCTTTAAAGAACTTATACAAATGCTGAAAATTTTTCCAAAATAAAAATCATTTGTCTTAGACTTTAAAAATTTGTATTATTTTATTTTTTTTAATTTCCTTATTGTTTTTAATGTATACATAAAGGATCATGTGATCATGTCATCATGATCACTTATCTTAAAAACTTATTTCTTAACTTCAAGCCAAATTGTAATTCTAGCATATAATTTGATTCCTCTTTTAATTCTGCCAAATTTGATTAAATTTAAATATGAAGATAATAAGTGTTAAAAATACACACTATATCTTAAAATGTGTAATGATTATAAATAAAGAATCAATGAAGATTAAACAAATTTGAAATAAAGTTAAATTTTTATTTTCTAACTACGCATTTCCTAAAATCTTTTATGGAAAAAACGTCAAAGAAGACTTCAACACTCTCTTAACGATAACTCTTAAACTATTTTTATTTTGAATTTCTCTTGACCCCAGGAAAAACCTCATTACGGAATTGCGAACACCTTTTGCTTCTCACCTCGTTGAGTTTTCGCAGTAATGGCTCGTTTTTCCTTGACCAAACCCAGATCCAAGCTCGCACATGGTTTGGTTTTCTTGACGTTTTTTACTAACTGTAAATTGAAACTTGAACATAAAAAAGTTGCTCGTACACATTCGAATTCCAAAGGTTAAACGTGTTAAGCAAAGGAAAGTTATTAAGCATTTAAGTTTTACATGAGTCTGGTAATTATTATTTGCTTAGCTTTTGTGTAATCCATTTCAACACTCTTTTTGTGAAATGTTACAACCATTTGCTAGGACGATAATGGTGTGCAGTGAACGGAAGTCAGTTGGTTTTCTTTCAGTGCTACTTGTTCAAGTTTAATACCAAATTCAGTATTAAACTTGAACAAGTAGCAGTTTTTCTTAGTCATGTAATAAAAAGGCACTTTTTTTGCGGTACACATTACCCGCCCTAGAAAACCCGAAGGGATATAAATAAATATCAAACGAAAGCATCTTTTGTGAAGATGTGCAGTGACCTTTTATTGTTTTAATATTCTGTACCGAAATCATTTAAGACAATTATTAATTAAAAGATGAAAAGACAGGTTATTAGAACAAAAACAGTTGGATATGTCATATCGCAATGGTACCAAGCAGATTTTGTGTGCACTGTGCAGGGTGTCTTTAAGAAACAAAAATGTCATAAAGAATTAAGATGGGTTCACTGTGGTGTTCCATATTACACCGCCAATACGTTAGACAGAAGTTCTAGAATGTGAAAATGAACTCGCTTAAATAAATTGGCGATTGAAATTCAAGAGCTGGGTCGAGTTTTTAAGAGTTATATTTTACTATTTTTGGCAATGTAGTTTATTGCTTACACAGTACCTTTTTTAAAGAATAAATTTGTTGTGGTGGCAAATGGTGATAATTTATGACAAACTAACGACAGATAGTGAAGCTCGTTTTATTTACATATTTTGTGTCTCTATGTCCTCAGTTGCTTTAAACCCATAAAATATAAATATAGTCCAAAATGCGTATATCCAATTTATAATGTAGAGTTTTTCCATAATGACTTGTCATGACAAACCAGTTAGAAAAGTGTCACACGAAGTCTGCAATAATAGCCTATTGAAAATCAAAAATCAAACCTCATGATGAATCACCTCTTGCCCAAGGAATTCAATACGATTATGAAAAACTAATTTTATTTTTTTTTTTTATTTCATAATCTAATCATAAACACTTCTACTTATGCAAACTTAAAATTGATCCTGTCTTCTCTTTATTACAGAGATGGCACTCTTACTACCGGCAGATCTTTCAAAGAATAACAATTTTAATGACAGCAGCGCTACTAGACGGAATCTGCGACTTCGCTACAGGGCTACATTCAAGCACAATAGAGACCACGAGTGAGTAAATTTCAGCATACATAATTTCATAATGTGTTTTTTTAATGCTTAAAAAAGTACGCAACCGTCCATTTTATTATTTCACACAAAATATTCATTTCTTAGGTTTTTTTTTTTTGTTCAAGTCAAATCTACATCAGGAAATTAATTTTTTTTAGACAAAACAGAATTTAAAAAAAAAACACCCCATGGATGTAATTTCATTTTTCGACTTCGTGCTTAGTATTTTTTTCCCTACCTCACCTCTTGTGAGCGTTGGCTTGGCATAGCTTGTTGCAAAGATAAACTTGAATAAAGGCAAGATAATCTACCCCTCAATCTTTTTGTTATGATATAAAATGTAACAACCGCCTGATTTGCATACGACATTAATACAGCAGTGATGTTACAGTGGGAGATTGAAATTTCGTGTAACGTTAAATGTATTATTAAATTTGATGATTTTTACCAAAAATTATAAGATAGTAACAGAAATTGAACGATTGACTGGAGCTGCGTTGGGCTCCACTTAAAATATGACACAAAAGAAGCATTTGATTAAGTCTTAGTTAATTTGTTTTGTCATCAGAACCTTAGCATTTGAATATTCTTGTGGATGTTTGCTTTAGAGCCGATTTTTCAATCATCGAATAAAAAAAAAAAAAAAAAAAAGAGGGAAATAAACTTATCTGAATATTCATCGGTCGAATAAATTAGAGCGTTTTTTGTCAGATAAAGTCTATCTGATGATTCAAAAATCCAATATTTTGTTATTAGTCGAATAAACACTATTTGCCTGTTTATCTGACGATTGAAAAATCGGCTCTTAAGTGAATAATAACTGTACTTATTTATTGATTGAATTAGGTACATCTAAATGCTTATAAAATTCACACAATAATTTTTTAAGGTGAAGGGTGCATTGACAAATATTAAGGGGTACAGTAGTGCCCAGCCAAGTTCTCTATAGCAACTTTGGCACTACACCCTTATTTACAGGAAATAACTCAGGGCATTTTCCACACCCTTATAACTTCTATACCGAAGAAGCCAAAAGTTTTAAACTCACATTATTTTTTAACTTAGTCAAGAAGAAACACCTCAGTACATTTCAAATGTTAAGCATAAGTAGTTTCTAAGATACAATGTTACAAAAATCACAAAAACCGTAACTGACTGACTTACTGATTCACTCGTTCACTGCCAAATTTCATAATTCTACTGTACTCCAAAGTGCTCCATATAATTTATACTAATAATGAAAAAGTAGGCGGCTATCACGCCCCCTGGCTAAAAAATTTCAAATTATCGATTTTTTTCTTTATGTACTTCATGACCTATCACTGTGCCAAATTTCTTTAATCAACGGCACTCCAAAGTGCTCCATATAATTTAAACTAATAATTTGAAAGTAGGCGGCTACTACGCCTCCTAATTTAAATATTTCAAATTTTCGATTTTTTCCTTTGTATGTACTACATGACCTATCACTGTGCCAAATTTCAAGTTTCTAGGGCAACGGAAAGTGCTTCATAATTTTGATGATCTGTCAGTGAGTGAGTGAATTAGTGAGTGAGTCAGTCAGTCAGTTACGGTTTCCGTGATTTTTGTAACATTGTATCTTAGAAACTACTAATGCCTAATACCTGAACTTTACTGAGGTGCTTCTTCTTGACTAGCTTAACAAATGATGTGGCTTCTTTGGTAGAGAAGTTAGAGAAAAGTGGAAAATGCCCTGAGTTGTTTCCTGTTAATAAGGGTGTAGTGCCAAAGTTGCTAGAGAACTTGGCTGGGCACTATGATGCCCCTTGATTCTTCGTTTTGATTAAACTGAAAACTGTTATCTTTCTTTCCATACAGACATTCTTGTTCTCCACAAAGACTATTAAATTTTGTTAATAAAGTGAAATAAATTTGTTTTCTAATAAGAAAAATGTAGTTTAAAACTAATTTCAATATTGGTATTAACGACACAACTCGAAATAATCTTTTTCTTGAACGAAATCCAGTTTGGGCAAAACAACATATCTCACTAAAAATAAATAAACAAGTTTAAATATTAATTTTTTTGTATTTTATTCGTGTAAATATTATTATTTGAAACAAAATTGCATCCAAAAAAATATTTATTTAATAAAACTGGATTTGGAGGAATTTTTTTAACTTTGAAACGCATTTATCTCAAAACGATGATTTTTGACTTATGTTGTTATGACCAAACTCCATAGATTTATCGACTAATTTTCATCCATGAACAAATACATGTCAATTTGCTTTCAAACCTACACAGTTTGCATTCTCGTTTCTCTGTTCCACAAGCCTCCATTTAGTTAATGATATTTTATAGAGCATAAGCTCTTTTGATAGCTGTGACTCCGACTCTGATGAGGAATGAGTGGTTGTTTGGTATACGGGTCGGGTTTGGTTTCAACAAATTTTAAATTAGTGCATGCGACAGTAATTGTCAGGTCTTTTAATTATTTCGAGTTTCCATCATCTTCCTTCAACTTCCTTCAAGAGGAGGGCCTTTCTCGTCTTGAATGCTCATTAGAATGGCAATCAACGATTTTGCAGTTTGTTTGTAAATTTTGGATGGTTACTTTTTGATGATTGCTATACATGTCATGATACGCTTCCATCCCAGTGTGGGATTGACGAAGGTTGATTGTCGCATTGAGGCCCACATAATCCTATGTTACGAACTACTTATTCTTCACTGAAAAAATAAACGGTCGTTAATATAAGAAACGACGTTTATTGACTTGTTATTTATTGTCACAATAAATTTTTTCTTGTCACAATAAACGGTTTGTTAAAAAAAATGTCAGCGTTTTATAATCGTTTGTTAATACTATTAACGACCGTTTATTAAATCTAAACTAATATATAAAGTAAGACTTTTGTTTGTTTGTCGGTTGTATGTTTGTAGTCGATAAACTTACAAACAAACAAAAATCTCACTTTACAAATAATGGACAATTGTTCTTCTATGCACTGATTGTGCAGTAGGAGGTTCTGAAAAGAAAAGAAATAATTATTAAGAGCAAAAAACATTGATTTCAATTTACTTACTCGAAAATTTTGTTTTTAAATTCAGGAAACTGACAGCCGACATCAGTTTTTTGAAATGTCTCTCCAATTTTCATTTCATTTTATTTCATTTCAATTCCTATTCATTCTTTTGTATTATATTTAAGGCTGAACTCCTACTTAAGCTTTTGCTCCAAGAAAATGTTTACACGCGAATTCTTGGGTTAGGAACAGAAACATCCCAGCTTTCAACATGCATTAGAATGGATTTGTTACAATGAGTGCGTTCAGTGGCAGTCTAGCATGTGTTGATTTGCTTTATTTGGCGGACGAACAGTCATATGGTTTTGGCAAATGAGTTTTCTGCCCCAGAGGAAATCCTAATCGCCTTTTGGTGGTTCAGTTAGTTTGTACAAGAGATCTGTATCCGTATGTGGCCGGGTCATGAGATCTGTTGACGACATTTCTTTCTCATTCGATATATCTATGCCGCTCTCTGTCTGGTTTGTGATATTTCCCAGATTCAATCGCATGATAAATCTAGTTTATTAAAGTGTAATCCCATTTGCAAACGGGCTCGCACACGCATCACCGAATTGTCAGATTTTTGCTGGGGAATTTTGTGCTTGACAGTTTTTAGCTATGTCACGCTCGCATTCTAGATGTAGTTTGACATTTGCGGATAATTTATGACAGCGACATCAGCTTGTGAAACTTTTAGTCGAGAACAAGTTTCAATTATGTAACGATAACTTTCAACTAGTCGTACATGAATTTATGTTTGCATAGATCGTAGGTTGAAAGAAACTAAGAGCGTGCGGGCGGCCGGCGCACAGTGGTTTCAAAGTGGAAAAAAACCCCAAAATTGAAATATTTTTTTCAGCAATTCCGATCTTATTTTTCGATTGTATATACATACAAGTACAAAATAAAAAACAAACTGTATTTTTTTCTCATCCAGATTCCCAATACCGTCAATTCAAAGTTGAGTCTCTTAACGTTTTCAGAATTTCGGAGAAAATGGAACCAGATTTTATGTGTCATTCTTTTGAATGAGAACCAATTTTAGGCAAACAAAAAATGATTTTTATGTTGAATAGACTATTTTGCATTCATAATCCGTTCAATGCTTAGAAATTCGAAATTTCATAAACAAAAATGATAGCTTCTAATCAAGGTACTTCAAAAATAAGGTTAAAAAGTTTTTCGTTGGACATTTTTTTATAGAGCTAAGTGTTGCTAACTTTCGGCACTTATATTTTTGTTTTCCTTATTTAATAATTTAACAACCCTGTTAAAACTAACGGTCACTTTAAGTCACTTTGATCGTGAGAACCTTTTGAGTGCAGAAACAAAAGATTTTGAGAGAACATAAAATTTTGATTTTTGCATTTAAAGTTCTTTGTTTTACAGTTATCTTTGTTGCAACAAAAATGAATATCATAAAAACATCATTGCAGTTTCTCATTCGATTTACTTTTGTTCATACCTACCAAAAAAGTCTAAATATGAATAAATTTGTGATTTCTAAAAAAGAATTATGCGAATTCTTTTTTCAACAAAATATAAACTCACTTGAAAGTTATTTAAGTTTAAAATATCCAAATTTGGAATCTTATAAGATTAAAGAAATAATTTTTGAAATAAAAAAAAGATTTTTGCCACATTTAAAAAAAAATTATAAGT
>CAKKXW010000001.1:82809262-82819956 GCA_920937365.1 Sphaerophoria rueppellii
AGTTTTTTAGTCACTAGCTTTTGAACTAAAAAACAGCAAGGAAAATTTCACTTCTGCCGCCACTCCACATAATTTTATAAAACATTATAACCGACCCCGTGAACCTCGTCTCGCCCTCGCCAAGAAAATTATATTTGATATATTTCAACGATATGAATTTTCACATTGATTTCCATATTGAATTGATTTTAGGTCTTAAAATTTTTCGGGAGTTTTCGGAATTTTTCATCAAGTACTTTCTATTTTTCCTTTTGATGAGCCATTCTAGAAAACAAATTCCAAAGGTATACAAAAAATCAAGTTTTCGATCACTGATTTTTTGATTTTTTCGTTTTTCCATTTTTTTTTTGTTTTCAAAGGAACCATTCTTGAATAATTACAACGATTTTAACCTTGAGAACTTCATAACTATCTCTGGGTCATTCGGGAGTTTGATGGTATAAGTGTAACTAAATCTCTAAACAAAGCATTAACAAGACCTGAAGCGGGAGATTCTCAGGAACGGATTTGGTCGACCTCGTTTGTGCTGTGTGTGCGATCCCGGCAAACGTTGACTTCGAGCGTAGTCTGTGCGAGCGCAGCAAACCATTGAACACTTGGATCAAAAATTCTGAATCAATGAACAGTTGTACTTTTCTATTTTTGTATTATCAGTTTCTTCAAAATATTAGTGAACACAAATTATTTAAAGTTGAAAACTAATGATTAAGACATGTTTTTCGCTTCTCCTTATAACTTAAGTGAACAATATTGAGTGCGAATTAAAAGAAAAAGTAATAATTCTGAAAGGCAAATTTGAAATAAAGAAATAAAAATTAATTCATTTTATTTTGAAAGGCTGCAGCGTTACAGAACTACATTTTAAAATTGTCTGTTTATTTGTGAACTCTGAATCATTAGCTGTCGGGTTCAATAAGGTAATCCACCAACCCGTTTAGTATTTTTAAGAGACAAAAAATTTCATGAACTCTTTTCATCTATTTAAAGTCTTCTGCTCACTTATTTAAGACAGATACTACAAAATTCTGACTATTCTTATAATGAAGCTATGGATAGAAGCAAGCTATAGACCCAAAGCATATTTATGTCGTTTTATCAATATGTTACTTCCATTAGCAAATACACCCTCCCATCATCCATTGAAACGCCAATAAACCAATATACACAGTTGATTATACTTCAGAAGCCGATAAAAAATGTTTAAATGTTTTTTTTTCGTTAAGTTAGTGTTTGCAATTATTAGTTATGAATTGATCTTGTTTTGTTAACTGTCTTGTTTTTGTTGCATCTATGTGAGTGTGTGTTCAGTTATGTTTGCTTACAAATAACTAACACTGCACCTAGTGATGATAGTCTTCTATGTTGGCAAACTATTGGTCGTAAGACTGTGCTTTTTAAAGCTCTCTTCTACTAATTCTGATAGTGTAAGAAAATTTGTATGCTTTCCCATGCCACAAAGCGTTTATCTACAACTTTTGAGAAATATCAGGTGTCATACACGAAGTAACCTTAAGCTTACTTTTCCTTGCTTCTCGCAATTTTATTTGAACACTTTTCACAAAGCTTACCAGATAATGCATTGAACATCTATCTAACTTGCTCACAAAAACTGAACAATGCTTACCTGGAAAAAACACCCAATTTTATTTCTCAGATCTGTTTTTGGTTCGAAAACTGTTCATGCAAGATTTTGCATTCTTAATTGCTGCTATTGTAATTGATAGCACATGTTTTGAAGAATGTATCTAGTCCATTTTGTTTCTAATCTTTTTTCAACATGGGAACAATTTGGTTTTTTGCAGAGAGATGATCTCGAAATTGTATGCGTCGCAACAGAGCACTTGATTCGAAAACCTCATCCTACAGTCAAGTCGATTGATTTCCTCCCAATATTCAAATTGCGAATACCTTCCGCACCTGACCACAAATCTGGATTAAGCTTTAGGCTTATACACAACTACCCCCACTCACACACGACCGACACACGAAAATAGGAATCCGCAGATAGGACCTCGTGTGGGGAAAAAATGTGCACGACTGGGTCATACGAACTTGCTCCTGTATTTCAAACTGAACTCACAAAAAATATTTGAAATAGAACCATGTAACTAAAAATACATAAATAAAAATTTGAATTGCAATGTGAACTTCTCTATCATCGTAATGTCATATTCGATTTAAATCTCAAGTTTTTTTTACGAATGCAATACTTGCGATATATTCTATATGACGTAAGTAAAAAATAAGAAGAAAATAAACTGTGTGAAGCTCTTAGGACGAGTCATTCCCCTTTTATGTCAAAAGTTAAAGGAGTATTTGTATGGTAACATTTTTCCTTGGAAAAGAAAACATAACGCTGCTGTATACATCAGACAACATCCTGACTGGTGTGTATCTGTTCTGTTTCTGTATAGATTCTTGGTTTATGAGAAAAAGGAGATTTATAGACCTCAATAATATGTACCTATGCATATTGGTGTTTTCTAGTTGAGGTATTTTGTCTTCTGGGGGCATGTGAACGGGTACAGATGTCGTTAGATATGCGTCATAGTCAGACGAATTTAGGATTCATGGGAGTTCCAAGATTAGAATGCCGTTTTGAATAATTTTAAGGGACATCATTTGGATTTTTTGAAAATTTTTTCGTTAATCCTTAATCTCTTGTCAACATTTTTTTTTTATTAAAAAAACAATATTTCCAAAAAGTTAAGAAAAAGGATATCGACTCTTTTGTCATATTAAAGGCGAAATTTCAGTGAAAACTTGTATATATTTGATTTTGATAGGGTAAGATAGAGAAGGACACGGGAAAAAAACAGACACTTTATTTCGAGAAATTAAGCTTTTATTTTATGGAGCTTAGCTTTTCATTAAACTGAGAGTTTTGTCACAATGAAGAAATCATATAAGGTGATTTATTTTGTAGGATTTAGTTGTGATCCATTTTTTTATTTATTGGGTGATTTAGTAATGGGTCTCTTGAGGCCGAAAAGCCTGAAGCAAAAAAGCAGTAAGTGCATTCCAGCAGCACAACAGCCTTCAATAAAGATCTTTCCTTTAGCGCTCAAAGGCAAGATCATAGCCGCGGCAACAGACAGACGTCAAGGCTCATCTCAGTTTCAGATTTTTATCTGTCATTGAGGAGAATCCGGGGCCTCTCCCAGTCACAGCTAATGCAGGATGGTACCAAAATCGTATCAAACTTATAGCCTATGGAGATCTTTCGATTTGTACAGGGCTGCTGTCAATGACTTGGCAAAGTCTAACGTCTGGCCGAGTGCCAAGTTCGAGGTATTTAAAAGGGAGAATATCCCTTGCCTACCAAGAGCACGTACAATGATCCCGGCTCTACACAACTGCCCAGATATGGTAATGAAAATCATTTAAATGAGTATTCCTAACCTTCCTCCTAACGACTGGAAAGTCCCAAAGGTTGAAAAGGAGACATTGGGTCGCTATAGATCGGCTCTCTTGGTGATCCATAGAGAATCACTACTTCCACTGGCCGCAACCGAAAGCGTGATTAGGTACGTTTTCGACGAGATCATGGTCCGTATCTACAAAGAGATGTAGATTCGCTAAATGCGCCCCTCCCCCAACAGAAGCCCCTTCAGCGGAAGGAAACGCTTCACAGAACCCAAAAATGGAGGTTAATGCAACACCACACGTGGAACCATCGACCTCCACCACTCCTAGCAAGCCATCTGACGGCTGATCCTATAGTCGACGGCAATTTCGATATAGATACTAAAGACTTCCCTTTAGGCATAGCTCTGAGCAAGGAAGTTCTTCTTCATTCCCTCCTCAGACGATGAAAATGCCGATAAAACAGTGGTGGAGGTTGGTATGGCTAAAAGTAGTGATAAGTTCAGACTAATCTCCATCACGGCATCATGACCACGAACAACCAAATCCTCTGACTGCACAAGAACTAGGAACACATCGTCTTGATACAGGAGCCGTGGATCTCAAAATCCACTATGAAAGGGCTCAGGACTCCTGGGTATAACCTATTATATGAATCGGAGCAAGGTGAACCAAGGTTATGCATATTAGTAAAAAAAGACTTAAATATATTTTTTTAATCCCCAATTACAGCGACAAAGGCACTACCAAAGCTGGCTTAACAACAGGTATTACAGGATATTACACTTCCCTCTGACTCGATCCATAATCTGATTTCAAACTGGCATGTTTCAATAGAGAACAAGGAGTTCTCTGATCACAGGCATATTCCGTTTGATCTCAATGAAGTGGCAAACGTATCTACGGGTTTTCGCAATCGCCGTTATACAAACTGGGAAGGATATATATATGGAGGTTCTAGCACAACTGCCTGACTATAGCCTTCTTAAAAGCTTCTCTACCAAAGATGAACAAGAACTCTGTGAATCATCTCACCGAAGCCCTCAATGAATCTATGAGGCCTTTATACCCTTAAACCATTTTAAAGGGCAAAAAAAAACCTCACTAAAAACATAAAGAACTAGAAATATTCAGGAAGAGTAGTCGCAAACTCTTCAACAGATCTCAGTACACTAGGTCTCTCTCTGACTGGGACTTATATAAATAAGCTCTAAGGCAATACAAAAACGAATTAAGAAAAAGCAAGAGGTCTTCTTGAAGAAACTTCTGTGGAAAAATAGAAAATAACTCAGAAGCCTCAAGACTCAGAAAAATTCTCTCAAAAAGTCGAACAACACCCAGTGCTTTAATGACAGAAGCGGGCACGTGGACCACCGCAGATGAAGAATCTCTTAATCTGTTATTAAACACCCACTTTCCAGGTAGCGACTTAACATCTGAGTCTCAACCTACCTATTACAAACGATATAAATAAATAAAAATAAATAGAGCGACGAGACAGCTCTTGAAGAGCCAAGGCCTAAGTGGCTTACTCTCATCAACAATTCTCTAGGTGCATGTGAAGAATTGAGGGGACCTACAATTTATCGTCGATTCCGGGAGGGTAAAGTTGAGAACCACTTTTTCATGACAGATGATACTCTTGGAAGTTTTGTCGGTTCTTCGAAAGAGGCAGTGCCCGTGAAGGATGAAATAAAAACTATGGGCACGAGTAGGACAGGAACCCACGACGTTCTGCTTAGCAGCCAACGCACCTAATCACTAAGCTATACGGATACTACAAACGATATAGTTGATCTAATAACGCGGACAAAAACTGCAATGGGCTGTAGACAGCTTTGATCCGTATAAATCTCCAGGACAAGATGGAATCATTCGGGCCGAAATACAAAAATACTCAGACATGATCATTCCACCATTGTAGATCAAGCTGTCTAGCTGTATAAGGGTAAGATATATTCCCAAAGCCTGGAGAATGGCAAAAGTGGTCTTCAAACCTAAAGCATTGAAACACAATAACGATTACCACTTAAGATGCACTGATTTTCAAATGGAAAACTTGTTCTTTAGGGCATCTTAATCTGCTCATTGCTCAGAAAGCTTACTTACTTACTTACTTATGGTGGCGCTACAGTCCAGGTCGGACCAGGGCCTCACCCAACAAACTTCTCCAGCCAGCTCGGTCCCTGACGCCAAGTTGGTTTTTTGCTCAGAAAGCGGGAAAAAAAATAAAAAAAGGAATCAATGGCGATGCGATGGTCGTATTCCAGAAGAAAAATACATAACCAGCACATCTGAAAAGAGAAGTTACCCCTTTAAATTCAATCATGGAAAATTATTGACTGAGAAAAACATTGACTAATCCGTCTGTTGAGGACCACAACTCTTAGGCCAATTCCTATGTGTCGCATTTTTTCTTTTTTTTTTTTATTTCTTTATTCAATATATTAATCTCTCTTTTTTGTTCACCCATCGAAATCTTGAGACATATTGCTCTCTTCGGAAGCAAAACTTTCACATAATAGTGCCTACATTCGTGTCACAACAAAAAATAATGAGGGCTCTGGCTAACATTTACCATAACATAACATGTAACTTAAGCTCCTAATAGTAACTTGAGCTACTAATAGTAACTTTTTTTTTTTCAAAAACACAATTTTTTTCAGTCAGACACATTTTATAATATAATTGTTACACAAAATTTTACGGTAAAGCTCATTGAACAATTTCATTGGGAAAATAAGGTTAGCATTTGTATTGTATTCAATTCATGCTCATGTTCACTTCAATTATTTTAATCCTACTAAGCAATTTCCTTCCTCACCACAACTCACAGGAAAAATTTACCTTAAAACAGTCACAAACAGTTTAAGTTTGCCACAGAAACTTGAAAATCCCTTTAATGTCAAGTGCATTCTTAAGCCAATATGAAGACATTCCTCGAAAACACACTCCCCAAGCACTAAGCTCTATTCCCTAAGTTTTGAATACATATTCAACTTCAATGCAACTCGTTTATATAATTTGCCCAGAATTCAGGTACCAATGGTAACCGAATTGTTTCCACAGTAACTTCTTTCTTTATTTAAACTTGAAGGTAATGTCTCGTTCCTTTCTTTTTTTGGTTTATCCTTTTTTTTGTTTATCCTATTTTTTGTTTTTTGTTACCGAACTCTTTTGAAGAAAAATATCAGGTTTCTGCTTCTATAATGATGCATTTGAACATATTCTCTGCTACACCTACACTCCAAAGAGCACCTTTATTACAAGGCCAAACGAATCCTCCATGATGTAATTCTACAGGTACCTATAGATCCCTTAGAAAATTGGAAAGGCTTGGTTAGCGCCAGGAGTCGTTTCGTTTAACTGCATTGAAATCCCTAAGTACAAGTGATATGTTTTGCAGGCAAATCGAATATTTTTATCTTGCTTTTTTGTCCGGATTCCAAGTCCTCGGGACTTTATATTATGTAGCTCGAGAGAAAGGCTAAAGTCGCCCTCACTGGAGTTTATTTTACGATAACTGAAGAGAGAAACTCTTTGAAAATCCGCATTATAAATTATGGACAGAAAAAAAAATGCGGAGGATAATACTTGTTTGGAAAAATGTTCTTTGATTTTAGTTAGGAGTGGAAGAGTGCTTCGAATTTGTTTGTTATTTTGCGGATGTTGAAGTGTTTATGAAGGAAGAGTTGTGGAGAGTTCATGAAGGATCAAAGAATGTTCAGATGTATTTTTTTTTCACCAATTGTACGGGCAGTTCGATTTAAATACATATCAAAGAGTCTTTTTGTTTTGACTTTATGGCAAAAATGATTTGAATTATTTTTATGTTTGGTAAATGTAAAATCTATTTATGTATGTATTGTAGAGAATCCTAATGGAAGTGCAAGGCTGAGTTAGTAAATGTAAAACTTCCACAGTACTGCCAAAATTGTGTTCGTAAATGTAAACAAACAGCATTAGTTCTGCATGAGCAGGGCAACACTTGTGTTCATAAAAGTATAATGACTGTCATATTGCGGTCAACCACCATGACCTACAATTATTGTATACGAGTTGAACCAGTGAACTTCGTCCCGCCACCCTTCAGAGCAACTTAAGAATATTTACAAATAACAAAGATTGTTCTTCTTTCATTAAACCATGCAGTAAAATGCAAATTTCGTTGAAAAATTCAACAAATTTTCGTTCTTCCGGTGTGTTTTGACTATTTCACACAAATCAGAATTCCATGCAGCCTTCGATAGTCCTCCGTTTTTTTCTGACTTTCCCGTAAAATTGTCCCAAAATTTTGTTTTTATTAAGGTTATACCTACAGCGGGTAGTGTCTGTAGCTTAGTGGTTAGGTGCGTTGGCTGCTAAGCAGAAGGTCGTGAGTTCGAGTCCAACTCATGCCCATATTTTAATTCATCTTTCACGGAAAGTGCCTCTTGCGAAGAACTGACAAGACTTCCAAGAGTATCATCTGCCATGAAAATGTGTTTCTCAACTTTGCCGTTCGGAATCGTCGTTAAATTGTAGGTCCCTTCAATTCTTTACACTCACCCAGAGAATTGTTGATGAGAGTAAGCCACTTAGGCCTTGGCTCTTCAAGAGCTGTCGCGCCACTTTTTTCTTCTTTTATTTCTTTTTTATTCATATCTTATTTATTTGAAGTTCTTCGTGCTCTCGAAGAGTTATCCGAATTCGGAATCCAAAATTATTCATTTTTCCCTTTGCAGAAAAATGAAATTTCAGAGTTTTTCATCAAGAACTTTCAATTTTTCATTTGAAAACTTCGAAATTTTGTAGTTTTTCATTTGAAAACCAATGCACCTACAGTAACTTGCAGTTTTCCCTTTGATAACAAATGAGTTTTCCGAATTTTTCATCAAGAACTTTTTTTTTTACATTCGAAAACCCATTTTAAAATTTTCCAAATGTCCAATGCACCTACAATTACATGCAATATTCCCTTTGTAAACCCAGGAGTTTTCCTAATTTTTCATGAAGATATTTCTATTTTCCATTCGAAAACCCATTTTGAAATTTTCCAGTTTTCTATTTGAAAACCAATCCACCCACAATTATATGCAGCCTTCTCTTTGAAAACTAATGAATTTTTCGAGTTTTTCATGAATTCTGACCGAGACCGAAATGTTCCCAATATTCATAAAGCGAAATTTTCATGCACAGAATATCATGCCCAAGAATTCACGTGTAAAAATTAACTTGGTGCAAAAGCTTAAGTAGGAGTTCAGCCTTAAATATAATAAAGAAGAATGAAAAGGAAATGAAAAGAAATGAAAAGATAAATAAAGAGACATTTAAAAAAAATTTTGTCGTCTTGAATTCATAAATTCAAAACAAAATGTTTGATTAAGTTAATTAAAATCAATGTTTTTTGCTATTAATAATAATTTCCTTTTTTTTCAGAACCTCCTATTGCACAACCAGTGCACAGAGGAACAATATCCTATTATCATAAAGTAAGGCATTTGTTTGTTAATCAGTTTATCGATTACAAACATACAACCGACAAACTAACAAAAGTCATATAGGCAGTCATCGCACCCACAATTTTTACTGAGGAATAGTATTCTACGATTCTACGGATACGGATTCTATTTCCAAGATGTTGAATAAAAAAAAAAGCACAAACCATTTAAAAAATATACACAAAAGAATAATCGAGAACACCAATTAATATTATTTATTTTTTTCTTTGGTTTTTGGTATTTTCTTTTTTTTTCTTGATTCTTGTTATGTTGTTTTTATTTTTATCATTATTCTTCTTCTTATTTATTCATACATTTGAAATGTTGACAGTCTTATCTTTTTCCTTTTTTCCCACCACACATAGTTTATTGATAAATATAAACTTTTTTATTTTATATATTTTTTGTTTCTTAAATAAATATTTTTATATATGTATTTACACAACAATTTTTTTAAATTTGGATTGTTTTTTATTTTATCAATGAATTTAAGAATGCAACTATTTTTTTGTGATTGTTTGTTTAGTTATATTTTTTTGCACATATTTTATATCACAACTAGCTGTACCCTGCCACGCTTTGCAGTGGCACAAAACAAAGATTTCATATAAATTTTATTTTGCAATATTTTTGGTTTTCTGTCTGCGTAGATATAAAGACTATCCGTCACATCTAAATCTAAGCCACACAATTCTAAAGATTGATCTTAAGCTTTATTGATTGTGATTGTAAATGCTATAAATTAAAAACCTTAACTGCTATTCGTTTCCCGCTACCCCGGTACCTCGTTACTCGTTATCTTACCCTACCCGCTAACTGCTACCCCTATGCCCTCTACATACTCCCGCCTCCTATCACTCCGCTACCCCGCTACTCCACTACCCTGCTCATACATATGTCATTAACGACTTGGCCGATTTTTCACAAAATTCTTAAAAATCCATTCACCCGAATATTCTGTCAAAATTCGGTGCAGAACACTCCACTAGTACAAAATTAGTGATTCGAACTCAATACCACAGAAACAATCAAAAATACGTCATGTGCATCACACAATCCGGTAAAAATTTGAAATAAGCTCTACAGTAGGAACATTTAATATAAAATTCTTTTTATTAACTTAGTGTTTCATGGATTGAAATCTAAGTTAAGTTCGAAAGGAGATGTTTTTTTTTTTTTGTTTTTTTTTTTGTTTGTGACCGCGTATTATTAAGAACAACGACAAAAAAAACCGCAATTGATCACAACTTTTAACAAAACCAACATTAAAAAACAAAATAAAATATGTTTTCCTTCGTCAAATTGATTTTATTTTTAATTTGGATGCATTTCGAGTCAACTTCGACTCATCTTCACCAATACACTATTTAACAGAATAAGAAAACATAATCAAAACAAATTAACAAATAACATGAGGAATGTCAAAAACAAAAGGGTAATGAGTAGACAAGAGAAAACATTAAATTCAGAAGTTACATTACAGTAGGAACAATTGAAATTTTCATGACACACGATATGAAATGATCTAAATATTCAGTATTATTATATTATAATGACATGAATCAAACCGCATACACGTTGTACAATGAAATTTAACATTTTCAGTCATTTTCCAAACAAAAATAATTTAACATTTTCAGAGAATTTCACAAATTACATAGTCTATTCCTTGCTGCAAGCAGTTCAACAAATCAAAAGCAACAAATCTAAAAAAAAACCTTAACTTTTTGCACCCCGCTACCACACTTCCCGCTAAACTCTATCCACGGCCCTACTATCTTCTACCTGTTATCCGCTACCCGCTAACTGCTTCCTGCCACTCGGTACCCCGTCACCAGTTACCCGCTA
>CAKKXW010000001.1:82826647-82837297 GCA_920937365.1 Sphaerophoria rueppellii
ATTAGCTTCAAAACGCCTCCTACGATTTTTTTTAAACTTCCTCGAGTTTAATTTTTTTAAACGTTCATGTATTTTATGTAAAAAAACATTTTTGTATTGGTCCAAAACGGTACCTCCCTCTGGCGTTATTACCTACAGCTCTCTCGCAGAAATTCTCAAACCCGGCAACGCAGGGTTTTTTCGGCTAGTAATTAATAATTACAAAAACTAGTTAAACAAAAAAAAAAACATTTAAAATGTTTTATCGGCTTCTGAAGCTTATTCAACTATGTATATTGATTTATTGGCGTTTCAATGGATGATGGGAGAGTGTATTTGCTAATGCACCGAAAGAAAAAACATTGGTTGATTTAAACACACTTCATTGTTAATCAACAATTTGACGATAGTTGTGAAATTAAACAAGCTTTGTGATTAAAACAAAAAAGATCGCATGTTTAAATCAACAATGCAGCCGTAATACATTTTTATTTTGTTGAGTAACATTAAAATGTTCAAATTAAGCATGTTACTAGTTGATTTGAATATTTTCTTATACTAAAAGCAAGAATACCATTGTTGAATTTATAGTTTATCAACAACAAACGTGTTTAATTACTATTAAAAAACTAAATTGAATGAAAAGTGACAATGATAAACAACGTATCATATTGAAGTATCACTAATAATGTTTGATCAACAATGAAAGCATTTAGCCAACCACAAAAATTTTTGAAGATACACAATGTTCATATTTAACCAACTTTGTTAAAGTGTCGCAATCATTTTCAATTAGAATACTTTTCGAACTTGAGGTATCACGTATATGTTCAATAGAATACTTGTATTGTTTGGCCCGCAACAACCTTGTATATTTGAGTTTTAAAGCATTCGTTTCGTTGTTCATTAGTTTAGCTTTTTTTTTGTGAATAAGACGTGTGTATAAAGTGAATCAGAGTTTATTTAAAAAACATTAATTGCTTAACAAATATAGAATCGAAACAACACCAGCACCAGAAATGTAATTTCTAGGGTAAGTTTTTGTTTTATTATATTATTAAACAATAAATTAACATGGAACTCTGAAACTCTATCGTCTCTTCGTCGTCCCCATACTACCAATATTGTTAAAGTTCATAAAATGAAATAAATCAAGTCTTCATCTAGTCCGATATTATTATGTTATTTATGCAGGACTTAAATTATGGTGTTCCGTGCTAATTTTCATCGATATGCTAATCGTTCTGAATTTGAAAATTATAAAAAAACAAAGGTTATTAATGTACTACATTTCTTAAACAGAAAATAATTTGTTCCACCTCCAAGAGGATGAAAAGTGCGAATCAATCAGAAGATAGCAGGTTCTTCAATTCTAAAAGAAGTCGCAGAATAATAAGCATTGATATCTTTCACAAGCCACAGAAGAAGAAGAAGTTTTTATAATTCCAACCCGATCAGTCGATAACATTATGTTTATGTTTACAAAGCTCTCTTGCTGAAAATAATGGCTTCAACGTAGCAATGAACCGCGAAACGAGGTTATACTTAGGAGTAAGAACATTTTTATGACTTAAGAAGAAAAAATGTTAATTTATTGGCCCTTTTTAAACGCTCTGCCGGGAAAATATTGGTAGGAATGCAATATTCTTTATTTGTTAAAAAAGTAGTTTTTCCTTTATAATATTTCATTATTATATTACGCTTTAAAAAGTATCGCATTTCATCATCACATTGGTTTATTTCCGAAACACATTTTACAAAGTATCTAACTGATGAATATATATATTAAAAACACAAACATTAAACGCGTTAAATTTTGTCACATTATTTAAGTTTTTTTATATTATTTCAATAAAATATGTTTTAGAAAAATTGATTGCGATTGTTTTTCATTTCCTTGGATTTCTCAGGTGAAAAAAAACTGTAAGTATTCTTATATCGATAAAGAAAATATTTTTCTAGCAACTTTCATTGATGATTTAATTGTTTTCTAATATCACAAACGGTACGTATATCAACATAGATCACCCTATTTATCTTTTTAAGTTAAGCAGAATAATATTCAATCAACTATAAACGCTTTTGATCAACAACGAGCTGGACCAAATTCGTATTAATTCAAGCTCAAAAATTGTAACACTATAATATCTCATAGTTAAAGGAACACTAAAACGTTGTTGATCTGATCAACAACAATATTGATTACTTTCGTATTAATTCAAGCACAATGATTGTCAGTCAAGAACCCTTATAATATTTAAGTGAACACCATTTTCATGTTTCTAATACTACAAACGTGATTGGTTAACAATAAAATTGACAATGACGTTATTGTTTTGAACAACGAAAATTGTATCATTTAAATAAAAAAAAATAATGCCAGCATGTTCAAATTAAACATATTCGTGCATGACTTAAAAACAAACAAGGTTTCTTTTCGGTGATGGAAGTAACATATTGATAAAACGACGTAAGTATGCTTTGGGTCTATAGTTTGCTACTATCCATAGCTTCGTTATAAGAATAGTCAGAATTTTGTAGTATATGCCTTAAATAAGTGAGCAGAAGACTTTAAATAGATGGAAAGAGTTCATGAAATTTTTATCTCTTAAAAATATTAAACGGGTTGGTGGATTAGCTTATTGAACCCGACAGCTAATGATTCAGAGTTCACAAATAGATAGACAATTTTAAAATGAAGTTCTGTAACGCTGCAGCCTTTTAAAATAAAATGAACTAATTTTTATTTCTTTATTTCAAACTAGCCGAAAATACCCTGCGTTGCCGGGTTTGAGAATTTCTGCGAGAGAGCTATTGTTTGTTTGATGTCTAAAAAGTCCATCTATGCGATAAAAAGTAAAGAAAAACTATCACTTAACAGATAATAGAGAAGTCGAAAAAAGTTGGTCCGGCGATTCCGCCCATCTTTCTGTCTGTAAACGCACCTACATTCTTAACCACTGGTCCGGTTGACTTCAAACTTGAAAATTAAAGGTTTGAACGAATTCGCATTTGACGTTTCTTTATTATTTTTTAAGATCAAAATTTAGTGTAGTCTATATTGGGGAACAATAAAAAGCTTAAATTTTCTCGGAAACAATAACTTCCATAAAATCGTTTTTTGTTATAAGATTTTCTTCAAAAGTAAAAAAATATCCGATCAATGTATTTTTTTCTGAAAGTTCGTACATAATTATGTTGCCCCAATATTTTGCTTTCAAAAGTAATTTGAAAATTTTTAAACTTTTTTTTCAAAATTTACTTATCTGTACTAATATATAATGTAAGACTTTTGTTTGCTTGTCGGTTGTATATTTGTAGTCGATAAACTGATAAACAAACAAAAGTATTACCTTATATATAAATGATGGACAATTGTTCTTCTATGCACTGATTAAACAATAGGATTTTCTGTAAAAATAAAAAAAAAATAAAATAAACAATTATTAATAGTAAAAAAGTTGATTTTAATTTACTCACCCGCAAATTTTGTTTTTAAATTCAGGAAACTGACAGCCGACATCATTTTTTTGAAATATCTCTCTATTTTTCATTTCATTTCCAGTTCTTTCTTCTCAATTATATATAAGGCTGAACTCCTACTTAAGTTTTTGGATCAAGACAATGTTTACACCGAACATTCACGATTTTCTGTGCATAAAAATTTTCACTTTATGAATATTGGGTTCATTTCGGTCTCGGTCAAAATTAGTTATAACTAACAACATTTTAGTAAGATTTCAATGTGACTTTGACAAAATCATTTAGTTGGACATAATTCTGAATCCTCAGTGAGATAGTTCCGGTGACCTCACAAATGGAATTGAATTGAATCCAAAATATTTTCATCTCCGAAATCTCAGGAAAAAAATTCAGTTAGGGATGCATCAGACCAAAGTGCAAATACATAATAGGATCAACAGTGGACACTATGACGCATACGTAACAATTTTTTTTTTGCATTGCGTTATGGTGAAAATAGAAAGTTCTTCATGAAAAACTCGGAAATCTCATCGGTTTTTAAAGGGAAAATTGCATGTTATTGCAGGTGCACTGGTTTTCAAATGGAAAACTAGAAAATTTCAAAATGGGTTATCGAATGAAAAATAGAAAGACATTTAGTGAATGAAGTCATGTACATTTTTAAACAAAACAACTATGTGGTAGTGCATTGCACTGGTTTTCAAATGGAGACCTGAACCCATTTTGAAATTTTCCAGTTTTCCATTTGAAAACCAATGCACCTACAGTTACATTCAGTGTTCCCTTTTAAAGCCAATGAGTTTTCCGAGTTTTTCATGAAGAACTTTCTATTTTCCATTCGAAAACGCATTTTGAAAATTTCCAGTTTTCCTTTGAAAACCAATTTTATAATGCAAAATTTTCATTCACAGAGATTGGAAAATAAAAACCATGCTTTTTTTGAACATCGATGTTAAACTTTCTTTTGTACAGAAAGTCGTGCCCAAGAGATGTAAGCATTGTTTTGGTCCGAAAGCTTAAGTAGGAGTAGGAGCTTTAAATCAGAGTATATCTAATAATGAGTAGGGAAACTCAGAAAAATTCACCTGTTGATTCACACATATTTTCACACAGATATGAGAAATAGATGACAATGAGAAACCTGTAGGAAGGAAAGGGAAACAAAATAAGGTTTTTTGACAGACACACCCGGTTTTTATTTTATCAAATATTTTTTCACAATTAGAGAAAAGGGGAAAGAAGAAATTAAGGTACGTGTATTCATTTCTTCCTGCTCAGGCAGTTTTCCATTTAGAAATTGATTTTTATTTGAAAGTAACAAAAAATAATATTCAAGTCGGACCGCCTTTGAAAATCTATTAGGGAAAAAGGGAAAGAAGCAAGTGATGTACGCTTAGTCATTTCTTCTTGCGCAGGCAGTTTTACGTAAGGAATTGATTTGACTATTTTCACTAATGGCATTTTTGTTGTGTGTTTTTTCGGAAATTAGTGATTGTAGTAGTGCCAACTACATTTGCAAAAGAGTTTCCCTACTCATTATAAGATATACTCTGCTTTAATATAACATAGAAAAATGAACTGGAAATGAAATGAAATGAAATGAAAATAGAAAGACGTTTCAAAAAATTGATGTCGGCTGTCAGTTTTTTTGAATTTCCAAACAAAATTTTCGAGTAAGTAGATTAAAATCAATTTTTTTCCTATTAATAATTATTTCTTTTTCTTTCAGAGTATCCTACTGCACATTCAGTGCATCGCATCATGCATCTATTACATTTATAAGGTATGACTTTTGTTAGTTTGTTGGTTTATCGACTACAAACATACAACCGACAAACAAACAAAAGTCTTGCTTTATATATTAGTATAGATATAGATTTGCCTTTCAGAATTTTTTTTTTTTTCTTTTAATTCGCACTCAATATTGTTCACTTAAGTTATAAGGAGAAGCGAAAATCATGTCTTAATCATTAGTTTTCAACTTTAAATAAATTTGTGTTCACTAATATTTTGAAGAAACTGATAATACAAAAATAGAAAAGTACAACTGTTCATTGATTCAGAATTTTTGATCCAAGTGTTCAATGGTTTGCTGCGGTCGCACAGACTACGCTCGAAGTCAACGTTTGCCGGGATCGCACAGACAGCACAAACGAGGTCGACCAAATCCGTTACTGAATCCTTCATTTACTTGTGTTGCCGATTCAACGGCTGCTGCGGTCTACACAGATAGCAAAACTGCTATCGAGAAGTCAGTAAAGCTGTGAGTGTCCTATGTCCCTGTGTGGTTTGAATTTTTGTCCCACAACCAGCCCTGAGAATCTCTTACGCTTCAGGTCTAGCTTATGCTTTGTTTAGAGATTTAGTTGCACTTATACCATCAAACTCCCGAATGACCGATAGATAGTTATGAAATTCTCAAGGTTAAAATCGTTGTAATTATTCAAGAATGGTTCCTTTGAAAACAAAAAAACAAATGGAAAAACGAAAAAATCAAAAATCAGTGATCGAAAACTTGATTTTTTGTATACGTATGGAATTTGTTTTCTAGAATGGCTCATCAAAAGGAAAAATAGAAAGTACTTGATGAAAAATTCCGAAAACTCCCGAAAAATTTTAAGACCGAAAATCAATTCAATATGGAAATCAATGTGAAAATTCATATCGTTGAAATATATCAAATATAATTTTCTTGGCGAGGGCGAGACGAGGTTCACGGGGTCGGTTATAATGTTTTATAAAATTATGTGGAGTGGCGGCAGAAGTGAAATTTTCCTTGCTCCTTAATAAAGAATACATATTGTAGTTTTATTTTGTACGAAAAAGAGCTTGTTTTATCTCTTGCGGTTTGATGTTTTGCGCATTTTCGATCAGCCGACAGCCTGAACTCTTACCGTCAGTTGTCATCATCTCAAGCTTCCCAAAAAACGTTTTTCTACAGATCACAATGAAAGTTACTCTTCAAAAATTTTCAGAGGATTCTTCCAAAATCCGATAAAACACTCAATGTGAGTCTTGGCAATCATTTGTTAAGGACATTGCTCATGACGGTCTCGGACTCTAACACGAAAGCGTCATCATTACGCTTGCCTCAGTATGATCCAAAACTCTTTTGAAGTCGGAGTTCACTTTTAAAACTAAATTAAGTTACGTGTAAGCTATTGAAATCTAAAGGCTGCGTCAGACAAACTTGCTGAATTGAATCGCTCGTCAATGAGAGAATGCGTTGTCAGAAACGCTTAGGGATGGTCTCATTCGAAAGAGGGCATCTTTGTTACCCCATACAAGCCAGTTATCGTCATGCGTTGGACAGAAAACAGCGTGTCTAGACCGTCGAAGCAAACTTGTCCAACTGGTGCCTTGAGGTTACCACTTAATGCTCAATGCGTTGCTGGAGGGTTATCGATTGTTTCTTGGGTAGATACATTCATGGAAATTGGCGGTGTGGAAAAAAATCATAGGATGCCAATACACTTCTAGGACTAGAAAAAACTTCGAGCGGGAGTCCATTTTTAGTCTCCCGATCAGTCTTTGATCGCACAATGAGATAAATATTTCATTAACCTCAACCATTCCTGCTCGGTGTGGCGTAAAAGTTGACTGTGAACTGTCAAAAGACATTACTTATTTAATTGAGCGTTTAGTTCTTTCACAATTTGAAAGAATTTTGGATCCGGAAGTATTGTTCGAGTAGAAAATCTCTGATACTATTTAAATATTGTACGGTGTTAACCGCCTATTTTTCGCTTTTTATGATGTTTCTATGGTGAATATTCGCTAGTTCCTTCCTATAAGTGACAGGTGTATCTTTTATCGTAAGGACTTTTGATTTTCTAACAGGCTGTGCATACAAGGCTTCTTTACCTTTAGAAACTGGTTATTTGGATATGTCATAATATTGTAATGATGATGACACTAACTCCATTCATCCATTAATTTCTTTCGTACTACCATCAATGAATCGAAACAATTTTCTGTGACCTTAAGGCTTGAGCTGAGCACGGCTCATATCAATCAACATTCAACAAATCCCCATAGTTTACGGCTTCTCGCTTTTTGACACAAAAGATTAAAACCCAACAAAAACAAAACATTCCACTTGTGAAGTGTCAAGAAAAACAACTACATATTTATAAAAAGGGATTATCTCATGTTTTTCAATGGTTTTGCCACTACAGGGAGATGAAGATATCACTATGACGCGACGCGACGACACAAAGGGTCCTTCCAACTGACGGTCATGGAGTACATTTGTCCATTTCTTAAATTCATTTCAAGCTGCCCTACCGTTGCCATTGCCTTGTCTGTTTTATGTCCTAGCCTTGAGATTTATTTGTCCTTTCTGCTTATAACAATTCCACAAAAATATTAACTAACCTAAATCTGAAAAAAACAATCTCACCATCCCCAAGTCGATAGGGTTTCTTACAGCAGGGACAGAAGAAAAGAACAAGAATACGGATTTTGGAAAAGGAATCCTGAGGATGGCATTCATTGATAACTCAGAGTCTCAGACTATGGCCCATGAGGACGTCAACGGCGACAACGTCATTGTTTTGTATGTCTGTGGTTGAAATATTTTCCTTATTTTATACGTTGGGCCTCGACGTTTCATACCTACAGTACAAAGGCTCGCATGCATTTGTACCACAAGAGCTATGAGAACATGTCGATCAGCATATATGAAGGTGCTTCTCCATTTGACGCCATTCATATTATTATTGACAACACTGCTTATGGATTTGCCAAGGAACTAGAACTTGAAAATTCTCAAGCAATAGAGCAATAGACTCTATCAAAATGAGTCAATCTCCCAGTATCTTTCGAGAAAATATCAACACAATTAGCAAATGTGTGGAACTCAATCTCGAAATAAAACATCGTAACAAAAATATCGCCATAATGTCATAAAGTCAGGCAGTCCTTAAGGAATTAAACTCCTACACGTTTATCTCCAAGCTCGTTATGGAGTTTATAGGCAGAATAAATGAACTAGACAAGAACAACAAAGCGACTCTTCAATGGGTATCTGAAGGCAGTATGATAAGGGCAGGTACGAACACTCCGCTATTAGTGCCGGAACCCTACTGTGGAATAGGAGAAAAAACTATCAGAAGTAAACTGAAAACAGAAGAGGAAACCTAGAAAAGAAGAAGAAACAATAGGGCACATCTGCCTCGATTGTCGAAACTTGCAGATTCTGCACTAAAGCAGATGAAACAGCAGGCCAAATTCTAGGCAAGGCAGTTGCGGTGCTCTTATCAATCAAAGATTAAAACCCACTGCATTACCAGATTGAGGATAGAGATCTTACACCTGTATTAGTACTCCGAATTCTTAAATTCCTTTGGGATGTCAGGTAAGAAGAGGAGCTTTAGTTTGAGGTATTAGGTAATCCATCAGCTTATTAAGAGGACATAATATATCTATCTATAAGTCACAATGTGCTTTAATTCTTGTTTTAATTCAGGTGCAGCTGATTTTGAATCAACGCTATTGCCAAATAACAATAACTTCAGTTAACCTTTCAAATTCCAAAATACCTAATGATATTATGAAATGGAAGAGGGAGATACTCATATTATAGAATTTAAATGTCGATTATTCAAGGGGAAGCAGTAAAAATAGTAAAGGTTAACTTTTACCAATGTTTTTGACTTTACTTTCAACATTATTAAATTTTTTTTTCTCCAAAACAATGAGGCTCACAATGTAAATTGCATTAAACATATCATTTTCTTCTTTTAATTTGAATACAAGGCTTGTAGGTGCATCTAGTATTAATCCTCTTTTTTTAATACCTCTATGAAATTATGTTATTGAAAAATAAAAACGTCTACTCCTTCAATGTGCGCAGGGAATAGGTATATTTTCAAAAATCCCTTAGAACGTCTACTGTCCACCCAGCCATCACCAGCTAGATGATGATGCTTTTATTTTTGCCTTTTTTTGGCCTGGTTCTTTTGTCCTCAGCTTATAAATATTTGTGCAATGTAAAGCTGGTTGGTAAAAGGAATGCACATATTTAAAGTTTGTGTCACCGGTTGTAATTTCGCACATTGCTTATATCATCAGTTGAAATTTTATTTCTATGATGAAAACGACCGACATGATGATGTCACAGCACCCCCTACCATTTGGTCCTATTGATATCCCCTTTGAGATAGATTTTTTCCTGTGATGTTCTCAAGGAGAGAAGAGTGAGATGATTACTCTTGCCAACAAACTTTGACGACCGATTTGATGGACAGAAAAATGCGAACGTGTCACTGGCACTGATTGACGTGCGTCGTGCGTCGGTCGGTCGCCTGGACACTCGTTGTCGAACTTGAATCATTGATGAATCTGATGTTGTAATTTGATTTGTTATGCGGATGTTATTCATGATGGTCCAATCTCCATAGCATCAATCAAATCGCTTCACACATCATTGCGGTGGATTTTTTCGGTTTTGATGAAAATGTTGTGATAGCCAAAACTTGAAATTGGCAATTATCAATCGGAAAGGTTTTTGGTAAATAAAGCAAAGTGAAAAGAAACCTTTCAAAATAAAAAATTAGATACAACCACATCACTACTCATCTTTCAAATAAATGGTGAATTTATAAATAGTTTTGGCTTTTGGGCTTGGCTTCATGCAAGTGGCAGTGGCTTAACGGTTACGTGCGTTGGTTGTTAAGCAGAAGGTCGTTGGTTCGAGTCCTACTCGTAACGATAAAGTTTTTATTTCAACTTTCACGTGTACTGTCTCTTGCGAAGAACTGACAAAACGTCGCTTAGTGGTTAGGTACTTTGGCTCCTGAGCAGAACGTTGTGGGTTCGAGTACTACTCGTGCCCATAGTTTTTATTTCATCTTTCAAGGGCACTGCCTCTTGTGAAGAACTGAGTAGAGTATCATCTGTTATGAAAAAGTGCTTCTCAACTTTGCCGAATTGTAGGTCCCCTCAATTCTTCACACGCACCCAGAGAATTTTAAGCCGCTTTAGCCTTGGCTCTTCAAGAGCTGTTGCGCCACTCAATTTTTACTTGCGACATATAGAATATATGGCAAGTATTGAATTCATAAAAAAAAAAATTGAGATGAGGATGAGATATGATATTACGATGATAGAGAAGTCGAAAAAAGTGGGTCCGGCGATTCCGTCTGTCTGTCTGTCGGAAAGTTTACAGGCATCTACAGACTTAAC
>CAKKXW010000001.1:82837797-82850316 GCA_920937365.1 Sphaerophoria rueppellii
GCAATCATTTGTTAAGGACATTGCTCATGACGGTCTCGGACTCTAACACGAAAGCGTCATCATTACGCTTGCCTCAGTATGATCCAAAACTCTTTTGAAGTCGGAGTTCACTTTTAAAACTAAGTTAAGTTACGTGTAAGCTATTGAAATCTAAAGGCTGCGTCACACAAACTTGCTGAATTGAATCGCTTGTCAATGAGAGAATGCGTTGTCAGAAACGCTTAGGGATGGTCTCATTCGAAAGAGGGCATCTTTGTTACCTGTATGGGGTAACAAAGATGCCCAGCCTGTTACCATCATGCGTTGGACAGAAAACAGCGTGTCTAGACCGTCGAAGCAAACTTGTCAAACTGGTGCTCAGATTGCTGGAGGGTTATCGATTGTTTCTTGGGTAGATACATTCATGGAAATTGGCAGTGTGGAAAAAAATCATAGGATGCCAATACACTTCTAGGACTAGAAAAAACTTCGAGCGGGAGTCCATTTTTAGTCTCCCGATCAGTCTTTGATCGCACAATGAGATAAATATTTCATCAACCTCAACCATTCCTGCTCGCTGTGGCCTAAAAGTTGACTGTGCACTGTCAATGGACATTTTACCTTACTTATTCGAGGAAGGTTAACGTACTGTTACTTGTTTAGTTGAGCGTTTAGTTCTTTCACAATTTGAAAGAATTTAGGATCCGGAAGTATTGTTCGAGTAGAAAATCTCTGATACTATTTAAATATTGTACAGTGTTAACCGCTTATTTTTCGCTTTTTATGACGTTTCTATGGTGAATATTCGCTAGTTCCTTCCTATATAAGTGACAGGTATATCTTTTATCGTAAGTACTTTTGATTTCCTAACAGGCTGTGCATACAAGGCTTTTTTACCTTTAGAAACTGGTTATTTGGATATGTCATATATTGTAATGATGATGACACTAACTCCATCCATCCATTAACTTCTTTCGTACTACTATCAATGATTCGAACAAATTTTCTGTGACTTTAAGGCTTGAGCTGAGCACGGCTAATATCAATCAACATTCAACGAATCCCCATAGTTTACGGCTTCTCGCTTTTTGACACAAAAGATTAAAACCCAACAAAACAAAACAGTCCACTTGTGAAGTGTCAAGAAAAACAACTACATATTTATAAAAAGGGATTATCTCATGTTTTTCAATGGTCTTGGCACTACAGGGAGATGAAGATATCACTATGACGCGACGCGACGACACAAAGGGTCCTTCCAACTGACGGTCATGGAGTACATTTGTCCATTTCTCAAATTCATTTCAAGCTGCCTTACCGTTGCCATTGCCTTGTTTGTTTTATGTCCTAGCCTTGAGATTTATTTGTCCTTTCGGCTTCGGAAAAAAACAATCTTACCATCCCCAAGTCGATAGGGTTTCTTACAGCAGGGACAGACAAAAAAAAACGAGAATACGGATTTTGGAAAAGGAATCCTGAGGATGGCATTCATTGATAACTCAGAGTCTCAGACTATGGCCCATGACGACGTCAACGGCGACAACGTCATCGTTTTGTATGTCTGTGGTTGAAATATTTTCTTTAATTTTCGTTGTATTATGTTGGGAACCAAGCAACGATGGTTGGTTTATTTTGTACCTTGTTCTATTCTGCTTTTTTCTAATTCCACTGAAAGCTTAGACAATATTTCTGTTTTCGATTTTGGCACGTTTTGATTAGTTACAGAAGTAATAAATATTTTTCACAGTGTAATGAATCAGGATTATTTCTAAATTTAAGTAAAAACTGATGGTTTGGCTCTCGGTTTTTGAATTACGTGTTGAACTATGAACAGTTCCTTTGGTATTAACTGTAGTACTTTTGGAATGTCATGACTTAAAGCAAAGCACACCATCCATCATCAAAAGACTATGATTTTTCATTTCATTTTCAATGGTGAAATTGTGTAAGATGAATGAGCAGAAAAAGATAAAATAAAATTCTTGTGAAGATTGCGTCTTTCCGTCAATAATTTAGAAAGTATACGACTGATCTTTAATATATGTTAGGATTACTTGTCCCATCAATGAAAATAATAAAATTTTATTTCAAGTTGGTAAAAGCACCCTATGGACAGGCAGAGGGAATTTTGTATTGCTAAATATGTAAAAGATATGAAGATGGCTTTCTGGAAAGGAAAAAATACTTAGCGTTGGGCCTCGACGTTTCATACCTACAGTACAAAGGCTCGCATGCATTTGTACAACAAGAGCTATGAGAACATGTCCATCAGCATATATGAAGGTGCTTCTCCATTTGACGCCATTCATATTATTATTGACAACACTGCTAATGGATTTGCCAAGGAACTAGAACTTGAAAATTCTCAAGCAATAGAGACAGAGACCTTCTGTCCATGTTAACAGTGGGTAACTTCCCTGATATTGCAAGAGATGGTACATGGTTACAAGCTATAATTTTGTGAAAAATAATAAAATACAAGTAAATAGTAATAGTAGTGTCCGTAGCTTAGTGGTTAGGTGCGTTGGCTGCTAAGCAGAACGTCGTGGGTTCGAATCCTACTCGGGCCCAAAGTTTTTATTTCATCTTTCACGGGCACTGCCTCTTGCGAAGAACTGACAAAATTTCCAAGAGTATCATCTGTCATGAAAAAGTGCTTCTCAACTTTGCCGTTCGGAATCGGCGTTAAATTGTAGGTCCCCTCAATTCTTCACACGGACCTAGAGAATTGTTGATGAGAGTAAGCCACTTAGGCCTTGGCTCTTCAAGAGCTGTCGCGCCACTCTATTTATTTTATTTATAAATAGTAAAAAGGATCGACAGTTGAAAATAACAACTTTTCATTCAAAGAATACGATCACCTGGTACACAACCGGGTCAAGAACAGCTAAGGGACCCAGGACCCAGTATTCGAATCTCTATCAAAATGAGTCCATCTCCCAGTATCTTTCAAGCAAAGATCAACACAATTAGCAAACGTGTGGAACTGAATCTGGAAATAAATCACCGTAACTAAAATATCGCCATAACGTTATAAAGTCAGGCAGTCCTTAAGGTATTAAACTCCTACACGTTTATCTCCAAGCTCGTTTATAGGCAGAATAAATGAACTAGACAAGAACAACAAAGTAACTCTTCAATGGGTATCTGAAGGCAGTATGAAAAAGACAGGTACGAACACTCCGCTATTAGTGCCGGAACCCTACTGTGGAATAGGAGAAAAAACTATCGGGAGTAAACTGAAAACAGAAGAGGAAACGTAAAGAAGAAACAACAGGGCACATCCGCTTCGGTTGTCAAAACTTGCAGATTCAGAAGCAGGCCAAATTCTAGGCAGTTGCGGTGCTCTTATCAATCAAATATTAAAACCCACTGCATCACCAGATTGAGGAGAGAGATCTTACCCCTGTATTAGTACTCCGAATTCTTAAATTCCTTTGTGATGTCAGGTAAGAAGAGGAGCTTTAATTTGACGTATTAGGCAATTCATCAGCTTATTAAGAAGATACAATATATCTATAGGTCACAATGTGCTTTATTCCTGTTTTAATTCAGGTGCAGCTGATTTTGAATCAACGCTATTGCCAAATAACAATAACTTCAGTTAACCTTTCATTATATATTATAGATTTAAATGTGGACTATTCAAGGGGAAGCAATGAAAATAGTTAAGTTTATTTTTTACCGATGTTTTTGACTTTACTTTCAACATTATTAAATTTTTTTCCCCAAAACAATGAGGCTCACAATATAAATTGCATTAAAGATATAATTTTCTTCTTGTAGGTGAAGCTAGTCTAAATCCTCTTTTTTTTTAATACATCTATGAAATTATGTTATTGAAAAATAAAAACATCTACTCCGTCAATGTGCGCAGGAAAAAAGTATATTTTCAAAAATCCATTAGAACGTCTACTGTCCAGGCACCAGGTTTTATTTTTGCCTTTTTTGGCCTGGTTCTTTTCCTCTGCTTATAAATATTTGTGCAATGTAAAGCTGGTTGGTAAAAGGAATGCACATATTTAAAGTTTGTGTCACCGGTTGTAATTTATCACATTGCTTATGTCATTAGTTGAAATTGTATTTCTATGATGAAAACGACCGACATGATGATGTCACAGCACCCCCTACCATTTGGTCCTATTGATATTCCCTTTGAGATAGATTTTCCAAGTGATGTTCTCTAGGATTGAAGAGTGAGACGATTACTCATGCCAACAAACTTTGACGACCGATTCGATGGACAGAAAAATGCGAACGTGTCAGTGGCACTGATTGACGTGCGTCGTGCGTCGGTTAGTCGCCTGGACACTCGTTGTCGAACTTGAATCACTGATGAATCTGATGTTGTAATTTGATTTGTTATGCGGATGGTCCAATCTCCATAGCATCAATCAAATCGCTTAGAACGCGTATGAACGAAAACGAGTTTTTTTTTGTCACACATAATTGCGATGGATTTTTTCGGTTTTGATGAAGATGTTGTAATAGCAAAAACTTGAAATTGGCAATTAACGATGGGAAAGGTTTTTGGTAAATTTCAAAATTAAAAATTAGATAAAACCACATCACTACGGTGGAATATACCTACTCATGGTTCAAAATTTTGGTGAATTTATAAATATTTTTGGCTTTTGAGCTTGGCTTCATGCAAGAGGCAGTGGCTTAACGGTTACGTGCGTTGGTTGTTAAGCAGAAGGTCGTTGGTTCGAGTCCTACTCGTAACGATAAACCTTTTATTTCAAGTTTCACGGGTACTGTCTCTTGCGAAGAACTGATAAAACGTCGCTTAGTGGTTAGGTGCATTGGCTGCTAAGCAGAACGTTGTAGGTTCGAGTACTACTCGAGTACTCATGCCCATAGTTATTATTTCATCTTTCAAGGGCACTGCCTCTTGCGAAGAACGGAGTAGAGTACCATCTGTTATGAAAAAGTGCTTCTCAACTTTGCCGTTCGGAATCGGCATTAAATTGTAGGTCCCCTCAATTTTTCACACGCACCCAGAGAATCTTAATCCACCTTAGCCTTGGCTCCTCAAGAGCTGTTGCGCCACTCTATTTCTTTTTTTTTTTTGGCTTATGGTCAGCTTGATTTTATGCCGTCAAGTATTATTTGAATTTATCTAATTGATTTCTTGATTTTTTGTTGTCATTGTATTGAAATAATTTCCACATTCGCAGCCGTGGGATGTAGGTTTTTGATGTTTTGGCAACACTTCCAGAGAAAGATAAGAAAGAAAATTAAGCATTCATTCGATTGCATACTTCATAACAGATCGGATATCTTTTTATTCCTGTGATTTATTTCAGAAATTTTTGTTGCTCAAAGTAAAACAATTTAAGGTAAAAATATGTAAAATAGATGTTTTGGCTAACAGTGTAATAATTTTAACTGCACCAAGCAAGACGCATCTTCCTTATTACCTTCTTAAAGGAATTGATGACCGCTTGCCAAGATAAATGATGTGATATCACTCCTTAAATTCAATTTGGCTCTTTTCAACAGATTAAAGGAATTTCAATGAACTGAAAATATTTTTGGACAATTGACCAGAACCCAACGACACAACCTATAATGGCAGCATTTTTCGAATATCACAGAAATATATTTTATTGAATTTTTCTTTTGAACATGTGCTCGACAAATTTTTGATTATACTTGAATAGAATGCTTGCTGCCGAGGGCGCATGAAGCTCAATTATTTCTTTTCTTTTCATAGCCAGTTGGTTTCCCTTTTCGGATCATTTAGTCCCAAGTATTCGATTAGATGTTATAATCGAAAAAAATGTGTATTTGCTCAAACTCACTAAGTGTGTTTCCAATATTTACATTTGCAGGTTCAATAAAACAAGGGGGAAAACATAAAGATTCCAATAGATAAAATGTTCCGCAAGGGCCACAAAAATATGCCATTAAAATAATTGGCATTGTTCCTTATCTTTTTTTATTTTATTTGAATTTCGGAACACTGTCAATTTAATAAATCTAAACACCATAGTTGACCAGTTATATAAATGGCTGTTCACGCTTTTGTGGTTTATTGATTTTATTGTCCTTGGATATCGACGGACTTGGAACATGGAATGTAGATTATTTTGGTATCGGGCAATTATCTGTGGAATTGTGTTTGTATATTTGTTGTTCAGAATTCATTGGGTTAAGGAATTGATCAATTAAGCTAATTTCAAAAAACCGTACGAAAGTTTCCTTAAATTAGCAAAAGAAGTAGGCTTCTCTTCTTGACGCTGTCAAATTTACTCAACCAACGAGCGAATGAAAACGCACTAGTAAAATTTGAATGAAAAGTCAACGAACGTAGCTGAATTACATTGAATTACATTATGGTTACATTACATTCTCTGGTTCACTTAAGTGTGTTCAAGTTAGCAAAATTGCATTGTAGTTCAGTCTTATAAGATTATGTCAGCTGTAGGTATTGAAAATAATACAAAAGTTTACTCTAGTCAATAACTGGGTCTTTGAGGTGAGAAATAAATGGAGTTGTCCTATACTAAAACCATTTTCGTAATACCATTAAAAAATGTAAGTCCCACTTCACATAATGTGCATTATTCTCGATCGTACGTGATGAGACTTAGTCTGAGGATGTATGCGATGACCGTGACGAATCGATTAGAAATTTTCAATATCTTCTGCTCAATGTGCCAAAGCGTTTGTATGTTTACTGGTTATCTACTCTAGTCACGCTAGTCTGAAGTGAAAATTAATTCATTATCATTGATCTCACCGAATAGGATTTCGTGGTCCGTGACACGTGCCACCATGTTTATTATTCCTGGTTGATCCGTGCTACCAGGGCATTACACCTGCCGATCCGTGCTATCAGGGGCGATATGCCTGAAGATTCGCAGCCGCTTTGGGTATTGTCCCCGGTTACGGCACCATAACGTTTTTTCTTTTTTTTTTTTAAGTACATACCTGTCAGATTATACAACCAATGACCTAAGCATTGTAATCATAGGTATATTCTGAATACATGTTAATTGTTTCGTGTTTCTTTAATGAAACCTTATTGCAACCGGCGAGCAAAACCTTGACTAACTTTGGCCCAAAGAGTTCCCATAGCGGCTATAGCCATCTGTTGGGCATTTTTATTTTAAAGGAGGAGGAGTACTCAGCTAGTGATGTATTCTTTCTGCATTGGGTTATCAAAGCACTCTAAGAATAAAGGATCCTTGATTTGATGATCATTATCTCCAAGAGGCTTCATGAGATATGGCTCCTAGTTACTATCTCACTTGACTCTTCTCATATTGTGTCCTAAACATTCAAAAGCCGTTAGCCAGTAATCATAACTTACCTGAGAGGCAATAGCGGTTTCGATGATGGGATGAATTTCATCTACCAAGAGCTCGACTACTTTAATGACATTTTAGTAAAAACCTCGAGTTGGTTGATGAAATACCTTTCTTTTTGATTTTCGATAATATCTGTCAATCAATCAATAAATTTCTTTATACCATAAGGTCAATGATGCATTTTCAATTGCTTGCGAATGATACCGTTGAAGTGGTTCCACATTTAACTACAAATATTACCATCGACAAGCCAGGCACTGACAGCACATAAAAGAACAATATCTATACTCTACCCTTACAGTAGTGAAGCCAAGCATAGAAAAACTATTAAATGATTTTTAAGGCAAAGTTTTTCGACTTGAAAGTTTTTTTTTTTTTGAACTTCAAAAAGTTATATCTTCATTGAAAATATATACATACTAGCCGACCCTGCGACCCTCGTCTCGCACCTTCCAGAGCAACCTTACTTACTTTACTTACTTAAGGTGGCGCTACAGTCCGTTGTGGACTTGGGCCTCAATCAACAGACTCCGCCAGCTAGCTCGATCCTTAGCTAGTCGTCTCCAGTTTTGCACTCCGAGTTGATTGAGGTCCTCTTCCATCCGTTTCCGAGGCCTGTTGTTGCTTCGCAACTAAAATTTTTTCTACGTGGTCGGGAAGTCACCCCAACGCACAACCCCCAACCTGGAGTACCAGGCACTTGATGTGAATCCAAGTGCAAGAGCCGGAAAAAACGCTCCTTTTACGGCCTGGGCTTCAAATAAGTCGAAGTAGCCCGTAAAGGTGTTCACCAAGTAGTTCGGCCTAACTGCAACTGGAGACGCCACCGTTGATTCCAAAGAAGAAATTCATTCGCTGCCGTCCCTCGGTGGGAGTGCCTCGGTGGGAACACTCCTTCGTTGTGGGGTAATTGGTAGTAACAGCCTACTCCGCTTCGACCTGTCGACCATGGGAGGCCCTTCTGCGAAATCAAGTTTCACGATCGCATAGCTCTAAGCTTCACAGTAGTAGTTACCGTAAGCCGCTCCGCCACGTCAAGGCTTACCCCGTGGAGGTCAGAGCAACCTTAGAATTCTGATTATTATCTTCGTGCTCTCGCTGAATTTTGCGAATTCACAATACAAAATTAATAATTTTTTCTATGAAAAGCAAAGAGGTTTCCGAGATTTTCATCAAGAACTTTCTATTTTCAATTCGAAAACCGATTTTGAAATTTTCCAGTTTTCCATTTGAAAACCAATGCACCTGCAATTACATGCAATTTTCCCGTTAAAAGCCAATGAGATTCCGAGTTTCTCATCAAGAACTTTATATTTTCCATACGAAAACCCATTTTGAAATTTTCCAGTTGTCCGTGAGCAGTCCTTAACTCTACTTTTGGTTTTGACCGAGACCGAAAATGAGCGAATCAATCTCGAAAGACACAGGCCTAATTTTGACCGAGACCGAAATGTTTGTACCTAATATTCAAAATGCGAAATGTACATGCACAGAGATTGGAAACTAAAATCTATGCTTTTTTAATATCGATGTTAAGATTTTCTTTTGTACAGAAAATCTTACCCAAGAATTCGCGTGTAAACATTGTCTTGGTGTAAAAGCTTAAGTAGGAGTTCAGCCTTAAGGGGCCGGTTATAGCTATCAGAAAAACGGATCAGAAAAAATTTTTTTTTCCAAATTTGACTACTCTAGAACTTCATTTGAGCTAAAATATTGATGCAATTCGACGAACGTTTGTTTGAAATATTTTTTTAAAAAGAATTAAGACATTTATGACCGAATTTAATTAGAAACTAGAATTTAAATGTTTTTCTGATGAGATTTCATTTTTCTGAACAGCTGATTGTAAAAACTTCAAAAATATTCCATTACGTTTTTCTCATGTGTTTCGATTTTTTTCTGTTCCAATAACATCAGAAAAAAATTTTCTGATGAAAAAAGAAATTCTGATGTCATAAAAAAACACGCGAAGCTGGACTGACGTTTAATTTCTGACACAAAATTCTTGGTAGCTATAAACGCTCATCAGAAAAATGTTTCAAGTTTTCACAGTTCTAATTTTTTCTGATGGATTTTTCTGATAGCTATAACTGGCCCCTAAATATAAAACAAAAGAATGAATAGGAAATGAAATGAAATGAAATGAAAATGGAGAGACAGTTCAAAAAACTGATGTCGGCTGTCAGTTGCCTGAATTTAAAAACAAAATTTCCGAGAATTATTTCTTTTATTTTCAGAACCTTCTACTGCACAATCAGTGCATAGAAGAGCAATTGTCCATCATTTATAAAGTGAGATTTTTGTTTGTTTGTTAGTTTATCGACTACAATCATACAACCGACAAACAAACAAAAGTCTCACTTTATTATATTAGTATAGATACATACCTCGTACAACAAGTGATAATATGCTCTAGAGCTGTTTTTAACCACCGTCGATACCCCTAATCGATAGCTAGATGAAATGGAACTGAGCAAGGTGCATTCTACAACCAAAAAAGTTCTATTAATATTATATAGGCAGTTTTAGATGTTTTTTTTTTTTCCTGAACAGGCACTCTTTGGAGTAAAAGAGCTCTCCAATAAGGCCTGTACTGCAGATTTGTTTTAGACGAAGTATAGTTAAGGTTTTGTGGCGTAGAGTGAAAATTGTTTTTTGTTTAACATCCAACATTTTCCATCTTTTTTTACATTTATCCTTATTTTATTCGTCGGTTTTGTCAGCCTACATAATTGCACCCAGTAATAAGTGACCTTAATGTGCAAATACCCCAAATTTATGTTAAGAGAACATGTCAACGCAATAATCAGGCCACCATTCCAGAACCAAATTAAGCCTAAGAGGATCAACTTCCACAATTTCCACGAACAAATTGATGGATTGAACTTCAACATAGATTATTTAAAATCGTTCAATTTAGGTTAAAACTACAGGGACCATGGAAATAAAGAAGGGTAATTTAGTGTCCTCATAAGAAACACAACAAACTTCTAGTATTTGTATTTACTCATATATTTTTGTTAACCAACTCCTCGAGGGTAATTTACGGACACTTCTCCCCAGAGCAGAAACTTTTCTTTTTTTTTACCGATTTCGCATGCGAGTCGCATTTAACCTAAATTGTGTACTAAAAGTTGCTATCCAAGAACCCAAATTTTTTTCTGTGTCGTTCTATATTGAGGACAAAATACATTAAGCACTAACCACAACATATGAATTGCTTTTTGCCATTTCATTTTCATAATCAAAATCGAGGAAAAAAGGCACACCATAGGATGCCCAAGAAAAAACCAATACAACCATCATCGAAGGAAGGAAGAGAGAAAAAAAAACAGAGCCCTTGAAACAGCCACAGAACACACAATCCACAAATAATGTGCAAATTTAATTTTATACTTTTCTTTCCTTTTCAAACGACAAAAATATGGAAACTAGGAAATAGAATAAGGAACCAAACGAACCCGAACTAACAGCAAAAATTTCCATAGACTTAATGGCGGTTAGCACGTGATGGTGGAAGGATATCACAATTCAGGACATTTCCGACATCATGCAAGGCATAAAGAGGAGTTTACTTATAGTTTTACTTTCTTCTGCCGGAGTTTTTCATGCTCGATTATTATTTATGACGGAAAACAGGGAAATACTGGGAGCAGGTTATGTGAGTTTTTTTCTGTGAAAAGCATAATGCGTTCGTAAAATAACTTCATGATTCTTGTGTCCTCACGATTTTTACTTTCGACATATGGCAAGTATTGAATTCGTGAAAAAATTGAGATTTTGATGAGATATGACATTACGATGATAGAGAAGTCGAAAAAAGTGGGTCCGGCGATACCGTCCGTCTGCCTGTCTGTTTTTATATAAACGCACCTTCAGTCGTAACCACTGGTCGGATTGTCTTCAAACTTGAAAATGAGAGGTTTGAGCGAATTCTCGTGGGTTATTTTTTTGATTTCTTATTAAGATCAAAATTTAGGGTAGCCACCAGACAAAAGTTTCAATTTTCTCAAAAATGGCTCGTACGATTTTTCTTAAACTTCCTCGAAATTTTTGAAAAATAAAATATTTTATGTAAAAAAATATTTGTGTATTGCTCCAAAATGATACCTTCCAAAGAACCGTTTTTTTGCTATCCAGATTTTCTCGAAGAATAAAAGTCCGATCATTTTTTTTTCTGTTCGTTATGTTGCCCAAATAATATTTTGTTGTTTTTTTTTGGATTAATGAAAAATATTTTTAAACTTTTTTTTCATAATTCTGTGTCTCGAAAACGGATCTATGTTACTTTCTTACTGAAGGTAGCGCTACAGTCCGTTGTGGACTTGAGCGTCAATCAACAGTCTCACTCCAAGTTAATTGAGGTCCTCTTCCACTTGAGTGCGCCACCTGAAGTCGCGGTCTTCCTCTCCTCCCACGTCCCTCGGGAATAGTGTCGAAGGCTTTCCGGGCCGGAGCATTGGTGTCCATCCGCTCTAAATGACCGAGCCTTCGGAAGTAATTTTTGAAATTCTGAATATTCTTTGTGAGTTTTATTTTGGATAAAGGAGCGTATTTTTTCGTATTTTCTTAGAAAACAACGAATTTATTTTTCTTACTCGATTTTCAGAATCATCAAGTTCAAACAAAAAATCCTATAATAACTTCAGTTTTATATGGCTATACCCGAGTATAAGGTTCATGAAATCTTCTTTAAGTAGCTATTAAGTACATAGAAGGCGAAAGTGGGCGGTCCGATAGAAGGAATTAAGAAGATAATCTGGTTCTTATTGAGGTCTTAAAACGGAATAGTATTTACACAAGCACAGTTTCGAAAAATAGTCTGTGAACTCTAAGAATGAAATGAAAATGAAATAAAAGTAACCACTGGAAATTGTAATCTTAAAGAAGGATTAAAGGAACTCGAAACAAACCGATTTAAGAACTTTTTATGAATTTTTTATTTTATTTATTTTATTTATTTATTTATTTATTTATAACGGATTAACTTACACAGTAAGATACAATATCTTTTAAAATAGCGCAAGTTTCAGTATTTAAATACTATTGTAAAAAAGAATGAATGATTTTATAATTAAAACGTGGTTAATAACGATGAATGAAAAAATTTAGCCAAACAAAGCTCAAGGAAATTAGGAAGAAATTCTAATGTTAAAGGTCACCAATGAAAATAAAGTAAAAGTAAAGTAAGAATCTCAAGTGTCTGATAAAAAGCTTTGAC
>CAKKXW010000001.1:82886980-82898296 GCA_920937365.1 Sphaerophoria rueppellii
TATCAACTGGCAGATGAGGGACACCGCTCACCCTCTGTCAAGTATATCCACTTTGATTGAAAGGATGAACCAGCCAATCAAGAGATATACCCAACAGGGCGTCTAATTTCATTAACGTCTATCCACATTCGGTATTCGTTGATCGTATTTCCTCATTTAATATATCCTTAGATATATTATCTGTTAAGGATCGCATCAATCTTCATTATACGTCCTGTTTCAATCCGTCAATTCCATTAGACTAAAGCTGCCTACGTCCGCAGGTTCATGCCAATAAATTGACAAGAACCTCTCAGAGGCACCACTTGAAGGTGTAGGTCAGCACGTTCACTCACTGGGGAATATGTACTCGGAAACATGTTTCCTTTCTACATTTCCAGGTCCATGATTTTACCTCCATACCGTGGGTACGGTCTTCCTTGTCGTCTCGAACCTGGGGTCTGGAATAAAAAGAATTTCTTGGCTGGAGCGCTGTCGTCCATTCGCTCGATGTGGCCGAGCCAATGCAGTCGTCTTTTTTAGGCCTTCTGGACAACATCCACATCTTGGTACAGCTAGTACAGTTTTCGGTTGAACCTTCTTCTCCATTTGCCATCGTCGCATACGGGACCGAAAATCCGTCGAAGAATTTTTTCTCTCGAAAGTGACCAGTATCAATTCAATATAGAGTAGGACTGGTTAAATCAAAGTTTTGTAAAGCAGATACTTTGTCTTTCGAGTGAGAAGTTTTGAACCCAGTTGTTTGGCCAAACCGAACCAGCAGCGGTTCGCTAGGGTAATTCTTCCTCGGATCTCCACTAAGGTTTCATTTGTGGGATTGATGTTTGTTCCAAGGTAGGTAAACTCCTTAACTACCTCGAAATTGCTGCTACCAATAGTAACGTTTTGTCCTAGGCGGTGGATAGATGTTGCTTTGTTTGTTGATTGCATGTTCTTTGTTTTGTCCTCATTCACTTCAAGACCAACGAGTTTTGTCTGTTCCTCAATCGCTGTGAAGGCCTCAAGCACCTCGACCGATGATGTCAATGTCGTCCGCATAGCCTAGGAGCTGGATGGACTTGTTGAAGATAGTGTTTTCCGTGCTCACACCTGATGCCTTGCGCACTATCTGCTCCAGGACTATGTTGAAGAAGTCACATGATAACGCATCTCTTTGCCTAAACCCTGCGCATTTTTGGAATAACTCGGATGAGCTTTTACCCATTTGCACACTGCACTGCGTATTGTTAAGCGTCATGTGGCCTAAAGTCACACTGGTACGTGCCGATTATTGTGTTGCAGTAAGGTTTAAGACGCTTACACAGAACGTTGGATAGGATTTTGTATGCAATATTAAGCAGGGATATGCCACGGTAATTTCCACATGACATCTGATCGCCTTTTTTGTAGATGGGGCATATGGAGCTTATCGACCAGTCAGTGGGCATGACACACATCCCACACTTTGGTGATGACCTGGCTCATGCGGTTCATCAAAACACCTCCTCAATATTTAAAGAGTTCCGCAAGTATGCCATCCGACGGGGCAGACTTGTTATTTTTTTAGCTTTTGGATGGCTCTTTCTACCCCTTCTGAACTGGCTGCTGGGACTGGGTCTTTATTGACTGATCTTGCTTCTCTTTCGTCATTAGCTCGCTCGACATTATGCGCATTCAGCAGCTGTGCGAAGTGCTGCTTAAAAACATCTACTATTCCCTGTGCTTCGGTGACTTTAATGTGACTGTGAATAAAAAAGAATCTAGAGACATGGTTATCTTCTTTCTTTGTTTAATCTAACAAAATAGTATTCTGTCAAAGTCATAGGGGCCCCATTATCGTAATAATATGCCCAGGGCCTCCAATAAGTCAAAGACGGCTTTGACTACTGCCCTTTTTTCATTCGAGATGCAACCTAAAAATTAATTATTCTGTTTTTCCATTATTATAGAGATTGCACTCTTACAATTTCAATGACAGCAGCACCACCAGACGGAATCTGCGACTTCGCTACACGGCCACATTTGAGTAAATTTCAACATTTATCATATCAAAAATAATGTGGTGTCTTAATGTTTAAAAAAGAACATAACCCTCCATTTTATTATTTCACACAAAATATTCTTCTTTTAGGTTTTGTATAGACACAACTGAAAAAATGTTTTAAGAACATCCCGCGGATTTAATTTCATTCTCGGCTTCGTGTTTGGTATTTTCTCGCTACCTTACCTCTTGTGAGCATAGCCTGCTTCAAAGATAAACTTGAATAATGGCAAAATAATTTATCCCTCAATCATATTGTTATGATATAAAATGTAACGACCGTCTTAAACTGATTTGCATACGACAATAATACAGCAGTGTTGTTCCATCCAGTCTTTATGTTAAATCTTTTATTTATTGTATGTCTGTTTCCTCCTTCGGCTTACTGCAATGGGAGATGGAAAATTCGTGTAACGTAAATTCACCCAAAAATGAAAGTGAGTAACATCATCTAATTGAATTGTTGACTGTAGCAAGTGGGCTTCACATAAAATATGACACAAAGAAAACATTTCATTGTATCCTGGTTAAGTTAATCTGCTTTGACGGCAAAACCTTAATGACTCGTTTAGCATTTCACTGCGAAAGGATGTGTTTTATGTGGAAGAATTATTGACAGATTGCAACATCAAACATGGGATCTTGGAGCGACGATGAATCAATTCTCATAGCGTATTATTCATTAACAAGTTTAATCACATTTTTTTTAGTTCGGCTTCCAATCTCCTAAGTCCTAAGCCAGTTTTTTTCAAAATTTAAAGTCATTTCGATTTTTTTGTATTCCTTGAAAACACTTCAAAGATTGGAAATCCTTACCTATACCTACTAGAACCATTTTAGCGACTGTTTGTCATTTTATATCATGCCTCTCTGCAAGCTATGGTTTAAATAAAATGTGTAGGTATGCTACACTTCAACGTGACTTGTTTATTTTATTTGCTCATATAATACCTTTGCCGAATGAAAATCAGACTGTCGATAAACCAAGTTTCCTATGCAATCTCAACCAAACCAAAGATAAAAGTTATAGCCGAATTGTTTTTGGCTTCTGCCGTTTTCTTTTTGAAATATAGCTAGTATCAAATTCAGCTCCCAAAGAAACGATTTTTTTCTGTGATACAATTCGAAATGTCCTTTTTTTAAGCACACACACCGTCTACAAATCAAAAAGGATTATTGCGTATTGCGTTCACATGTTATCGAATACAACCAATCTAAGAGTAGTCGTTTAGAAACATTAGATCCCGTGTGATGGGACAGAAGTGATGTTCTCGAAGTGGAATTGTATATTTTTGGCTTAATTCTTGTTGAGACTATGGGTCCTGAGAGTAATTTATATTATTGCAGCCACGCAAATTCGTTTTATTTCAAAGATAAATATAAAACATAAACCACAGAATGAGAAATAAGTGCAAGGACATGACGTTTATCATTAATTTTTTTTTTAAACCCCGATTGTGTATAAATATACGACAGACTTTCATCTTGTCTTAACATTAACGTTCTTAGTTCTTAAAGGACTTCAAAATGCCAAAAGTGCTTCCTTAGTCGTATTTTAGAGTCTAGGAACCCTATATCAAAGCCTGTCCTTGTATCAAGGTCCTCATTGGATACTCGTATTATCCGTCAAACTTATTGTATCTATTATCTGTAAGGGAACAGAGAAGAGAAAGCAAAATGTCAAAATGGAATTTGTCTTCCAGATGGAAGTTGGGAATTGTGAATTTGTAGGTATAAGGTATTCTCAATGTTCCCGATACTGATCTCTCCTTACCCTTTTCACTGGTCTGTGCACTTTTTTTTGGTGGGTTTCATAATTCACGAAGAGGAATTACAGAAAATATAATTTGCGGTATTTGGACGGTAAGGCATAATTTCATTTTCAAAATTAGAAAGCTGCAATTAGACATACACCTAGTCACAAATCACAATTCACAGCAATGCTTGGAACTCTTGGGAAAATCTACATCAGATCAAAAGAATCTTAAACGTTCGTGATCCTTTAATACTTTTAAGTATGTTCACTGTTCAGTAAGTTTATTTTGTCTAAACATAGCTACAGGTTATTCGAAGGCTTGCTATCAGACTTTCCTTCATCCCATACTTTCATAGATATCCTCTTATCTTGACAATAGGCAGCAATAGAAAGTAAAATTCAGGCATTTTTTCCCTATGACATTAAGAGTCCTTCGGTGTAAATTGTTTATTGACTGTAATCATATAAAATACGGATATTTATAGGATCTGTTTGTTATCATGCACCATGTCTGCATAGAATTTATCACTACGGTAAATGAAAGGGAAATCTGTTTGTTGACACAAGCGGTAGTACTCATTTAGGTGTTCTCTTTGAGAAATGAACTTTTAGGAGCAACTTGAAAGACATAACTAATGTCATATTAAATGGCTTTGCGCTGTGGTAACTACAACACTCATTTACTGTTGTTGTGTTTCCAAAGGGCCTTAGAAAATCTTAACTCGAGGTTATAAGGCTTAGCTGGAAGAAAATTTAAAAAGAAGAAGGACTCACAAACTAATGATTGCTTGTAATGCAGGTAAGGAGAGGCTGAAAGCGTTCATAATTATCTCACCTTTTTTAAAGGGAGCTAAATTTGAGAAATTCGTAATCTCAATTCGACGATTATTTTTACTTGTGACTTGTCAGATATGCATTATAGTCAAATGAAAGTATAAGCCGAATGCAAACCGAAAACTGTGAATTTTTTGTTTTTAAGTGTTCAGACCTTCAACGCTCTGTTCCATTTTTGTTTCTTCGTAGCGTTCAGATATGATAGGATTGGGAACAGTAGTGAGATAAATTGTTGCTGAACAAAATTAAAGTAGAATATTAGTTGAAGCGAAAGTCTTATTATCTTTTTTTTAAATTTGTAAAAAATCGTACAAATGGAAAAAATATGTAAACTTGTAAGCAAGTTGACTAGCAAGTGGCTTGCCACCTACGATACACCAAGTACACAGATAGAGATTTGACAAATAATAAATGTAGGCTACTGGCAAGCCAGAACTTCCTAGTGTGGCCGCAGGGTTAGTTAAAGAAGAAGAAGTAACACGACTACGTTATTTCTATTAACAAAGTATTTTTAAGCAAGAAATTGCTATGAAGAATTGCTTTGTAATATGTAATATGCGCGGAAGCTCTTGAAGAGCCAAGGCCTTTCTTTACGTGATGAACATCGTCCTTAACAAATTATCTGCAAAAATATAAGCCAAAGCACAATTTTCGTTTTTAAAACCCCTTACCTTTATTAACTTACCAGAGGAAGTTATTGTAATGGACCCGATTTTGTGATTAGCTTTTGAGCAAAATCGGCTTAGCGGTTTTTCAATGGCATTCAAAAATCTAAGACAACCCTAATATAATGAAAATTATGGTAATTTCTGTTATAGTAAGTGTAACAAAAAAAAAAACAATATGATAGATAATTTGAACGAAGAATTAATTTACTTCGTTCTCAATGATTCTCAGCATTTCGAGTCTCGTAAAACTTTTATTTTAAAAAAAGGCTTAATTTAGGACTGTTAGATAAATTGTTAAAGGTACTAGCTGTTGATCTCCTTAATTCTCATAATTTTGGTGACGAAAAACGAAAAGAGTTGATTGCCATACATGAAGGTAGCATTCTTTTCGATCAAATCAAATGGCATTCGGGAAAAGTACTGCGGGAAAGTAGTTTGCGATCAAATGGTTTACGGGATATCGGTCAACCCAACCTTAAAAACAATATAAAAAAAAAGTAACTCCTAAAATTCACGAAAAAAATGTTTAAATCTGTTGGACAGGAAGCTGTCTAACGGGTCGGTTATAATAATTATATACTTGTAACGTTAGAAAACCTGACTTTTAAGGTACCCATTCAAAAACAATAAAAAATCGTTTTAGAGGGGTAAACAGCTTCAATAGAAAGAGAAGGGAAGAGAAGAATTCCTCTGGTAAAGTTAAGCGCTGTAGCGTGCACTTTGAAAACCTTCACTTTTCTAATAGAATGCATGCAAAACTTGGACTAAGTCTTAGTAATCACAATGTGCTGAAAAAATTATATCACGAAATTTCCGATGCTTAATCCTCTCGAATCCCAATTGTATAGCATCTCGTTATAATAGTATTTTTGTATGCAATTCAATTCCAGAGCTTTATTCAAATCGAGGCATATCGTAAGATGGCAAATGGTGTGGTTTAACATTTTTCATACTTTCCTCCGACATGACATAATCTAAGAGATGAGTTGTTGCATACTCATCATCAAATCATCTTCAGCAGCTAGGTCGTCTGCTCCAGCGGCTATGTAGAACTGTAGCTTGCACACCCCTATCTTAACTTCGTCAATGTCGAAAGTTCTATTTAGCTAGCGGGATTTTGTTTGTCATCGCCATTAGAGACGTTAGAGCACTGACTGTGATTCTTCCTTTTCGTAAAATCATTCATTTTACTTTCATGTTATCCCAGTATAACCTCAATTTCCCGTTTCTCATGCTCTCTATTTTTTGCCTAAAATATCTCTGCTCAATGCTCATCTCTCATACCTGTTAAATCTTAAACATTTATTCTATAAACATAAAATGGAAAATTAAACTGGGACAATTTATAACTTAGGCCGTGTGCGAATTGGGTTAAAATTTGGTTAAAAATTGACGTTTGGTTTGACACTTCGCATTCGCATTGAATAAAATGTGTTAAAAATTAGACAAGCTGCGTTGCAGGTTAAAATATGACAGTAGTGGTTAAAAATTCATCAATTTTTAACCACAGGTCATCCAATTCGCAATTCGCACACGGCCTTTATTTGAATATTTTTGCTAAAAATTACACTCCTTAAACTTATAACCTTATTTATTGCATACACATTTTGATTGGCATTGAAAAAAATTAATTTGTTCAATTTCTTCAAAGCTTCGAAGCCTTGCTACAAACTCACGCCGTACAATAAACATCTTGAAGGTAATATTTGGGTTGCTAAAATTTTTCCTGCACATTCTTATTTTTATTGTATATACGACTCCTAGTCCTCCCTCGAAATCAAACGAACTTCATACCAACACCAGCAGAAGGAAAGGTACGAAATAACAAATAATTCTGCTCTTTTAAGCGAAGTCGAGTAAAATGAAGATGATCTGGCTGAGGACAGTGAAGACTATGTCACTATGATCGATCTACAATTCCTACAACCACAACAAAAACGATACCAAGCACACATCCTTCATCGAATCTATACTAATATTATGAAGTAAGACTTTATGTTTATCGGTTGTATGTTTGCATAGTCAATAAACCGAGAAACAAACAAAAGAATTATTATATAAGTGTTCCAGAAGTCTTCTCCTATACACTGATTGTGCATAATAGAAAGTTCTGAAAATAAAAGAAATAATAATTGATAGCAATATTGGGCCTTACTAATAATCAGACAATAATGTCGACTATTAGTAAAACGTAAAGTTAAAATAAAGTGTAGAGCTTAAACAGAATCCTACCAATAAACTATTTACCCTCTCTTTAACAAATCTTCACATTTTCTTTAAGTCTACTACAATTTCCATCAAGTTATTGTCAAATAAATGTTAAATGAGTGACAAAAATGTTTTCACGAGCTGAAACAATAAATATTTTGAAAAATGAGTTCATGCAGATTAGCTGCAAGAGTATGCGTTTTATTCTAATAATGATACAATTGCCTGCATATATAATAAGAAGCAAGTTTGCTGCAAGAGTATGTGTGTATGAAAAAAATAAGTTTTGTGGTATTTGGAGGGTAAAACAGGTAGGTTTCCTATCTTGTTATATCTGATCAGTGCTACCTTACTTCTTATTAAGTATTGCCGTATCCTTTTTCACCAGAACTTTATTGTCAGCACTTATAGTACATCAATTGATTCAAAGTGTTGGAAAGCTTTTTTTATTTCTTCATTTTTTAATAGCCGTGTTTTTGTGCTTTATCTTCGGTTCTATCTCTGCTAAGATATAATTTCTATGTGAAATACAACAACAATTTTAACAAAGAAGAAATTGAATTTTGAATGTTTGAATTGAATGTTGAATGTGTTTCTTGCTGATTTCGTTTGAAAATATAACTAAATAACATATTCCATTATTAAACATTAGTTTAAACATTAGTTTAATAATATGATCTAACCTTCTCTATCTTGCTTATTTGTGTGTCTCGTGCATATGTCTCTTTTGCTTACAATACTTTCTCTTTTTCGGCTATGAGAGATCCTTCTGCCCGCCAGAGTAAAAACTAGTTTTTGGGTCATTAAAAGTATTACCGATAAATAGGAGGATCTCGTGTAGTTATTGTAATTCATTTTTTGATGAACCCACTGATCTCTATATTACACTGGATAGTGTATTACCTACAAGTATAGCAGTTTTTTTGACTCCATTTGAAGATGAGGATGACAGTCAATGTCCCTTTTTGACTTTTTGACGTCTAACCAACAAAAAAACAAAAGCAAAAAAATAATTCGTTTTTCTTTTTACATCTGAACAGAGTCTGAACAATGAATAGAAATGCTTAGAATAATTTGAATGGTGAAGGAAACAAGTTATTATGGAAGAGAATATCAGTTTTGTAATTTATAGAAGTCTATTATATGTATCATTTATTAATACAATTATACAAATGAAAAAAAAAAACCTAAATATTAATTCTCTATATACTATTCTCCGAACTAAAAAAGAAAAACGGCTATAAATGAAAACAAACTACTCTTTGCACCGATACAGAGATCAGTAGTATAGAGATAAGAGATTCTTTGTCGTTTATTTTTGTTATACTGTTATACGAATTTTTCCCTTTTCGACTTTATAACAATCTTTAAATGGAGTCACTTTTTTTGCATGGTTACACTATCCAGTGTAATATAGAGATCAGTGGATGAACCACAAAGATAAGTACGGCTTATGCCACATTTAACAAACGGCCGGCACAAATCCATTAAAATAATAAATACAAACAATTTTTACTTCTTTTGACCCAGAAAAAGTGAGGCATAATGAAAATACCAATAGAAATCGAAAAAATACTATGAACAAGTTCAGTACATTTAATACTTATTTGTGTACCATAAAATAGCACAACAGAAACACTTGCCTTCAGATGTAATTTTAGTGCACAGCTTAGAGATGCTAGTGACTAAATTGGAGACTAAATTCGCTATTGGTATGTGATGTTTCTGAAATCTGGATATTTTTATTTAACTATTTCCTAAATTTGATTATTAGTAAGGCCCATTGATTTTAATTTACTTAGAGCCGATTTTTCAATCATCGAATAAAAATAAAAATAACAAACTGGCAAATAAACTTATCTGAGTATTCATCGGTAGAATTAATTAGAGCGTTTTTTGTCAGATAAAGTCTATCTGATGATTGAAAAATCCAATATATATTTGTCGAATAAACACTATTTGCCTGTTTATCTGACGATTGAAAAATCGGCTCTTAGGCCGTGTGTGAATTGCGTTAAAAAGTGTATTAAAACTTGACGTTTGGTTAAAACTTGACACTAGTGTGGTGAATAAAATGGGTTAAAAAATATCCCGTTGTGGAGCAGGATAAATGGGTTAAAATGATTGATAGAGAATTTTGCTTCTAGTTTTTTGTTTGATTTTGGTTATTATTCAATTTTGTGGAATGAGTTTTTTTTAAAATGAACGATGAAAAAAAGAGGAGGAACGCCGGAAAACCATACAATATTTTTGTTTTTCTTTCTTCTGAAAATTATGACATATCAGCTGTGACAACAAAATTTTAAGTGTTGTCATACGTAAAAAACCAATTATCCAAAACGGAAATTTTTGTTTAAAGATTTCTTACAGTTGTTTCGTAAAATCAAATTATAACTGCAAAGATAAATAAATAAAATAGATTTAATTTGTTAGGTTTCATGATTTGTAATTAACTTTATTGTTTTAAAGTTTGGTTTTGTACGCGAAATTATATTACGAGGAAAAGTTAAAACATTTTTTGTTGAGGGAAATTTCTGAAATCATCAGGGAAAGCTTTTAGTTCTACGCAGTAATGTTGGTTAAAATAATCCCTTTTAACGCAATTTACACAGCAAATGGATAAATTTCATCCCATTTTTAACCAAACGTCAAATTTTAACCAAACGTCAAGTTTTAAAACACATTTTAACGCAATTCATACACGGCCTTACTCGAAAATTTAGTTTTGAAATTCAGGAAACTGACAGCCGGAATACTTTTTTGAAATGTCTCTCTATTTTTCATTTCATTTCCTATTCATTCTTCTATATTATATTTAAGGCTGAGCTCCTATTTAAATTTTTGCACCGTTAATGTTTACACGCGGTTTTCTATGCATGAAAATTTCGCTTAATGGTTATTGGGAACATTTCGGTCTCGGTCAAATTAATGAAAAACTCGGAAAAGTCAACTTTCAAAGCGAAAATTGCATGTAATTGTATGTGGATTGGTTTTCAAATGAAAAACTGGATTTCGATGTAATCAAATGGAAAATAGAAAGTTCTTGATGAAAAATTTCATTTGTTTTCAAAGGGAACTCGGAAAACTCTGCGAGAGCACGAAGAACTTAAACACCTAAAATAAAGTTTTTGCATAGAATTTAAGGTGCATTATTAGTATGTTTTTTATGTCCTTTAGCGACTCTTAATCCGTTCAATTCTCAATGCATTTCTTATAAGGCTTTCACTGTAGGTAACGCCTTAATAAAAACAAAATTTTGGGACATTCTTATGGGAAAGTATAAAAAGAGGGAGACAATCGAAAGCTGCATGGAATATCGATATTTGTGAAATAGTCGAAAAGCACTGAAAGAACGAAAATTTTTTGAATTTTTCAACGCAATTTGCATTTTACTGCATGCTTTAATGATAGTAGAAAGTTAGTTGTAAATCTTGGAAAAATTCAGATAAATGAATTTCCTTATTTCAATTGGATTCAAGCAAATTACATTGCATTTTAGCAATATCTTTGTTAATTGTAATTATTCTTAAGTTGCTCTGAAGGGTGGCGAGACGAAGTTCGAAGGGTCAGCTAGTTTTTAATATGCGTGTTTTATTAAATTTACGAAACATTTTGAATGTGGTAAGAGTTACACATCTGCTTCCCTGATGAGAGGATTAATTGAGGAATACTTCTTTCAACAAAGTTAAGGTTTTCTCTATAACGATTTTACGTTACATTAAACGAACTTAGGTTAACTTTATTCCTTTAAGTAAATAGACTTAAAAAGGTTCTAAATGTTGATTGAAAGATGATAGTAATTTCGTACGTCATTTTACGTTTAACGCAAC
>CAKKXW010000001.1:83020782-83032852 GCA_920937365.1 Sphaerophoria rueppellii
TGATTGTTTGTGGAAAAATGGTGCCAGCTCCAAATTTAACGGCAGCCCACAAACAAAAAAGATTGGAATTTGCCCGCCAAAACATAAATCGGGATTGGAAAACCGTAAGTGACTTTCTATTAATCTACACTAAAATCTCGTTATTCCAAATGGCATACTGGAATGAATGTTTTTTATAAGGTTATTTTTAATGATGAAAAAAGTTTAATCTCGATGGACTAGATGGTTTTAGCGGATATTGGCACGATTCGCGGAAAGAGAAAAAGTATTTTCCAAGAGGAACTTTGGTCGTGGCAGCTGTATAGTTCGGGGGGCCTTCTGCGAGCGTGGTAAGGTTGCACTTGCCTTCACCTCTACCAGAATGAACAGTTCTGACTACACTTCGGTCCTTGAGGAGATTTTGGTACCTTATTTAAGACGATTTCGCCGAGTTGAGCATGTCTTCCAGCAAGATAATGCCCCAAGTCATGTAAGTCGTCAGTTTGGATTGGTTCGAATCGATAAACATTAATTTAATGGAGTGGCCGTCACATTCTCCAGATTGCAACCCCATCGAAAATCTTTGGGGTATTTAACCTCGCAAAATGTATGCCCATAATAAGCATTTTGCTAGTGTTGCTGAGCTGCGAGAGGCATTTGTGACATTCTGGTGCGCTTTAGACGACTCCATATTGAAAAATCTAGTTAATAGTATGCCAAAGAGAATTCTAAGATTGGTGGAAAATAGAGGCAACAAAATTGAATATTATTTTTTTGTTAAAAATAAACTAAAAACAAAGAAAAAACAATAAATGCGGTTATATTTTTGCAATACATCAAAATCTGTTTTTAATTTTTAAACACCAGGAGAGGAAATAACGGTACTTTATTTTCTTCTCAATTTGCTTGATCAGTGATGCAACTCAATAAAAAAAAAATAGTAAGGAGTCACTCCTATTGTAGGTTTTCTCTTAAATCCATTTTTTCGGGTGCGGTTATACTTATGCAAGGCATGCGTATATGGTCACTTCACCTTGTACCGGTATTGCTTTGCACCGGTCTAGAGAGGTGGCACTTATTAACTTGTTTTTTACAGCAGTTGAACCGACCATGTAAGAGTTCTATAACGTTTTATTCTGACTTTTCTCATAAATTAATTTAGTCTTGACATCTTTTGTTTTGTATGAATTTCCTTCAGTGAATACTAAAAGATGGATTCGAATCGACTAAGTAATACTGAATCAAAATGATATTTTAAATATAATCTTATATCACAACAATATTACAATCTTACTAGAGGGTTTTCATAATTTCGGAAATAAGGAATTCAAAACAGTGATAAAAGTGAATTCTACACGCAATCAGAGTTCAGATTTGAGTTGTTGGACATTCGTTTATTTATTTATTTTACTTTTGTCGGCGCTGTGTCTGCAATGAAGACTTTGTGGTCCTTTTGAGTGCAAAGCTTTTGCAGATAAGACCACAACTCTGAATGAAATTCACACGCATCAAGAAATTCATTCAGTTTATGAAAATAATATCTAGTTCTCTTTTCAAAGGATGAACATACATATGAACAAGTGGCTGAAGACTTGTTCATCACTACACTTTGTTCAATGTTATAGACAGGGAGCCAGTGACAGCGTTAAACTGCATTTAGAGGGTTTATCCTAGCAGAAATGATGTTACATTGCATTCCATACAAATATAATATATTAGGTGTGTTTTTTTGCACGCGTATATACGCTTAAAAAAATATTTACATGCAAATACAACAACAACAAATTTCTATATCCGCTTAGTAAGCGGCGATAACTATCCACGCTTGTGAAATAAGCGGATCTAAAAACAATGCTTCCATATCCCTTTGTCAATGAATTTTCAACATATGTCAACAATTCATTCCGAAATTCATTCGAATTTCATTTCATTTTACAATTCTACAAGCAAGCTATGATTTTGCTGTCGTTTTGTTTTAAATCAAAGAAAACCATGGCCACTTTTATATGTTCTATGCCTTCGTATCTCTTTCTCTATCCAGATCTCTTTTCGTCATTCTCTTGGTTTTCTTCTTTGGGTACGAGATTTTTCTGTTCTCTGGAGAAAAATTCCCGCTGACGTTCCTCTTCTTTCTCCACTCGTTAAAATGTCATCAACTTGTGATGTCAATGTCAAACTGCTAAAACAAAAAATTTGTCGTTTTTTTGTGCACTGTTCATTTTAAGCGTATATACGCGTGCACAAAAAATTCACCTTTTGTGTGTCAAATTTAAGAACAGTTTAGTAAGTAGTTATCCCGAAAAATTTAAATAAGTCCATTACTATAGTTTTCTGAAACTATATTTTATTATTTTGATCTTTTTTTGAACTAAAAATCAGACTGCCAGACTCGGTAAGGGCTGGCACACCAGACTTTCTTCAAAGTTCATTAGATTTTCAATAAATGGTAACATGCAAAAAAAGAAGTATTTTCTGCCAGGATAGACCCTGGAACACCAAGCCCGTATTGTACCTATGGTTAAATAGCATAGATCCATATGCAAAAGTTTTGAATCCCTGTAGGTGCAGTTTAACTGCCACCGGCTCTCGGGATATCATACTTATGTATATTGTACATGAATTACATAGTTCAGTTCCAACATCACATCTAAGTTTGTACAACGGTAGAGCCAAGAGAATGGACAACATGTATACAATTGCATGTGCTTATATTGAAATATTAATATTCTTGAACTTGATATATGTAACAAAGTATGTTTATCTAGTGTGTAAATATGTTACGAAAAACGTTATTGTGTACATGAACTTTGATAGAGCGTTCGGGGTTGCGTTGTTTGTCAGCGATTGCCCTCATCTTTGCTAACGTTAATTATTCTATAAGATGAAACTGCGTTTTTTTACGAATGTGTTTCTTACTTGTATAATGTGATGAAAATGTTTGTTTAGAAATTTCTCATGTTCACTATGACGTATACTTACTATTTTTTTTAATTTTTATCATAGAGATAAACAATGAGTATGGTTTGTTTCGCCTCAAATATATCGTTTTTTGATTATTTCGCCAAAGTCGCTTCGCTATTTACTTGTTTCGTATTTTTGTTGTTTTGTTCTTTATTTTTTTCGTTTTCGTTTATTTCGCCGAATATATACTTCGCTTCATCATATTGTCGTTTTTGGTTTATTTTGTTTTTGTTCACTTTGTAAAAATTGAGTGGCGCGACAGCTCTTGAAGAGCCAAGGCCTAAGTGGCTTACTCTCATCAACAATTCTCTAGGTGCGTGTGAAGAATTGAGGGGACCTACAATTTAACGCCGATTCCGGACGGCAAAGTTGAGAAGCACTTTTTCATGACAGATGATACTCTTGGAAGTTTTGTCAGTTCTTCGCAAGAGGCAGTGTCCGTGAAAGATGAAATAAAAACTTTGGGCCCGAGTAGGATTCGAACCCACGACGTTCTGCTTAGCAGCCAACGCACCTAACTTGTATTTATATTATTTTGTATTTATATTATTTTGCCTTTCTATTATTTGGTCTTGAGTTCATTTGGCCTTTTATTATTTCGTTTTCGTTCACTTCGATTTTGTTTTGTCCGTAGAACGTCGTGGGTTCGAGTCCTACTCGTGCCCATACTTTCTTATTTCATCTTTCACGGGCACTGCCTCTTGCGAAGAACTGACAAGATTCCCAAAAGTATCATCTGTCATGAAAAAGTGCTTCTCAACTTTGCCGTTCAGAATCGGTGTTAAATTGTAGGTCCCCTCAATTCTTAACACGCACCTAGAGTATCGTTGATAAGAGTAAGCCACTGAGGCCTTGGCTCTTCATGAGCTGTCGCGATACAAAAAAAAGAACGAAATATACGATGGACCTCTTAAAGACTTGAAAGCACTGCACAAAGAGTGTTTATCCATTTTATTTTTTTAAGAAATAGAGTAATTTTAATAACGACACGCGTGGATTGGTCATCGATCCCAATTAGACTGACAAAACTACCTTGAATCAAATTGAACAAAAGCCGAAACAACCGTTATCGAGATAAACTAAAACCAAATAACTCAGTGCACTTGTTACGGAAATGCAAAACAACTAAAAAGCAAAAGTAATAAATGCGAAGTTATAGTGGGGCGAAGTGATGGAAAAACTAAGTGAAAAAAATAGTTTGGCGAATTAAACAAAAGTTATAGTATGAAAACCGAAGTGTTTGGGGGCCCAGTGAAAAAAGCGAAACAATAGGCACCCAGAAACAATTTATTTGAAGTAAAACAAGAGGTCAATCGACCAAAGAATTTTATTCGTCCTTTCCTCTTTATAATAAAAAAATAAATATTAAGGCATGATAGAGTTCGTAGGATTCAAACCCACTACGCCTTCCATGTTACTGGTCAACGCACATAACAATTACGCCACGAGTAGGAACTACTCTTTTAAATTTTTAATCGATGAAAATCCAACTTCCTTTTCTGTACTTGACTTGAAATTCTAAAGCGATTAATCTCAGCTTTTACTAATTTCAAAATGAGTGGCATTTTGTTTAAAATACATTGATAAGTAAGAAATGTTGACTTTGCTCGTCTTTCAATCCCGTTCATTTTAATACCTTCCAATACTTTATATCCACCCACAACCCTTATTTCCACTCCTCATGACTATTGCAACACGTATTCAGTTTGAATTTTTTACACTCGATGAGTTCATCCATTAAGAAAGAACAATCCAATTTTTACAGTGAAATTGGAAACATAAAATAAAAGGACGGAAGTATCATTAACTGACACTTTTTACACGCTCAGCCACTTTTTTAAAAATGTTAAACAAGTAAAAGGGAAAGAGATAGGAGCACATATAAAAAGAATAAATGAACATAGAAAACCTTTAGACCCGCGAACACACTATGTATCATAGCTGCGATCAAAATGGCTTATTCATTAAGATTTCTGGTTAATTTGATGGAGTTTTGTGCTGCTGAGATGAATCATGAGGATGTGCATTGTGAATGTGAAGTGTACGGAACAATCTTTGTTTTAATTGAAATGTTGAGAAAAAGCTTATGTTCATTTACAGTTCGCGACAGCCATGGTGGTTTCCATAGGTTACATAGTTGGGTATACTTAAAGACACTTACCTTACGGCAACATACTACTGTGAAAAATAAAGATTTTTACTTAAAAGGAATCTACCTGTCGATTGCATGATAAGCTCAAAGCCATCATGTGATGGAACCAAAGATAATCACAGAAATGGAAAAGGGACATGACACTTTCTATCACGGAGTACTGTATACACATATGTTATTATATCTTTACACATTCATCTTTAGTTCTTCCGTGCTTTCGCATATGACTGAACTTTCCCAAATCGAATGGATAGATCTTAATGCAATTTCTAATGGATGGTCTTTTGTACGAGAATTAATGCTAGAAATGTAATGTTGCTCCGTAGTAACAATTTCACCAACGTTGATGTGGTTAAGGCTAACAATTCAGCTTACTATTGGGTTTGATTTTTCCTAAATAGCTTAACAGTTGTCTTTGGTGGAACGGTCAGAAAGCACAGCCTGCACGACACCACATCCGATAACGGATTCAGGCTGATCGATTTTGCTGCGGGGCGAAATATTGTGGTGGCAAGCACCTGGTTCCCTCATCTCAACATCCATAAAGGTACATGGAGATCTCCTGATCAATCAACCGTCAACCAGACTGATCACATTGCGATCGACGGAAGGCACTTGTCTAGCATTTTATATATTTGAACTTTCCGAGGAGCTAACATCGACTCGGACCACTACCTCGTCGTAGCCAAGGTACGAATATCCCAACAACGGCCAAAACAAGGAAATGCTGCAAGAAAATTCGACGTCGGACGGCTACAATCGCAAGAGATCGCCAGATCATTCTCTGATCGAGTGTCAAGTAACCTCTTAAGGAGTCCTATGCCACCAACATCAAGTATCGGAGACCAGTGGCAACATTGCCAAAGAGCAGTTAGAGATGCCGCCTCTAATGTGCTGGGTTGCACACAGCCACCAAAACGAAACCCCTGGTTTGATGAAGAATGCAGGCAGGCCCATGCAGCCAAGCAGGAGGCATACAAAGCGGCGCTGCATAGAAGGACAAGAGCTGCTCGTGAGCTCTTGAAGCAAAAGAGGAGAAAGGAACGCCGGCTTCTCAGGAGGAAAAAGAGAGAGCATGAGAAGCGTCAGATCGAGGATGTTGAGAGAGCCAATAGCAGGAATGAAGTTCGTAGGTTTTACCGAGAGGTCAAAGAGCTGGCTCAAGGTCATCGAGCAGGAACCGATGCCTGCAGAGATAAAGAAGGGAACATCATTGTAGAATCGCAGTCAATGCTGGGGATTTGGAAAGACCACTTCTGTAGATTGTATAACGGCGACGACGAACAAAATACCGCCGTCAGACAGGAGCCTTTCATCGGACACGATGATAGCCAACAATTCCGTGAACCCGACCTAGAAGAAGTGAAAACCGCAATATCACGGCTGAAATCCAACAAAGCCGCTGGAGCAGATGGACTAGCTGCTGAGTTGTTCAAAGCAGCAGGCGACGAACTAGATAGGAGCATGCACCAAATCTGTAAGATATGGTCAGAGGAATGCATGCCCGATGAAAGGAACCTCAGCATTGTTTGCCCGATCCTGAAAAAGGGAGATCCTCTAAACTGCGCCAACTATAGAGGAATAAGTCTACTAAACATCGCCTACAAGATCCTCTCTGCCGTAATATGTGAACGTCTGAAGCCTTTCGTCAACAATCTGATTGGTCCTTATCAATGTGGCTCAGGCCAGGAAAGTTAACCATCGACCAAATTTTCACGTTGCCGCAGATCCTGGAAAAGTGCAATGAACTCCAAATCGATACCCACACCTTTTCATCGATTTTAAGGCCGCGTATGACAGCATCTACAGAGACGAACTGTACAAAGCTATGTCTAGTTTTGGCGTCCCTGACAAGCTCGTTCGCTTGTGCAAAATGACGATGGAGGACTCACGCTGCTCCATAAAAGTTGGCAACGAGCTTACGGAATCCTTCGACGTCAAAAAAGGATTCAGACAAGGCGATGCACTGTCATGCGATTTCTTTAACATCGTTCTTGAGAAGATAGTGCAGAACTCCAACGTCAACACCAGAGGCACTATCTTCCAAAAATCTGTTCAACTTCTCGCGTACGCCGATGATATTGATATAATGGGAAGAACACAGCGTGATGTCAATGGCGCCTTTGTGAGAATTGAGACAGAAGCGGCAAAAATTGGTTTACGTTTAGCGGTAAATGAGGGAAAAACGAAGTATATGCTGTCTTCGAGGAAGGACACCCAACACCGACGGCTCGGGCAGAATGTCCCAATACCATCGAATAACTTCGAGGTAGTAGAGGAGTTTGTCTACCTAGGCTCCGCTATAAGCACGGGCAATAACACCAGCGCCGTTCTTCGGGTCATCTTTGGCCCCGTGTGCATTGAAGGGGAATGGCAAAGATGATACAACAGCGAACTTTACGGTTTGTACAACGACATGGACCTAGCCAGAAGGGTCAAGGTCCAGAGACTCAGATGGCTCGGTCATTTAGAGCGAATAGACACCAATGCTCCGGCTCGGAAAGCCTTCGACACTATTCCCGAGGGACGTAGGAGGAGAGGAAGACCGCGACTCAGGTGGCGCACTCAAGTGGAAGAGAACCTCAATCAACTTGTTGTGCTCCTTGCACTCGGGGATATTTAGAAATTGAAAATGGGACATTCCGGGAAATTTTGGATTAAAAAACGGGACACTTTCAGGGATATTTTTTTTTTTAATAAGAAACGTTTTAAATTTACAAATATTGTATACATGAATAAAACTACTTTAAGAAGAATTGAAAATAATTCTTTTAACTAGGCTTTGCTGCTAGGGCTCCACTGAGCTAGCTGGTTTGCATTGGTGGTACTTTTCACTGCTTGCAATTAAAGCTTTCCAACATAGTCATATCACAGTTTGTTTTTTCTTTCGTCCAAATGCGTTTGATCATGAAAAACTGTGATAAGCCAAAACTCCTTCAGCCTAAGCAGTTTGAGAACGAAATGAATTGGCGAAAAATGATGAAAACTTCTTTGACCAAGAAGCAGCCTGTACGTCACTAACGTGTTTTTCTTTTTTAAATTGTTATTCGATGGAAATTCTATACCATCGTGTGTGAAATTGAAACCAGTGTTGCACACATCACACACAACTTTATCAGAATCATTTTTGATATTTTTATAAATAGATACATGTTTTGTATGGCTTAGGAAAAAGAAAATTTTCGTTTTCCCATGTTGAAGCAATAACAAAATCTTACACTCACAACACTAAGGCGCAAAATAAATCTTTTTTTTTGCAATTAAAACGTGTTTTTTACTAAAAGAGAAGGACAAAACTAAACTCAAGCAAAGCACGTATCGTTTTTCTTTCGTTTTTGTCTATTTTAGTCAATCTTGTGATTGAATTATTATACATGGCCTAACTGAGGTCTACTAGACTAGTCGTTTGAATTTTAAATACGAAATTTGAATAAAAATTAATGTTTCCTTTTCATCTTAGTTAGAAGAACTCTCTGCAGAGTTTCATCGCAAACGAGTTTTGTGAACTACGGCACATTTGGAGGATGTCATTCAGAGATCTTGACAAAGTTCAGTAAGCTTTTTTGTCTAGTACTTCGGAAAGTTCTTCTAGTTCATTAAGGAAGAAGTTGCCTAGAGTTTTCTTCCTATGAAGACAGAGTAAAGGACAGTGACAGAGAAAGTGAGCTGTATCATTATGCTTGTCTCCTTTACCACAGCCTCTTTAAGGATCATCGGTACTAAGCCTCATTGTATTTTTATGGTAGCCAAGTAGGTCATGCATGATAAGTGTCCAATGAACGAAAACGAAATAACAAAGCTGTGTTATTTTCTGCAAAGATGAACAAATTTCTTAAGGTCGACAGTGTTATTTCCAGAATTCATTTCATCAATTATTCTCTCATTGCGTTTAAGTAATTGAGAAAAATTTGAAGTGAAACAAAATTTCTAATTGTACAAGATTTCACAAGAGTCGGCAGTAATTTTCAAATCAGCATAAAATGGTGAAGTTGATTTTTAATGTATTTTTCATTAATGTGTTACTAATTAACAACTAAGAACCTTTGACGATACTCAAAGGCAAAGCTCAATATTTTGGTGATAATTTCTTGCGGTAAGCATTGAAAGTTGAAATAAATTCCCTTAGTTCTTTTATTTATTTATTCTTATTTTTTCAATACAATATCATCCTTTACCAATACAAATTAAGAATGTATGCGTTTCTTTTCACTCTGTAAATTAATTCATTTTTCCAACATAAATTGTACTTTCGCTCTATTAAGATACCATAAAAAAGCAAATTTAAACAAAGACCAAAATTAAAAATGAAGTTTGTGTAAATATTCTTTGCCTATCTTTTCTCCTCTGTCAACAGAATCTGACGCAGTGACTGACTGTTTTTCATTTATTATTGTGGTTCCTTTTCTTGCAAATGGTGTTCCGCTCATTGTGGAGGAATATAAATGCTTGGTAATGAAAAGCAAATTACTTTGGTTTTAAATTTAGAGTGAAGTTAAAAAACCACGGAAGCAAAAAGCAATACAATGGTTTGCAATGATCACGTTTACGTCAAAGTCATGTTTTTTTGTCTGAGACTTTTAAAAATACCCAAAGGTAAGTTAAATACTTTCCAACTTTTGGGAAATATAAAATATTCAGAAGAGAAAGGACTAATGCAATGTCGGGATATAATTTTGTGAATTTCAAAGTTCGGACGCGGCATGAATAGTTTGTTAACTTGAAAAAGTTAAAAAATCAAAGTGAATTATTCAAGAAATTTTACAATATTTTGCTGATTCTAAATATCTTTTATGGCTTTTATGGCACATGAACACTATACCTGAGGCGATTGGAGACGGTTTGTTTGGAGGTTTGAGCATTCGCGGAGCAAGTACTTGCTGCCTTTAATCCTCTTTGTATCAATGGCGTATTGAACCATAAGTACGCCTTTCAAGATAATAATAGTTTTACGTAGCCTATGATATACTGAGCTTCTTTTTCATTGATTCCTGGCCACAAACATTGTAATGAAATATTTATTACAAATAATAACTATCCAGCTAAACCATCAACGATCGACGACAGCCAAATACACTGTGTATCACTAAGACACAAAATTTATGAAATTATTTTGTTTGCCAATGTATAGTTCTCTTTCATGTTTTGGTACGAAATTCACGTATAGAGGTGAAATTTAAATGCAAAACGAAAGAACAATATCGCTGCTTAGGTTTGCCAACACCCTCAAATTGAAGTATCGAGATTTCTGTCTAGAGTTACAAGCAAGAAAAACTTTAAGATTTGAGCAGCATTACTAACAGGAATAAAAGCGAACTTTCCTTAGTTAGTCCAGTCCGTTCCAAGTCCAATACCTTACAAATCTCGGTTGTGGATTCTACTCATTTAATCATAGTTTTCCCTGTACTCATTTTTTTATTCGAGACTTTGGTATTGAGACAAAAAAAGAATGAATTCTCGCCCGCTCTGTGTAAGGACTATTCCGGAGAAGATAAAATAATCACTTACAATTAAAATTGCTGCTACTACAGTTTTTTATTCACTGAAGCTACCACCACCGCTGATTCCTGAAGTGTCATCACTTTTACATCATAATAATTTCTTCTTCTTTTCTAACTTCATATAATTGCTTCTCTTCGTGGTTTCTCTTCTTTCTTCTCTTAAGAAGTGCCCTAAGATCTTCAATTTGATTTTTATAACATTTTGTCATTATATTGTGCTTTTGAGCCCTTTTTCTGTTGATATAATACCGTAATAAGGTTTTTGCAATTGTGCTGAGGATTCCTTTATAAAAAGGTCATTAAATCGTCGATATAACTTATCTGACCCTAATTCAAAAGAAGTACATTATCCCTTCTTATACACGTTAAAGGCTTCAGGTTGCCTTTTTTTTTCTGTTGAATCCTTTTTGTCAAGCATGAATCTAATTGTTATACCTAACACCACTTTTGAATGAATGGAAGAATTCCATTTATGGAGTTGGAATTAAGTCTCATCCTTTTTTGAGCTCTCTTCTCATCCTTTTCCGCCCTCTGGTTTATTAGACAAACGGAAATACCTAAAATATTGGCCCTTTTTTGTTGGGAATGATTGACAATGTAACCTCTTTATTCAGGAGTGTTGATAAAGATTGATTAAAACTCAGTAATTGCTCAGCTTAGAGGTGTGAGCGAAAGAGTAACAACAATTTATTGTAAGGCAAATATCAGACAAAATTTGAACAGGGTAGACTCTGGTGTGCTTGGCGCTAAGAAGCAGGAGGAAAAAAATGAGCACTCATTCCTAGGAAGTAAGAGAATGGATGGACAAATGGGTTTGGATTGAATATTTTCAAATGTTACAAGATCTTCCAAAAAATCTACAACAGTTGAGTGTTCTACGAGCTTATTGAGGTGAATAATCGTACTCAAATTCAAATCCTTATTCAAAACCCGTATCAGTGTGAGTGATGTTCGTGAGATGTCTGCAGCGTTCGGACTGACTTTCATATTAAAAATCTAATGCCCACTGAACTTTTCCTGCAATTTGCTGCGATTGTTGAAAATTTCAATGAAAAGAACATTTTATAATTTTAGTATTCCTGAAAGTCTCCTACTATGGGGCAGCAAACAAATTTAGAATACAGGCTTAACGTATAAGCCGAATAACCGCATCGTTTATCGAATAACGCGTTACTAAATTGTGTGTATTTGGCACTACCTCTCACGTTATCTAGTTCTGTATGGAGCTTCTAGTGCAAACAATTTAAATTCTTTCTTCAGTTATCGAATCGAACTGTGTTTCATTCGACATATAAAAAGCTCACTCTAAGAAAGAATTCAAATTTTACTATTTGAGTTATTTCATTATGAAATTCCCTGCCAATAATCTATTTAAGTCGAGATTTTTCGCTACAAGCCTTCATCAATCCAGCGGTGAGCAGGTATATGCATCACAGGAGCACTTCGCTCAACACCAACCGCAGCCCTGGAAGTGCTTTTA
>CAKKXW010000001.1:83033352-83047805 GCA_920937365.1 Sphaerophoria rueppellii
AGAAGTAATGGCGATTAAAGAGGCACTATCCTGGCTCAAAGAAAACGTTATATCTTGCAAGGATATACGAATCTTCTTGGACAGCCAAGCCGCTCTCAAATCTCTCGCGTCTGTCTCCACAAATTCTCAAATAGTCCACGACTGTCGATCATCTCTGAATGAGATGACGTAACAGTTTAATATTCACCTCATTTGGGTGCCGGGCCACAGAGACATTCAGGGAAATTGCAAAGCCGATGAGCTCGCCAAAAACGGAACTCTGCTGCCTCATGTTAGACAAAAACATAACATAGGAACTCCACTTGCTACATGAAAACATCTTCTCAAACAATATGCTCTAGAATCAGCAAATGCTAGATGGTCACAGGGTACCACCTGCGTAGCAACCAAACAAATATGGCCAAGCATAGACCTGAAACGGGCAAAAGGTCTGATTTCACTGAGCAGACAAATTATAAGCTCTACAACTGGAGTCATAACAGGACACTGCCTCATAGGCAGACATGCCTTAAGGCTTGGGGTCTACGCAAACGACTTCTGTATAGAAGCTGCATGGATGAATAGGAGGAGGAAACAATAAAACACCTTTTGTGTACATGTCCGGCACTCTCCAATAGAAGGAATAACTATCTCGGTAATCCCTTCTTCGATAATACCAGTGAACTGGCAATGATCGACACAAAATGTCTTTCTAACTTAATTAAAAGTACAAAATGGTTTGTTTAATTTCATAACTCTCCCATGAGTAACCTCATTAGTGGTATCACAATGGACACACAATGGAAACTACTACAATTTTTATTTCCCAAACGATACGTGACCTAACGAATGCCATGATCCCCATGGGGTTACTCGTTCATTCGATCACTGATGAGACCCTGAATTTGTTGGTCCTCTAACTTCTTAAACTAATCATTATGAGGACTTACTTAAATCTCATTCATGCTATTTGATTTAGAAAAAAAAAACACAGAATATTGACTTGTTTTTTGGGACATGAATCAAAGGTAAACATCATGCACAATAGATTTTAATTTGCAGCAAGAATAAAACAACGACTCTCTATTGGAACATTACTCAAACATCCTTTCTTCTCTGTTTAGCATTTAGCTTAACTCTATCTTTTAGTCGGAATAGTAATCTTGCTTCCCTTTACCCAACAATTTTCTGTGATTAATTTAGGAACCTTCATTCAATTCAGAATTTCCTCCAGTAAAATGTCTGTGTAGAACTGTATCCATCTGGTTATTTAATAGGACAACCTTGTCTCTCCAATTCGTCCCAAAAAGTACAAAATAGAGAAAATCTTAATGAAATTCTTCATGTTGTTTCTGCAATCCGATTTTCAATATAGGTATATTCAGGATAGGGTAGTGATGTATGCAACATACAACATCTATTTCATATACCTTAAATTGAGAGAACGTTTAAATCACTGCCACGCTTCATCAGAAAATATGTGCACGGCTGGGTCGTATGAACTTGCTCCAGTATTCGATTCGATTATAACTCACAAGAAACATTACATACCTAGTTAAAATTAATAAATAAAAATGTAACTTGAAACATGTAACTAAAAACTACAAATTATCTGAGAAAATTGATGCCATTCAATATCTTAAGAAATAGCTGATTTTTAAAATTAAAATAGGAAAATTCCTTGGAGCGGTTTTATTTTTAGTTAATTTTGTGTATATGTATAAGACTTTTCAAAAAAGTCTTAAAATTAATTTGGATACGCAGTATGTAAGAGAATATTTAAATATACATTTTATAATATTATTTCGATTTTTAATATAAATCCGTTTTCGAGGTAAAACAATTGTAAATATTTTTTCAAAAATATCTACAAAAATAAATTTGAAATTCTTGTGAATGCAAAATATCATTTGGCGAATACAAGGCGAATACAAACCTACTTAAAAAAAGGACGCTGATCGGACTTTTATTTTTCGAGAAAATCTTATTCCAAAAAAAAAAAATGGTTTCATGAGAGGTACCGTTTGGGAACAATAATAATAAGTACATCAGTGTTCCGAAAACAAATTGACTAGGATGTTTAAAAAAAATCTTAGGAGCCATTTTTGAGAAAATTTAAACTTTTGGCTCAAAACTCTCTATTGGACTACCCTAAGTTAAAAATAAGAAAATTATCCCGTCGAATTCGCTCAAATCTCTGATTTTCAAGTTTGATGTCAGTCGGACCAGTGGTTAAGGTGCGTTTACCTTTACAGACAGGAGGACGTAATCGCCGGACACACTTTTTTCGACTTCTCTATCATAATCATGACATATTTGATAAAAATTCTCAACTTTTGTTTTACGAATTCAATACTTGCAATATATTCTATGTGTAGCAAGTAAAAAGAAGTACACAAGGATATAAATCCATTCCAGACGATTAGATTCTTTGTCTCGTCCTAGTATTGAAAGGAAGACGGGATCCCTCAGATTAAAATTGGTAAATTCACTCAACAATCTCTAAAACAGAAGCAAACTGAGTTTCAGGATAAATAAATCGCATCTGGGAGAATGGCAGTTTAATTGAACTGGCAATCTTTGAATACTGTTTTGTGATTGATTTCATTTACCTGAGCATTAATTTGCATTTAAAGAGTTCAGAGAATAGATGGCTCAAGGCAAAGATAACTCGAGCTGGGATATTTTTCAATATGGAAAGCAGTTGATGATACTTTTTGGGCAAAAGGTAAGTAATTGTTCTGACATGTGATATTAATAGTTTCAAAGGACGGAACGACCCATAAATTGCTTGTGCTCATATGGATTGTTCTCATTTTACTATCAACTTTTGAAAACTAGAAACATTATGCATGTAGGTTTATGTTTAGAATAAAGCAAATGGAACAGAATACATGAACGTTTGTGTATCTTATCCGGAAGGATATTTAAGAGCTCTGTAAATAATATTGACATTATTCATGCTTCTCTTCCTTACATCTTATCAAATATTAAATGTTAATATTATTAAAACATTCTTCAAATACAAAGATGAAAATAACAAAAGGAAGAAATTCTATTTGAAAAAAAAAACCAAATATGTATGAACTTAAATGTCATTCAATTTGGCCAATCTTTTAATATTATGTTTTTACTCATAAAATCATTTGTATTGAGTATTGGATTACAATTCAAAACACAAAAATATTTCATGGTACAGATTTAATTTCTTTTTTTGGGCAACCGATTATTTTAAAACCTTCTAAATCATTATTTTCAAGCCGTTTGTAATCTTCAGGGAAAATAAATTCTCTCTCCTCTGTCTTACAGCAGCCGAGAAACATATCAACAAAAATTAATTAATTTTCCGTGTTACGACTTCTAGCGCCTATACCTCTAGGAAAAAAAACAAACCACAATACATAAACAATAAATTAAAATGTATATAGGTTCACTGCATAAAATATGTTTTCAACTTTGCTTTGTTTTCGGATTTGCTCTAGTGGATAACTAAAATTAAATTTCCCATCGGAAAACATTGTTCTTAGAAGGCAGGCATGAAATTTGATAACAAAACAATGGTGACGCAAAAATTTAACAATTTTAAATGAATTCTGCGGGATTAGGTCTAAGTGACGATGATGCTCTTTGAATGATAAGGACAAGTCTTAGGCCCTGGCCACGTATTGAGCGGTATGCGCCTGAGGAGCGGCTGAGCGGCACTGAGCGGCGTAAAAAAAATAAAACACATAGTACAGTGGGTTTACTGGACACGTACGCTCTGAGCGGCGCGCGAAATTTTAAGCGTCAGAGCGAACGGCCGGCCACACTAGAATTTGTTTCTGTATCTATACTATTTTTTCTGAGCGACGAAGTTTTAAATAATGTAGCTATTGCAGTTAATATGAATTTGTTAATATGACTTTTGAGACCTTACAACTTCCTACTATAGAAATATATGACTATGAAAATTATTGAAGTTTATTTGATTATTGTATACTATTAACAACCCACAATACAATACTCTTTAACTTTCACCTGTTAATATAGTTAATTTAATTTATTACACTGAAATTAATCGAGTAGCAGATTTGATGGAAAAATATGATTTTGAAAATTAAATAAATGTATTCCTTGTTAAGCTTTCATTGAATGTGTTTCATTAAAATATTGTAGCAAAATTAATTTAACTGGTCTGGTTATGTTTTAATATTTTAACATCAAAGTTGAATTAAATTAAAGTAGAAATGTTAATATCCGCAGTGGAAAGCTTTCCTTTCTATTTGCTTCGTCATTTTTTATCGAACTTTTTCCAACAATAAATCAAATGATGATACTGGACATACAACAATATTGCCAAAATCGATCTGAAAGACTGCCATATGAAAGTCTGTGCAGATTCTTTCATATAAATGTAGTAATGTAGTAGCAAATGAAGGCACTTTTCTACTAAATGGTCACCAGCCCCCGCACAGTGTCACCACATAGAGTCATCACTCAGAATCACCGCTCAGCACCACTCAGTAAATGCCACCACGTGCCGCTCAGATTCGCCGCTCAGCCGCTCAGACGGACGCCGCTCACTACGTGACCAGGGCCTTACGCTCATTAGTTATGGTGCCTCGCTTAGGTTTCCATGAGAAAATGTATTTATATTATTGGTTCAGGTACCTAAATGAGAAGATTAAAGTAAAAAGACAAGAAAACCAGGTCATCCGCTCCGCTGACTTGGCATAATTAGAAGATATTTCTAGGTTACGACACGTTAGCACGAAACATATGTAAGTGAACTTGGAATTCAAACTTATGACTTGATAAATATGTGCGTGAGACATCCTTGACTCAAATGCTTTCCTAATAGAATTTACACCAAATATAATCTGCTTAGCAATGTAGATTTAAGGAGAGCTAATTAACAAGCTTTTTGAATTAAAAGGATTGCGGTGCTAGCAACAAGGAAACAAATACAAGCAAGTTCAGCTGTTTACAGCTCATTTAACGTCAAAATGGACATCGTCACCAGCGCCAGATATTGGTCGGTCGTTTGCCGGAACAGTTAGTGAGAAATATATTTCGTACAATTGTCGGATTTTTTGTATTGTGTTTGTAATTAAAATTTGCATTTCAGACTATTTTAAGGAATGAATTAGCCGTGTATTTTTTACTTGCGACATACCCATAGAATATATGCCAAGTATTGTTTTCGTAAAAAAAACTTGATCTTTTGATCAAATATGGCGCCACGATGATAGAGAAGTCGAAAAAATTCTGTCTGGCGAGTCCGTCCGACTGTCTGTCTGTCTGTCTGTCTGCAAACACAATTACAGCCTTAACCACAGGTGCATTTGAATTCAACTTTGGTAATTACTGAATTGAGCGAATTAGTGTAGGTCGTTTTTTTTTTTATTTTAAAGAATAAAATTTAGGATAGCCACAATACAATTTTTTTCGGCAAAAAACCAAACGTTTAAATTTCAATTTTCTCAAAAACCTCTCCTACGATTTTTTTTTTAAATATCCTAGTAAATTTTTTGTCGGAACACTGATATATTTTATGTACGAAAAATGTGTTTTTATTGCTTCAAAACGGTACTTCTAATAGAACCGTTTTTATGTTAGGTATAAGATTTTCTCGAAAAATAACCGTCCGATCAGCGTACTCTTGTTTTATGGAATGTAGGTACATAATATTGGTGGAATAATATTTTGTTGGATTTCAAACGAAATATATTTTTTCAAAATTCTGTATCTCAAAAATGGATCGATATTAAAACTTGTAATTCCAATATAAGACGTTTATTAATATGTTCTTGAATACTGCCATGTGCATACCCAGATTAATTTTAGGACACAGGGAAAAATCAACAATTTCTTAAAAAGTTTTAAGGCATCAATTCTTTGCAGATAAAATGTGTTGTTGAGGTACATATTTCAATTTCTATTTTTTTAATTTTTTTTTTTTTTTTTGTGAGTTAAGTTTTGGAATACAGGATCAAGTTCGTGCTACAAGATCAAGTTATTGCGATGTCGCAGCGTCACTGTAAGTGTGTGAGTTTGTGAGTAGCGACGACGTAAAAACGATATCGCAGCGTAAAAAAATTGCGTGTGTGCACCGGGTCTTATAGAATAACTCTTGTAGATCATCTTAGTATTCTGCATTTTAATGAGTGATTTCAATTGAATACAATTTATGTCTAAGCTTTCCCTCTAACATATTTATAACATATATATATCGGGATTACAGGCCATGTGCGAATTGGGTGTGTTGCGTTAAAAATACTGGTTAAATTTAACCGCTACTGTCATATTTTACCCTGCTCCACAGCTACAGCTTGTCTAATTTTAACACATTTTATTCAATGCGAATTGTCAAAATTTAACCAAAAGTTAAGTTTTAACAATTTTTGAACGCAATTCGCACACGGCCTTAGATTTTTGGTATAACAACGTTTGTTGCTTTGTTGGGCTTACTAGTTAGCTGAATAATAAGGCTAAGCCACTTTTAATAGCATTAATATAAAATTTCATAAAAGTTTTCTTAGTCGTTAACGAAAGTTCAAAACAACTATGTATTAGTAAAAACATAATGAGGAAGGATGTGAAAAATGGTATTGATAAAATAAAAAATATAATTAACTAACGTTTGCAAACTAATTCCCCAGTCGAGGTTGGTCTAGCGATTTAAATAAACAAATTCCCAAAATTCCGGAAACAAATAATGTCTTTAATGATAACTTTTAACCCACATTTCAACTCTTATTCTATGATTTAGGTTTAGTAAACCTATGTGGAATGAGAGAGGGATAGGCGTTTTTATTAATACGGCTTTTATAGATTATGAGAAAATTTATTTAAAAAGATTAAATGCAGGTATACCTTATCAAAGTCGTTGGGAAACGCGTGTTATTAATTTAGTTACAATTTTGCTGTCTTAAAATTTGAAAACGAATATTCAATTCACTAAAACAATTATAGAATCGTTGTAAAAGTCGGATAATGTTATAAAATTACGGATTACATGCCTAGCAAGGTGAAACTGCGAGCGGCTTCAAGTTCGAATGTCCATGAATGAAAACTTGTGGTAGGCCATAGATCCTGTTGTCACCTATCTGTTTTCAACTACCTCTCCGTATTCCGGTCGTAGCACATTCGTCCTTTACTGCGCTGTTTTCTGGATTTGGGTTGAGTCGTCGTTTGAGCCTAGGCAGACCAGCTCCCAAGCTACTTCAAAGTTAAGGCTGGATTGTATGACTTTCTTGCTAAGCCTTTGGCACTGAAGGAGATACGTAAGCAGAATTAACTCATTCTTTTTATTGCAAAGATAATTTATCTTTAATTTTTTGGTACATAATATTCAATTTACTTTCTTTACATACGATTTCTTAACCATTTAGCCATTTTTGTAGCTAATTTGCTTGCCTCTTGGAGCAATCTTCTTTACAATTACAACAAGATAATTCAATTGAGAAATTTTACAATTACAATCTAATATTACTCTCCAAAATCTGTGCCTTATATCCCACAAAACACCAAATCTTGTACTTGAAAAAAAAAAGACACATAAGGGAAATTAAAACATAAGGGAAATTAAATGCAAATCAGGTTGACAAAGTCCTTTCATTAAATTAGATTTACCGTAACTCAATTAGGTCTTACTTTTGTATACCCATAATTTCTCTCCAGCGAGCACCGATACCACATTTCATAGCATTCAGTCACTCAATTTCTTACACATTTTCCGAGTATTTGCAACAAAGCTTATAATTTTCAAATTACATGAATTTCCATTCCACAACCGAAGGATAATCAGGAAATCTATAGAAGAATGTATTTTCCAAACAAGCCACGTACAAAAACATGCTATTACATCACTTGCGTCATTAATGTCGTATGCAACTCAGTCTGAAGCTGAGGTTGTCATTATTTTTTATATCTGAAGTTTAAATTACTTTGCCATTATTTATTTCTGAAGTGTTGTTGAGGCAAGTCGATGTCTGGAGAGACTGATGAAAGCGATATCGTACTTGATATGAAAAAAAAAAATACGTCCCTTGCCTTGAGTCTATAAAAAATTACTTCGTCATGTAAATTTATTTTGCGCGGAGAAATGACATCGGGAAATGGAGTGTTAAATGGACTATTGTGTTCTTTTCACGTCAAACCGTATTTTTATGAAAGAAATATTAAATTTACTCTTGTCCGCATTCGTATTATGGATTGTAGTGTATAAAAGACATGGCTCCTATCATGTTTTTTTAGAGTTTGGCTAACATAATTCATTTTGATCGTTAAAAAAGGGTAACAGACATTTTCATCGTTCGCTGCTTGTTAAATTCAAATAAATGCAATATAAACGCTACGCTTCAATTAGCTTAAGTGCTATTTTGTGCAAGGCAGGTCTTAAAAAGAAGTTCCAGGAACACATAATTTTATGTCTAGAGGAATTTTATTGGGGTAGTTTGTGTGTGTAATATTCTTTCGTAGAAGCTTAGAGATGTTGTAACATGTTATGGCTTCACTCGAATGTAAAGGTAGTCTTCACAATACATCAAAAAATAATTGCATATTAAAATCAGGCAAGCTATAGGCACACAAGAAGGTTAGATTATCACAAAAAACATTAAAAAATTGTAAGAGTTTAAATATTTTCGGTAATATAAATAATCAGTAAACGATATTAAGTTTCAAAAACACATCTGTTAACACTGATTTTACGATATCATGCACATATGTTAAAGAGAAAAGCTTTCTTTTAATCGCTCTTATCATGAATGTTAAATGATCTATTATATGTATACATAAATAGGTTAGAGATGCTCTCAACTAATAACAGCATTATCGTATGATGCAATACACTGTTTTTCGATGTTTAACAGTTCCACTATATACTTTGTTATTTAGTTTTAAGCTTTTACCAATTTGTTAAACGATATGAGAGTTAGTTCGAATAAAGCATCCAAACGAATAAGTTGTTTTTTTGAATTGTTGCATGTGAATGATTATTTTTGATTTATTTAAATTTGAGTTTTTTTTTTGCATGAATACGTTTTGCATGATTTTAATGAAAATATTTTAAATTAAGAAAATTGAGAAAAAGCCCTACAAAATAAAAATATGTATGTAATTATGGTTCATAAAATTCATTTTTTCTGAAAAAAATTGATGACACAACATGTCTTTAGAAATTTTTGGTTTTGCAAATTAAAAAAAAAAAAACATACTTGGCGCGGTTTTTTAAAATTAATTTTGTATATATACAAAATTTTTAAAAGATGTCTTAAAATTAATTTGGGTAGGTACGCAGTATTCAAGAATATTATATAAATATGCATTTAATAATTGAAATTCGAATTCTTATAGGTACTGATCCATTTTTGAGGCACAGAATTGTGAAAAAATAAAAAATTTAAATATTTTTTAAGAACACCAAAGAGCAATACAAAAATATTTTTTTACATTCGAATTCGTCATTGTTTTAAATTTTTGAGGAAGTTTTAAAAAAAATCGTAGGACCTGTTTCTTAATAATTAATTTTTTTTTTGGTTTTTGGCCAAAAAATTGTATGGCGGCTACCCTAAATTTTGATCCACGCGAATTTTCTCAAACCTCTAATTCAAAAAGACAATCGGACAAGTGTTTAAGGCTGCAGGTGCGCTTAAAGACAGACAGATAGACAGACGGACGGACGGTATTGCCGGGCACACTTTTTTCGACTTCGCTATCATCATTATGTCATATTTGATCAAAATCTCTTTTCTTACGAATTCCATGTGTATTTGCCATACTTTTATTCTATGTGTCGCAATGGAAAATAGTTTAGCTCAATGTATAATCAAATCTTCGAAAATATTTAACAAGATTTTCCTCTCTCTCTAAGCTTTATCATTTATGGACACTATTTCACCTCAGAGTTAAGAATGGCGCTGTTTTTATTAGTTATTTTTCATTTCGATGAATATTTCAACATATGCTCAAGATGCCTTTCAAAAACTCTATTGAGTCAAAGGAAGCATTTTCTCACCTGAAAATTGTCCTCGACATCGGAAGTGTATTTTAATGATTCTAGATCTAATGTACCGAACGCATTTCTTAGCTAACAAGAAGTGAGGTTTGAGTACAAATTTGCAGGTTATAAATTATGAAAAGAGAAATTTCGACAAGAATGGGGTGTACTAAAAAAACAAATCGATTAGTGGTTGTGAGTGTAAAACCACCGTTCGTGAAAAAAAGCAAAAGTATTAGGCGTCAAAGCAACCAACCAACCACGTAATCAATGATTGCTTTTTATGGGCGGGTGGTGTGCTTGAATCGTGATGTTGAATTACATACGAAGAAGAAGTAAGCAAATCGATTAGCTTCCATTACATTTATAAATTCATCGGGTGACATGTGTTGCTCTAAGAAAAAAATAAAATATAAATGTCCCCCCACGTTTTTTGTTTGGATTGGAATTGGATTCGTTCCTGTCTACCTCATGCGAGGCTTGATTTATGTCAATGTCAATTGAAATCCATTGATGTGAATAAATAAATGGCATTGAGAAAGAATGAAGAGTATTGACAGCACTTTCTTCTTTTCCAGACGAGGTAATGCTCGGCGGATTATTATCGGTCCTTCCAAAGAAAAAATCTGAACCTCAGTACCTAACAAAAGTCTTCAATTTTAGAAAAACACTCTCAAACATTAGATTAGGAACTAAGTGAGTCATGCAAGCACATTTATATTTAATTTTATTAAACTATTAAGCATGCAGGGGACCTAAGACTAAGCTTGATGCTCTAACTTTTGCCATGGATGCTAACTCGGTGATGCTCTCCCCCCATTTTGCATAAGTGGGTTCCACTACGTTAGTTGACTTGACTTGCTATACTGCCACTTTGTTATTTAAGCGTCCAATCTACTGCTAACAACCACTTTAGCATTCGTTTAATAGATTTCCTGATCTGTATTCCTAAGAAGACAGTTTCTGCGCATTCGACTTGTTAAGAAATGCAAATGAAAACAACAATGAAAAGGACATGGGCTTTTATCAAATACATATACCTATTGATTGCCGTGGTTGTACTACAGAAGGAAACTCTTGAACTCATAAACTGTTATTGTCAATATAATATTGGAATCACGAAATGGGGCAACTCTTCCTCTGTTGAATAAAACTGAATCGTAATGATGACCGTTACCATACCCATCTTTAAGACTTCTTCAAGAAAAAAAAAACGCCGACGACAGGTATAGACACTCAAGTTTATCTGTTAAGAGACCAGAATATCAAAACTTTTAGTTTTCACTAAACGTACCGCTAAGGTATGGTTTCAATATTTAGCTACCGGCAGAGCGCGTTTTTCTGTTTTTTGGGCAAGTTTTTCAGAAACCGTCATTTAACCTAACGCTAACACTACTTCAACCTCAAGTTCTTCCGAATTCGAATTCAAAAAATTGAAAATGAAAATTCTCCATGGCTACTAACACAAAGTAATTTGCATTTTCATTGTTCCTTTGTTTTGTTTTTGTTTTTTTTTTTTGTTTTTCTTTTTTTTTGACAGTATTATAATATTCGTGGTATTTTAATTTATTTTTTTTTATGCTTTTTTTGCCAGTGCTCAGGAATTCATTTTCCGGAAGAAAACAACGATGCTGACACTGACAGTGACGATGATGATAGTGCACAGGATGTTATGGACTTGATTCATATTTTTTTTCTTATTTATGGATAAACTGTTCGGCGAAGAAGCGTCTTTTTATAGTCTGTCTGGATTATGGTCTGGTGTTGATCAGTGAAATTAATTACTTTGTTTGGTCTCTCCGCAAAGATTCACCATGTTGGCCAGCATATTTTTTTAAATTTCATTTTATAACAAAAAAAAAAAAAAATAAAAAAATTGCCATAACATTTTTTATTGTTTAAAAATATAAAAAAAAGTTAAAAAGAAACCTTCTAAGAGTCACAGACTAACGAACGGCATGCATAAAACTACTTCTTACAATTCTCCCTCTTGCATGTGGTCGTTAACTCGCAACTTCAGTTATTTCCGTGGAAAATTACATACTTTAATTAAAAATTATTATTATGTATGTAAATTATCGAAGGACATAAACATGTTTGATCACATATAAAGTCAAACTCGTTTCTTATTTCGACATTAGTCAATTGATATACTGTTCCAAAGAACTTGCAACAAGCTGGACTGCGCATCTGCGTTTGCTCAATCAACAGAGTATGTTGTGCAGATGTTGAGATAAGCTATGAGTATTGAATGAAAAAAAAGCAGCCAAATTAACAATCGAAAGGGCTTGTTAGAATGCAAATCGAATAGTCTGCAAAACACAAAAATCGCTAGCCCATCTAAGGAAAAAAAAAAATTTTCTGTTAGATCCAGACCCAGCTAACCTGCCGCCCATTACAAAATCTGATCTGGACGCTAAATGGCAGAATAGTTCAAATTCGACCGCGAGCTGTTTTTCTTTTTATTTGAGCTTGGTCAATTTGAGACAAAATCCATTCATGCCAAGAAGAGGACTGTAAAGAGCCCATAAATGAAAAGCAACTGCAATCATATGAACAAAAGATGGCCAAAAGATCTGCACCACGAAATGGTTCACCAAGATGGCTATGTCGCTTTCGAAAGCAGATATCTATACTTACTTTCAGTCTCAAGTTTTTGAATAGGGCCAATAGGGTTGGCTGTTATGACAGAGAAAAAGAGATTATGGTATAAGACTATCCTTGCAATATCTCATGAACGGTCGATTTCGTACAATATATTTATCTATGTATGTAAATATCTATACACCACAACCAGAAAATTCCCTGCCAAATACTCTATTGGTACAAAAGTAATTAGTACTCATCGAATTTGTATGAGATATATAGATAAGTTTTGTAAGAATGCAGAGTTAAAACTTAAGTTACAGTCCAGGGAAGAGTTCCACTTGAAAAAATGGTTACACCTGATGATGTTCTTCCGCTTGGTGCTTTTTACGACTCCTAATCGCACACAAAACAGTATCCTAGACGATTAAAACATACGAATTGAATCTTCGTCTATTAAAGGGTCATATTCAGTTTGTTTTGTCATCTATAATTCTCTTGAACAATATACAGATAATCTTGAATTTTGCATCTCACATAATTTTATTTGACCTTTACATATTGGTTAGGGTGCTCCCATAGGCAAATCGATTTTGGAGATGTGAAGCCCAAGAATATAGTCTTTTCTCATTTATCTTCATCTTAGGACAGCCCTAATAGGGTTATGCAGAAGTTAATGTTTTACCGGGCTATTTGCCAAATGAAACGTTGATGAACATTTATGATGGCAAAGGTGACACCCGCCTATTATGTTTTTCCTATCGATGATGTTTATTCAGATTATGATCATTATTAAATTTAAGCCTAATCCCCTGAACTGATGTTATGAGGTTATAGTACTCACACACACATTCTCCAAATTTCCCCTCTGTTTACTTTGTTAATTTCAATAATTCATTTCCATTTAAAGAAGTTTTTAAATCTTAAATCTTAACTTAGACTATCAAAATAAGTTTTTCTAACCCTTACCACAAAAGTATTCCGTAGTTAAATCTGTTTGAGCGCGGGTCTCATACTTTTGTAAGCCAGCAGCCAAAGGTTCAAATCCTAAGTTATCACAAATCCTTTTTTTTCTGTTGTATTGTTTTGTTCATTTCATTTTTTTTAATTATTTTATCTTACTCCTTTTCTGAATTAATATGACTTGTGTCAATAAAAATTGTGCGGATCGCTCTGACGCATCTCCCCTCTACGCGTGCTTCGGTCCGTGTGGAAATTTATTCCATTCAAAATCCGTGGGTAACAACAACTGCTTTTTTGGGTAAATAACCGCATCCAAAATTGCATTTTGGTACTGTGATGATTGTAGAAAAATCTCTTTAGGTAACTTATCTTTCAAATTGTAAACCTTGAAGGAAGACATTTTAAAGACATCAAAAAGTTTCGAAGAATTAAGCTTAAATTTTTCAATAATGGCTTAAAACGCAAACAACATCCCAGTGCCAAATAATTTTATTGACAAATCCTCCTCCACGGACGACCTTGAAACGCCACCTATGTTAAGCTCCCAGACCCTTAAGTCCACAGCCGAAAATCCTTAAAAAATAAAAAAAAGAGGTCAAGAACAAGCTTCTTCATCAATTCAGCTCCAAAAAAGCCAAATTTGAGGAGTAACAAAGTATTAGTTGAGCCTGATAATCCTCCATCAAATGATTTGAACAGTGGGAACTGGAGAAAAAAAATAAAAAATTCCTAAAAGCCGACACCTGAATTCCCAGACCCTCGAATTGTATCCACCGCAAAGTTCCAGCAGGCACCTCCTCCTAAACAGTTATTTTAATAAACCGTGACCCTACAACAAACGCAAAATTCGGTAATAACTTTTTAAATTCGAATTAAGAAGCTTTGAAAAACTACAGAAATTTTACAGAAGGAAGTTCCAAATGTTAAACTTTCTATTCAATGG
>CAKKXW010000001.1:83112258-83132745 GCA_920937365.1 Sphaerophoria rueppellii
ATATCCAAAACCTTTCAAGGAAAAACCATTGTTTTGTTTCCATTTTTTTCTAGTCCTCCCAACGTTCAAGTAATGTTTTGTTGTGTACTAATAAACTTCACCTCCTATCCAAACGACCGAATGATGTGATGGCTGCCCAGGGTATGTGGGTTAAAATAAATTGTACTTAACTCTTATGTCTCTACAGTCCTCGAAAGTTTTACACATAAGCAGACAATTTTAAGTTTCTTTCTAGAATGTATATAAATTTTATGAACAAAGAAGGCAAGCAAAATACCAGCACTTAGGCTCATTAATAATTCATTCTATGTTTAATGAAGTTTGTCATATGTGGTTTGTGTGTGTGGGACTCGTCATTAATTATCCCGCAGTGACTGGCAAGTCGGAATTCGATGAAAAGGTTATTCCGACACATTCCATAAAATAGGGTTATGTCAATCTGGTTACACTTTTTCGAAGACTGTCGTTAAATGCTCCTATTCATTAGCTCATCAGCCGCGCTATGCTTAGCATAGTGGAAAGTGGCAATGACAATTTTTTATGGAATTCACGACTATAAATGGAGGTTCACGTTCCGGTTGAACCTTCATTTAAATCTTCTCGTTCCGCTCATATACTTATCTTTGATCCTTTGACTTGATACCGACATTCAAACTTATCCTCTGAATAAAAGCGAACTCCGGCATTAAATGTGTATATTTTGGTGTTGTTGATAAGTGCTAACTGTTGTTTGAATTGTGTGCAGAGGGAGTTTTCGAAGCAAATCATGTTGATGCCCACCGCTTGTTCGATGTGTTATGATTCTAGGTGTTATTGGCACTCAATAAATTGGTGATTGATAGGGATTTGAAAATTTTCTTGCACAAACAAACTTTGAATGTTAGAAAAAAAGAAAACAATAACTATGAATTACACAAAGTTTCGCGTCTATAGATACAATATTATGTTTCAACCAAAATTTTGAAAAAGTTGAGAAGCACTTTTTCATGACAGATGATACTCTTGGAAGTTTTGTCAGTTCTTCGCAAGAGGCAGTGCCCGTGAAAGATGAAATAAAATCTATGGCACGAGTAGGACTCGAACCCACGATGTTCTGATTAGCAGGCAACGCACCTAACCACTAAGCTACGGACACTACAAAATACTGAGAGCTAAAAAAAAAAATAAATAGAGTGGCGCGACAGCTCTTGAAGAGCCAAGGTCTAAGTGGCTTACTCTCATCAACAATTCTCTAGGTGCGTGTGAAGAATTGAGGGAACCTACAAATTAACGCCGATTCCGAACGGCAAAGTTAAGAAGCACTTTTTCATGACAGATAATACTCCTGGAAGTTTTGTCAGTTCTTCGCAAGAGGCAGTGCCCGTGAAAGATGAAATAAAAACTATGGGCCCAGGTAGGACTCGAACCCACGACGTTCTGCTTAGCAGCCGACGCACCTAATCACTAAGCTACGGACACTACTGAGAGCTATCAAGTTTTATATTCCTGATTTTATGCTGAGTTGAGCTTTGAGCACCTCTTTTCCGCGACAAATAATTTAATGCCTCGTTCACATATGCGATCTTTTGACGCTGCAACTATTCAATCCACACATGCGGGATTTCCGCTCAGATATAATCTAGTGCATGAGTTATATAATGTGAAGTAATCTTCGGTTTTATGCATGTACCTCGTGCACCAGGCCTAAGAAATCTTGGCAGAATCTTTGAAATAAATTCCGATGATATTCATTAATTTTTACTTCCGACATATAGAATTTATGGCAAGTACCTATTGAATTCGTAACAAAAAAAGTTGAGATTTTGATCATATATGACATTGCTTTAATATGATAGAGAAATCGAAAAAGTGGGTGCGGCGATTCCGTCCGTCTGTCTGTCTGCAAGCGCACCTACAGAATTACCGACTGGTCTGATTGACTCCAAACTTGTCTTAAGGCTTTATTTATGTAAATAAATGAATTGAATGGAAAATTATAGGTTTAAGAGAGTTTGCGTGTGTCATTTTTATTTATTTTTTCTTTTTTAAGATCAAAACTTAGGGTAGCCACCAAACAATTTTTTTTTGGCTTTCAATATTATCAAAAACGGCTCCTACGATTTTTTTAAACTTCCTTTTTGTTTTCGGAAAGATTGATGTATTTTATGTGAAGAAAATAGTGTATTGTTCCAAAAAGGATAACTCTCATAGAACCGTATTTTAGTTATACCTAAGATTTTAACAAAAAATGAAAGTCCGGTCAGTGTATTTTTGTTTTTTTTTTGTTAAGTGGGTACGTATATATTGCCCAATTAATATTTTGTTTTCAAAATAATTTCAGAAACTTCTTCTTATTGTTAAAAAATATTTTTAAACTTTTTTTTTCAAAATTCTGTATCTCGAAAACGGATCAATATTATGAATCAGAATTCTATTATAAAATGAATTTTTAAATATTCTTGAATACTGCATACCGAAATTAGTTTTAAGAAATTTTTGAAAAATGTTATATATAAGAAATTTATTTTAAAAATAAAAAAAAACTCTAAGGATTTTCTTTAAAAAAAATCGGAAATCAACATTTTTTTAAGAAATCTTATGGCATCAATTTTTTTCAAATAAAATGTTTTTTTGAGGTACATAATTCAATTTCATTTTTATTTATGAATTTAAATTATGTTTTCATTTTTTATTGTTTTTTGTGAAATATAATTTGGAATACAGAAGCAAGTTCGTACGACCAAGTCGTGCACAAATTTATTGCATATCTATGTACTTGCTTCCCGATAATTTCAAATAGCTAATGGAACGACAGCTGCGAAAAAACTCAGATCTAACTGACAAAAAATAAGCTTGAAATACTTCGTTGGATTGGACATCTCATGCGGGCTGAGCGAAAAGGAATTCGGCTCAGAAAGACCTTTGCAGTACAATTTACAATAGCGGTGTATGAGATCATTTTTTTTTTTAAATAAAACATTCGTGCGTCTTCATTTCCAAAACAATATTTCAAAGAATGTCAAAATAAATCATGACGTATATTATATGAATTTAATATTACCTACTACACCTTCTCAACGTTATCTACGTTAACTTGAGATACACAATTGAAAGAAATTTGAATCCCTAAGCATAAAAATCCCACTACGATTCGCCCTACAAAAGGCCATACGGCCAACCTTATTCAAGTACTTAATGTTTCTTTTTCAATTTAAATTTTGCCATTTTCAACAATTCCGAAAATATTTGTAAAATTCCTTACATCACATACATAGGTGCCGAAGAATTCCGTTGACAGTGAAAATAAATCAATTTGAGAGAAAGTGAAAGAAACAGAAAAAATCAATTGCACAAGGAAATTTTTTTATTTTTTTGCGCTTTTAATATAAAAGCAACACGTATTTCCCGAAGGATGCCAGAACTTAATGGCAGCTAATCCATTTAGCTATACTTTCACACAATCACATACAATGGAGCACCTATATGTGTGCACACACATGAACACATACTGTCTGTGTTATTCGAGCCTATTATTGTCGTTGGCTTTACAAAGAGAAAAATCACCCAACACACTTCTGTCAGCGTAGGTTCAATGCTTAATGGTATTGAAGTCTACAGGATTTTTCTAGTGTACAAGTGTGCAGTCTACCTATGCCTTCTTCTCAAAAAGTAACACGCACCGCATTATATTCATGACAGTATGTTTATTAAGCCACCCTCGTTATTCGAAATAATACCACCACTTCATTTCGGCTTAGGGTAATCATTCATCAAAAATAAAGGAATTCGAGTTATTTAAGCAACTTTTACAAGCCTTAAAGAGCGCGGACGAAAAAGCGAGAAGAAAAACTTTTGTATACCATTAAGTAGTTGTAACACGCAAGTTGGAGTATGATTTTTGCTTGGCAATGAGGTTTTTAGTTAAGTACAATTTACCAAGCTAAAGGTATTTGCCTGTGATAATTTTGATGTTCATTCCAATGCCTATTTGAAGTGGTGGATTTCAAACTTCAAACTTTGAAAAAGTATTAATATCTATTAATTAAAAATGCTCAGCAGAAAAATTATATTAAGTAAAACATTGGCCAAAAAAACTTGAAATACCTACCTACATTTTTTTCTCATTTGATTTTGTAAAGCGCTCATATTTTCAAAATTTATAAATACAACTCGCTTACCCATCTGACTTCGTACCGCCTCAAATAAAAGACCTAGACTTTTGTATCCCGCTTCCCAACCACTATCTGCCACTACGCTAGCCCATTATCACACTACGCCCTACCTCTTATTCCTTATCCGCTTCTCAGCTATCCGCGATTTCTACCCACTACCCGCTACATCATTAAGAGCTATCCCGTTACCCGCTACACCGCTACACCGCTACTCACTGCCCACTAGCCACTACCAGCAATCCGCTAAACACTACAGGCTACACTGCTCCACACTATCCTATTTCAGCGCTACCAACTACCCGCTAAACCACTACCCACTACCCTGGCTCATGAACAGTTTCGTTGATTTCGTTAAAAAAAAATATTTAAAACCCATCTACACTACCCAAACATTCACTTATAATTTGGTACTTATAGGTCGGTAGTAGAAGGCTACAAATTAGGACTAAATGCATTTGTGAATTCCACACCATACAAAAATATCTCACAAATTTTTTTTCAAAAAATTAAAAATATAATGTTTGAGGTGAACAACCCTTAACACATACCCACTGAATATACATATGAAATTTCATCAAAACCTGTTTCGGAGGAGTAATAACACTAAAACTGTGACATAAGAATTTTATATATTAGATAAGAAAAATAGAGAAATGTAGCATATGAACACACCGTTTTAATCAAACTGTTTTCAATTATACTATTGATCTTTTCTAAATACATACCTATTCTATTCCTGCACTCAGGACTGTTTTTCCTTATAACCACGAAAATAAATCCACTTGAACTAATTTTCAATTTCTTATGACAAATTATTGACAAAAAATGTATTTTATTATATTGATAGATTAGATATGTGGAACTATTGTTGCAATTTTTGTTGAAATAATCATAACTTTCATTATAAGCGTTGTCTTAGTTTTAAATTCCATTAAAAAACCGCTAAGCGGATTTCTCTCACAGCCTAACCAGCTCTTAACAAGATAATACCGCATCGAATGAGATCAATTTAATGACAATGAGTGGTTCGCGATATTATAATCGAGCATGAAAAACTCCAAAACAAGCAAGTAAAAGTATTAAGAAACTATTCTCTATGCCTTGCGTGCGATGTCGAGCATGCCCTGAATTGTAATATCCTTTCACCATCTCGTGCAAACTGCCATTTAGCTTATGGAAATGTTTGCAGTTAGTTCGGGTTAGTTTGGTTCCTTATTCTATTTCCTGGTTTTCATATTTTTGTCGTTTGAAAGGAAAAGAAAAGAATAAAATTAAATATGTACATCATTTGGATTGTATGTTCTCTGTGGTTTTTTCAAGAGCTCTGTTTTTTTTCTTTCTCTTCCTTCCTTCGATGATGGTGGTATTGGTTTTTCTTTGGCATCCCATAGTGTGCCTTTTTCTTCGAATTTGATTATGAAAATGAAATGGCAAAAACCAATTCATATGTTGTGGTTAGTACTTAATGTATTTTACGTCAATATACATAGAACGACAAAAGAAAGTTGGTTTCTGGGATAGCAACTTTTTGTACACAATTTAGGTTAAATCCGACTCGAATGCGAATTCGGCAAAAAAGAAAGTTTCTGCTCTGGGGAGATGTGTCCGTAAATTACCCTCGAGGATTTGGTTAACAGAAACATATGAGTAAACGCAAATACTAGAAGTTTGTTGTGTTTCTTTTGAGAGAACTAAATTACCCTACTTAATTCCCATGGTCCCTGTAGTTTTAACCTTAATTGAACGAACTTAGGAAATCCGCGTCGGAGTTTTTTCCTTCAATCCATCAATTTGTTCGTGGAAATTGTGGAATTTTGTTCTTTAAGCTTTGATTTGGTTAGCCTGATAATTGTGTTAATATGTTCTTTCAACATAAATTTAGGGAATTGCGGATAAAAGGTACTTATTTCGGAAAAAACACATTCGACAAAAAAAGGTTTCACTTGACGCCATAAAATTTTAGCTAGGTAGAACTTATTTGCTTGTAGAATGTACCTTGCTCAGTTTCTCGTTGACAAAGTTTGGCTTTAAAATCATACTTTTTTTTCTGTGCTATCCACACTACCATTAAGTAAGACTAATCGTCCTTTTTTTGAGTTGCCAGAGCCTGATTTGTCACTGGTAATACATAGTCGGACGCACTTCAACAATTTGAAATCGAAAGCAATTGAAATTGCATTAAACTCTTAAGGGATAGAAAAATTCGTATAAAGTTTTGTTACTTGAGATTTTTACTAAAAATATCATTAACCCTCTGCAACTGACGGTTTCTCAGTACCTTCCAGTTCCAGTCGTATTCTCAAGCATGCGTAAGCGTATAGTGAGCACTGAGCAAACGTGGCACGCGGCCGTGCGCATTGTTTGTTGTGTAAAGGAGAGTGTCTGTGAGACCATAACATGAGTATGTGTCTGGAAGACCACCAACTCAGTGATATTGTTTTATTGTTATGTTGTCTGTGAGACAACCACCTCGTTGTTTGGCTAAACACACACCAAAGCGGACAAAACGTCTTTTTGTCTTACGACAAATAGTCATGTCTTTCTGTCCATAGAAACGTACACCATAAAAGCCACGACAAAAAGTCTTGTCCGTTCGTCGGTTGCAGTAAATACATGGGGTTGTATAGGAGCGAAACACACCAAAGAAGACAAAAAGTCCCTGACAACATGTCAGCACCTGAAACTATACACAGTGGGCCTGCACACACGGGATGAATAATTTTTGGACTAAAACAGTTTTGACTCTTTAGTCCAAGCACACACGGGATGATTTCAGACTGGGGAAGAAATGTATATGAACCTCTTATAAATGTGTGAGTATTTATATCGTACCAAAACTGACAGCTTTTGTATATGTGTTAGTTTTAGTCTTCGTTCATCCAGCAAATTTCGGGTTGAAAATTTCAGTAGCTTTCATGCTGCACACTTCGATTCCCTTGCCAACTAAACTGATTTTAGTCCGGATGAATTAGTCTCGTGTGTGCAGGCCCAGTCTTATGAAGTAACACACCAGAGTGAACAAGACAAACAAACAGAAATCGACAAAAAATCGTGTCAGTCGTGTAGGTTGTATAGGAGCAACACACACCGAAGCGGACAAAGATAAGACATTTTGTCTTTGTCGGCCTCGTAGTGGGGTAGAATACGACACGACTTTTTGTCGAAAGGTGGTAGTGAAAAATGGACGATATGAGTTCAATATCGAAAGCAAGTACAAGTCTACTTATAATATTTTCCGATGGCAATTAGTGTGAATTAAATAAAAAAAAGTTCACTTCTGCATGGGAAAATATTGTAAATAATAAAAAATCATGTTACACCCTACGAAATCAACTCCAAATGCTGTGAGAGAAGCTTTGGGAAAGATCAATGGACGATGAATAATGATGAGAGCTGAAATATTTATACCGCACAAAAAAGAGGCGAGTTCACTTCAGACTGGAGTTACTAGAGTAACCAATAGACATATTAACGCTTTGGCTCATTGAGCAAAAGATATTGAAAATGGCGAATTGATTTGTCAAGGTACTCCTCAGACTAATAGTAGACGGTAGAGAATCATGCATTTATGTGAAGTGGGACCTTAATTTTCTATTCTTGGTCAAGCAACTGGGAAACGATGACACCAGCCATGAATAAATTAAATTTTCGAAACCAAAATAGTGGTTGCAAGTTTAAAATAAATTTTAAATCGGAAATAATAAATTTGCCCGATCAATTTATCTACCCACTAAATTCCAAATAACCATTACTCGAAACGCAATTCCACAGATGATTGCTCAATATCAAAACAGCCGACAATCCCTGTAGTCTGACAATATCCAAGGATAATAAAATTAGTAAAAAACCACAAAAGCGTGAACAGACATAATCCGCCTTACTGTCCTACATTTATTTATATTTAAGTGTCCCGCTGTGGTCCTTAGATTTATTAAATTGACAGTGTTCTGAAACAAATAAAATAACAAAGGTAAAGAACAATGTCAATGATTTTAATGGGATATCCTTGTGAGCCTTAGAACATTTTATCTGTTGGAATCTTTATTTTTTCCTTGTTTTATTGAATCTCCACATGTAAATATTGGAAACTCAAGGGTAAGTTTGAGCAAATACAAATCGAATATTTGGGACTAAATGATCCAAAAAGGGAAACCAATTGACTATGCAATGAAAAAAAAAAAATAGCTAATTGAGCTCCGTGTTGTAAGGTTTAAATACACCCGGCACCGGCAGCAAGGATTCAATTCAAATAATAAATTTTGTCGAGCATATCTATGGTCAGAGGAAAGTTTCAATAAAATGTATTTCTGGGACATTCGAAAAATGCTGTCGTTAGAGATTGTTTTGTCGGGTTTTGGTCAGTTTAAATTGGATGGTTTCTTTAAACTGTTGAATTAAACAAGCGATGTGATTTTATTGTGACAAGCGGTCGAACGGCAATTTCTCTGCCATTTTCAGATTTCTTTTCAATGAATTGAATTCAGGTTATTGGGTGCTTTGGAGGGTTAACATTGAAACGTAAACATTAATTCCACAATATGAGAAGGTCGTGGAAATAATAATTTCAGAAGATGAATGGGCCCCAGGCTGATATTCAGAAACACGATTTATACTTTTCTCTCAATCCTTTTGGGATTAGAATTGGTCCATGATCCTATAGTTAAGTCTGCCGTGCGGCGACGTCCAATTACTCTTCCTCTCACAGTAAAATCACATAACTGTTCCCAAAAATTCACCATTGAGTACATGCCAAAGCTTCGAGATTCTATTATGCTTCAAATGGCAACTCTGATTGTAAGTGATTCAAAGGGGTATGCTCATTTTCGGCCCGAAGGTACACCAATGAGTTTTTTGTTCTAAGCCGGATATATCCAGACAAATATTTTGTTAATAACTCATGGGAGATAGAAGATATTTGAGATTGAAGTTCCAAAAGTGCATTAAACATCAGCATCTTTCATAAGAGATTCTAAACGATTCGAAATATGAAATACATTTTTTTTTAAGTTCTGATGCTCATTTTCGGCCCGAAGGTACACCAATGAGTTTTTTGTTCTAGGCCGGACATATCCAGACAAATATTTTGTTAATAACTCATGGGAGATAGAAGATATTTGAGATTGAAGTTCCAAAAGTGCATTAAACATCAGCATCTTTCATAAGAGATTCTAAACGATTCGAAATATGAATTACATATTTTTTAAAGTTTTGATTATTTAAAATAGGTATCCATACCTATCCAGAGCGTTTGCAAGTTCAAAAACTAATTTTGAAAGCCTATTAAGTGTGTGTTATAACTTATGAGGATATGCAAATGTCATGAACTTAACATATATATGTAGAGCAAAAAAAAAGAAAAAAAAACAATTTGTGATATACGATTCAAATAGAAAATAGAAAACGAATTTTCGGTAATAACAGACTACCTTAATAGTTTCAAAAGTCTTATATTTCTTGGGTTACAAAAGAAAAATGGAAGCGAAGTCATAATTTTTTAGGTAAAGGTTTTGTTTCAATAAGGTCACACTTCATGTCCCTTTTTATTCAGAACCCCGAGAAAGAAAATAAAATTCCTTAACTATTCTAATGACCTAAAAGATATACATATTATCTTGCACAGACAAAAGTAGAAGAGAATTGAGATTCAAAAAAAAAAAAATGTTTTACGTTTACAAAACAACGTTTGTCGGGTCGGCTAGTTATTTTATAAAATAAAAACAAATTATACTTTCCGGCTTATACGTATGCTTGGAATCCTATCACGTAATAATTAAGAATATATTGTCAAGGGTAAACCTGCTGGGAGATTGTTGGTTGGGTCGTTGTTTATTATAAGAGCCATATTTTCGAAAATACACCCCGTTATAAGAAAGTGCTTGTTTGAATTAATGTTAAGTTGCACCACTTAACAAAATATGGTTATTATTATTCAAGCGGGTTAAAGAAAAATGTATAACCGTAAAATAAATATGTCTTCTATTTAAATTGTTTTCTATAACAAAATCGGTAGTTTATAATTCATGTATAGATAATAGCGTGAGTGCTGCAGTGGCTAAAACTATTCAGTATGATAGACTTATGCCACTCATATGCTACTCTTTAAGAGATGAAGGATATCAAAATCAAATTGGTACTGCTCAGGATGTTTAAAGTACCTTTTCAAAACTGCATGTTTATATAACTAAGTAATGTAAGAATAACTAAAAAAGAGAAACTTCATAATGTTTTCGTTTGAAACATATTTCGAAAGATAAGTTGCTTATAATAAAAAAAGTATTAAGGAAATCCCGATAAATTGTATATGAAAATAAAGGTTGTGAACTAGGGTACTAAACGGTGCCAAAAGAAAAAATTGTCGTCACTGAATTTCAAAAAGTTTGCTTAAAAATTCTGTTTTTCAGACTTCAATTGAAAATTTCTCAATATATATAAATTGTATAAATTTAATTCTTGTTTCACTTAAAGGATATGTTTGTCACCTTTAATTAAATACCTGTCGTGTTCTTGTTGGAACTTGTTAATAATGCGATGCCGAACTAAAACCAAGCTCGTCTGTTCTGTAATAATATCTTTATTCAACTGTCTTTGGTATACAAAAGATGTATACTAATAAGGATGTTTGGTCTTTGCTCTTTTTGGTATAATATAAAGTAGTGCCAAATACTTCAAACATTACATTTTCTCTTTTGCTTAATATTAAAAATAAAATGAAATAAATATTTACATGAGTTTGTTTTCTTAAAAATTATTCTATTATGTAATCATTAAAACGCAGCGGTTTCTTCGATCTAGTACTGCGCTTGTGTTCATATCTTAATTGCTGTGGTGAATTTGGTGGTGTGGTGAAAACTTCAACTTCCTCAGCTTCATCTCTGTTGTTTGTATCTATGGCAATGTCAAAATCAGCTGGTGTTGAAAATTGTTCATGATTTTCAGGGGTGGAATCGGCTAAATTCAAAAATGATTATCACATTTGTGATAGTCACATGTGATGAAATGAAATTTTCCTTCTGCGTAAAGTTATCACAAAAAAAATTGTTTTATTTGGAATCACTTTGCCAAACTGACTTTTGTCAATTTTTATTTCAAGTTTGATTTTATTTCGGTTGAAAAAATTATTTCATCCATCATCTGTCTGTGTGTTATTTGAATGTGGCTGCAACCAAAACTTTTAAATAAAAAAAAAAAAATCTTATCATTTTTCAATTTTCATGATCCCCTTTGAATGTTCATGTTCTTTGGATCAGAACTGGAGATGCTTGATAAATTTAAAATAAAACTATTAGCCAAAACATGTATTTTACATTTTGTTACTTTGAGCAACAAAAAAGATGTCCGATCAGTATACAATCAGTATAAAATCGAATTTTCTTTCTTCTATCATTATCCCACTTCCCACATCTGGTAGTCTCGCTTTTTTAGTTTCTTGTCATTTTATTCTGAAAGTTTTGACACAGTACCAAAAATCGACATCCCTCGTCTAAGGATGTAGAAATTATTTCAAAACTAAATGACGGCAAAATCAAAAAATCAATGAAATACATTCAAAAACTTGACGGCATAAAATCAAAATGAGCAAAAGCCAAATGACTTAAATCATGAGATCGCACAAATACCAAAGTTAATACCAAACGACTTATTCATAGTTCGCTCCCGCAATTCAAAAACCGGGAGCCATACCATCAGTTTTTACTAAAATTAATTGATGTTTATTTTATTTTTGTTTGTAAAAACAAAAAACATTCCTGATTTATTGCACTGTGAAAAATATTTATTACTTCCGTAACCAAACAAAACGTGCCGAAATCGAGAACAGAAATGTTTTCTTAGCTTACAGTGGAGTTAGGAAAAACTAGACCAACGGTAGTAGCTTTGTTCTCAACATAATAGAACGAAAAACAAAGAAAACATTTCAACCACAGACACACAAAACCTCGACGTTGTCGTCGTTATGGGCCTTAGTCTGAGTTATCAATGCCATTCTCAGGATACCTTTTCCGAAATCCGTCTTTTCGTTTTTTTTTCTGTTCATGCTGTAAACAAACCCTGTCGACTTCCGGATAGGGAGTTTTTCTTCGAATTTAGGTTAGTAAATATTTTTGTGGAATTGTTATAAGCCGAAAGGACAAATAAATCTCAACGCTAGGACATAAAACAGACAAGGCAATGGCAATGGTACGGCAGCTGGAAATAAAATTAAGAAATGGACAAATATACCTACTCCATGCCTGTCAGTTAAAAGGACCCTTTGTATCTTCGAGTCGCGTTATAGTTCATCTTGCTGTAGAGGTTAAGACCAATGGAATATATGATATAATCCTTGTTATAAATAAGTTGTTGTTTTTTTAAGCACTTCGCAAGTGGAATGGAGACACTTACATCAGTTGATGTTTGTTTTTGTTGAGTTTTAATCTTTTGTGTCAAAAAGCGAGCAGCAAAAAACGATGGCGATTTGATAAATGTCGATTGGTATGACGTATGAGCCGTGCTCAAGTGTACAGAGAAGTTGTTCAATTCAATGTTCGTGTTACAAATGTGAAGTGGGTGGATGCTGAAGTGTTTTGGTTTGTTAATGTCATCAACATTAAAATACGTGACTTAGCCTAACGACCAGTCTCAAAAGCTTTAGAAGATTGGTACAGTCTGTTAAAAAATTGTATGCCCTTATGTTAATTGTTCCGAAGCAATAATAAAAAAAATTTTCCCAACCCATTAAAACAAAACTTTTGTTTTGATTTAAAATATACCCAAACACGCCATAAATCATGTGCATTGCTCCAAGAATGTGTTGCACAAAGGAATTGACCTTATAAATTGCACAATATGCTACGTGCCAATAATAGCATCTTTGCTCTGAATTAAATAAATAAACAAAAGTTTATTTTATTTTCATTTTCAGGAATTAAAATATACGCTTTTCGCTGGAGTCCTGGAAGTCCGTTCTACAATTCAATCCCATTCTAGCCACTTCTAGTTGGAGTACACATGTAGTCATTACTTAGCACTCAACATTTTCACGTAAGCGCATTAAAACAGTTCCCCGTGTTATTTATCGTCAATTCGTCATAGTCATTCCGTACGGATAGTAGAAACAACAGAAATTTGGTGATTTTATGTGAGCGTGAACTTAAATTCCTTCTCCATATTGACGAAATTATTCAAAAGGCCAACTCTGCATTACGTTTTATCTAACGATGATCTATAGAATTTTTTCTAACCCCTACAAGACTCGATCCCTTTACATGACGTTTGTCTGCCCTCTTTTTGAATATGTGTCCCAGGTGTGGTCGCCTTCCTTCGTTTTGCACTTCAACACCTTCCCTGGGAAAATCCGATGATATCTTACCCCCTTATCGCGACCGCCCCCAACTGCTCAACCTCAATTGGTTACAGGAACGTAGAGAAATTGCTGAAATGCTGTTTAAAGTGAAAATTAACGTTGTACATTTTAACAAAAAAAAACAAAAAAAAATTGAAAAGGAAAATAAATGACATATCACATATGAGGGGATTTAATTCCTTCGTAGCTGAAATAACTGCTTGCCTATCTAGTATTTTTACGAGATACAGACTTTCATTCGCTTCTTTCATCTCTATGAAATCTTCTGCCTACATCAAGGGCGGATTCAGAGGGGGGTGATAGGGGCGATTGCCCCCCCTGAGCCACCTAAAACCTGGTGATTTGACAAGCAGGATAAAGTTTAAAAATAATGTTAAACATAAATCATCATCATCACGACCGTGGCACGTGGTAACATTATATTCAGTTCAGGTGCAAATAAAATAAAAAAATATGAGTGCGAACCCTGGGGTCCACACGACTTACTTCCCAGAGGAGAAAAAAAATTAAAAACAATATTCAATTGTTTATAGAAAATCAAACTGTTATAAATCTCTTTTCCTAGGAACTACAAAAATATATCCGCTTAAACTCATTTCCCATTGTTTATAACAAGTTATTGTAAAATAATGTATTTTCTAACATTGATGAATTACATTTTTCGAACTATTCATGCATTTTGTGCTGAAATCATTATAATTTTCATGAATAAATGATGAATACTTTCAGATTTTTCAGCTTTTTTTGTTCAATACTTACAAAAAACCGCTAAGCCGATTTCGCTCAACTCAGTTCTTAATCAAGTAATTTTGGGCCGTACGAGACCAGTTTGACATAAGCACCGTAAGCGGTTCGCGAGATAATCATAATTTTCATGCATAAATGACGGTTTTTACTACTTTCAAATTTTTAATGCCAGTCAAAAAATTGCTAAGCCGTTATCGCTGAAAACTTAACTAGATCTTAATGAGGCGATTCAGTCCAATTTCATGTCAATACTGTGAGTAGCTCGCGAGATAATCGCAGGAAAAAACGTAACTCCAATATGCATACGTTGACATATGATAAAATGGTGTGATGCAAAAATTGTAGATTCACAAAATTGGACCCTTTACAATAACTTCCCCTGGGAAGTTAAAAATATCAAAATTGTGCTAACATAATACCTTTAATAAAATCAACTTCAATTCATAAGGCCACTTCCACCTAACACTATCTCACTCAGATCTCGGAGGTCTCAGAGTTTTTATAAGTGGAACAAAAAATCTTAGCTGAGAACTGAGATTTTTTTCTAGGATCTCTGAGATAAAATTTAGATATTTTAATGTGGAACTGGCCTACTGAATTAACGTAGGAAGCATTGTCATTATTGAACAGCTTGAATAGAGTGGCGCGACGGCTCTTGAAGAGCCTAGGCCTAAGTGGCTTACTCTCATCAACAATTCTCTGAGTGCGTGTGAAGAATTGAGGGGACCTACAATTTAACGCTGGTTACGAACGGCCTTTCTTTCATGACAGATTGATACTCTTGGGAGTTATGTCAGTTCTTCGCAAGAGGTAGAACCAGTGAAAGATGAAATAAAAACTTTATGGGCATGAGTAGGACTCAAACCACTAAGCGACGGACAATACCAAAAGAGATATTTAAAGCATCCGAACCGAATTTAAAACTTGGAAAATAATATTGAATTTGGAAAAGTGACTGTTCCTTGGAACTTTGCATATATGTTCTTGGGCAGCTCCTCCAAGTTGGAAATCGCGTGTGCTCTCCAAATTTTTGTTGCGTTCAGTGCAGCAAGTGGAGAAAAAACTTTTTCTACTCTCAGGAAAACTCGAATTTGGCTGCGATCAAGCATGGCAGAAGATCGAATAGTTGGCTAAGCGCTATTAAGCATTCAGATTTGGACTTAAATACAGACTATATCATAGATAGATTTGAACAAAGCAAACATCGATTATAAAATTGTACTCGTTATACCTTTCAAAATCCTGTACGATTCTTTTAGAGGCCTCTTTTTCTTTATCTATTAAATCAAAATTTTCAGGGTCGCCCCCTCTGACAAGAGTCTCTGGATCCGCCCCTGGCCTACATATTTAAAGCAAATCCAATAACATTCTGACTATTTCAATGCAGGTAGAAGCAAACTAAAAATCAAAAGCAAACTTATGTTTTTTCATCAATATATTCTTCCTGATTTCACAGAGAATTAGTTGTATCCTTCCGCTGAACGAATATGGTTGTGTATAGGATTGAACAACACCGGGAAATATTGTGACATTACTTTGAAAATCATGGTAATATTGCAGAATGTGTGTGAAAATTGCGTACGAATTTTGGAAGAAGAAAAGCACCGTCAGCTGCGTATGTTAGTCATGTTTTAAAAAAAGTGAAAGAAACTGGAATCCTCATCGATAAACTAAAGCATGAAAAGCCAAAAACAGTGCGTACAAACGAGAATATTGCTGCTCTAGCAGAAAGTGCGCATGAAGCGCCATCAGCATCAATGCACAGTCGTTCTTAACAATTAAACATTTCGGAGACATCATTGAGACGAATTTTGCATAAAGACCTTGGTATGACGCCATCTTATGCGTTTTCGCTTCGCTAAGTGGGCCTGCGATCGACTTGGCCGATTTTGCCAAAAAAAAATCATGTTTTCACATGAAGCTCATTTTGATCTTTTCGGGAATGTAAAGAAGCGAAATTGTCGCATTAAATAAATAAATAAATAGAGTGGCGTGACAGCTCTTGAAGAGCCAAGGGCCACTTAGGCCCTCATCAACAATTCTATAGGTGCGTGTGAAGAAATGAGGGGACTTACAATTTTACGCCGATTCCGAACGGCAAAGTTGAGAAGCACTTTTTCATGACAGATGATACTCTTGGAAGTTTTGTCAGTTCTTCGCAAGAGGCAGTGTCCGTGAAAGATGAAATAAAAACTTTGGGCCCGAGTAGGATTCGAACCCACGACGTTCTGCTTAGCAGCCAACGCACCTAACCACTAAGCTACGGAAATTGTCGCATTTGGGGCACAGAAAACCCGTGCATTGAAAAGCCGATACACCAAAAATGAGTCATTGTTTGGTGCGAATTTTGTTCCAGAGGCATAATTGGACCATTTTTCTTCGAAAATGAGTAAGGAATGGTCGTTAGAGTCAATGGCGATCGTTATCGTGCCATGTTGAATTTGTTCACAAATATTGAAGAGGAGGATATTGGCAATATTTGGTTTTAACAGGACGGCGCTGCGTGCCACACAGTCGAAGCTATACTGGATGTTTTGCGCCCTGTTTTTGACGATGGCACCTCGGAGCTGCGATTTGATACCGTTGGACTATTATTTGTGGGGTATACCGTAAAAGATAAGTGTAACGCCAACAAGCCAGAGACAATTGACGCTTTAAAGGACAATATTCGTGAAGCCATTGGTGAAAAACACAATCGATAATGTGCTTAAAAATTAGACCGATCGTGTAGGTTACTGCATGGCCAGCCGAGGCAGCCATTTGAAATTAATTATTTTCCAATATTAACCCGAGCGATTGTACTTTCAAAGAAAAAATATTTAGATTTTTTCTTTATTGCATTTTCAAAAAAAAAAAAGGTAATTGGCGGACCCTTTACATCTTCCCACCATCCTTTGGAACGCAAATAAACCAATATACAGTACATAACGCTTATAAGAAACTCAAAAATTGCACAATATTTGTTTCTTTTAACCGAGGTTTTCTTATATCCTTACAACGGATATAAGAAACAAGTTTCTTATACGGATATAAGAAACCAGTTTCTTATACGGATATAATAAACAAGTTTCTTATACGGATATACATACCTTGGAGTGTCAAACATTTATCCTAGCCTTTACCTAACTCTTCAAAACATTTAATCATAAATTGTTGTTTGAATCAAGTCTTCCTTGCGCTTCTTGACAAGAATATCTTCGATGTTATGTATCGACAAGAATATCTTCGATGTTATGTATCGATGGTTCTACGAAAGGACCTTGTAAGAAAAAAAATTACTTTTTTTGAAATTAGGCTAAAAAAAACCAGAGCCCCATTTTGGCATTTCTGGTTAAATGTGTTTGTACTAAGAAAATTTAGAAAACTCGAAAATACAAAACATCGGAAAAAAATCTTTTCAAAATGGGTCTCTGAAATGAGTTTTTGAGTCATTTTTTACTGTTAAGATTTGATCGAAAAATGTTAAACTTAATTATTCAAAGAAGTGTCAAAATTTAACCAAACGTCAAGTTTTAACCACCTTTTAACCCAATTTTAGTTGAAATGTTATTACGCGACATTTTCAGAAACGACGAGTCGACGGGAAACACAACAGAAGGAACAGAAACACAAAAAATAACAAATTTAATGTCAAAATGAACACTGCACTGAAATTCATTCAATCATTCATTTAAATATCAAACAACATCATAATTCATAAATGTTTATAAATGACATTTGCGTCGTTTGGTTTGAATTTTTCTTTAGGGTCTGTTCATGTGTTTTGAATTTCGTGATTTGTTTGCAGGTTTCTTATATCCAACCAACTTTACATGAAAAATAATTGTTTGTGTTTGAGAAATGTTTCTTTTATCAGTGTATTTCTTATAAACGTGTTTCTTATAAACACACAATTCAACATTAAAATATATGGGAAAGTTCACGGTGCTACATATGAGTAAACAGAAGCCGATAAAACGTTTGTGGTTTGTGTTTTCTCATGCCACAAAGCATTTAAAACTTCATTTTTCTTACATTTTGCAATTTTTTTTTTGAACACTTTGAACACAAAGCTGCTAGATGCTGTACGGAGCATCTATCCATCTTTGTTTGTTTAGCACGCAAAAACTGTACACTCGTTACCTGGGATAGACACCCAATTTCATTTCTCTAGCGGAAACGATATGCACTTGTAGTTTTCGTTTTCCTCTTTTTTTTTCAGATTTGTTATGAGCCTTGTATTTGGTTCGAAAACTGTTCATTCAAGAATTTGTATTCTTAATTGCTGCCACTGCAGTTGATTACACATGTTTTCAAGAATGTATCCCGTCCGTATTGTTTCGAAACCTTCTTTCAACATGGGATCAATTTCATTTACTGCAGAGAGATGATCTCTCTACAATGTATGCGTCGCAATAGAGCACTTGATTCGGAATCCTCATCCTACAGTCAAGTCCATTGCTTTCCTCCTAATATTCCAATTGCGAATGTTTTCTGCACCTGAGACCTGACCACAAATCTGGAATAGGCTTGTACACATCTAGGTTTTTCTTTTTGAAGACTCCTCGACCCACTCACATATATCCGACACACACGAAAAGGAATCTTCAGAAAAGAGCTACTAGTTTCTCCCATAATACAAAAAAAAAAATAAATTGAAAAATTGTGTGTGAAGCTCTAAGCTCTTTTATGTCCAAAGTTAAAGGATTATTTGTACCTATGGGAAATTTTTTCTTTGCGGTTTCTTTTTTATGTAAAACAAAAAAGACAACATAACCTTGAAGCTATACATATATCAGACAACATCTTGACTTGGTGTATGAGAAAAAGGAGGTGTAAGCACCTCAATATCTATATGCATATTGGTTTTTTCTAGTTGAGATTTTTTCTTCTAGGGGCATGTGAACGGATACAGATGTCGATCGATGTAGGCGTCATAGTCGGAAGAATTTGGGATTCATAGGACTTCCAAGATTAGAATTTCGTTTTGAATAATTTTAAGGGATATCACTTGAATTTTTGAAGTTTTCTTGTGCTTTCTTAGTCTTTTGTCAACAGAAAAGAATGTTCCCAGTAAGTCGAGAAAAAGGATATCGGCTTTTTTTTTCATATGAAAGGTGAGATTTCAGTGACAACTTGCTTAGATTTTATTTTGATGAGGGTATGGTAGAGAAGGACAAAGCGAAATGAAACAAAAATAAACAGCCTTCAAATCTTAGAGTTAAGCTTTTATTTTATGTAGCTTAAGTTTTATATTAAGCTGAAAGTTTTGTCATATAATGGGAAAAACAAAAGATGAATTATTTTGTAAGATTTAACTTTTACAAATCGCCTACTAAACGTTGTCAGGTCCTCTAATTGGTTCGACCAAACATAGGATTTATAGGTATAATTTTTTCAGAAAGTTATAATATTTTTGGATTTCACAAATGATCTACGTTGATCTAAGTTGGATCAAGAAAATAAAACAGGTTCGCTTCTTTCATCAATTTATTTTTACTTGCGACATATAGAATAATAGCCGACCCTGCGACCCTCGCTCGTCAACTTTCAGAGCAACCTTAGAATTGTTATTATTATCTTCGTGCTCTCGCTGAATTTTCCGAATAAAAATCTCTATAAAAACCAATGAATTTTCCGAGTTCGAGTTTCCGAAATCGTGCATGTTCGTGTGTCTTACATTGTCTTGGTCCATAAGCATAAGAGTTCAGCCTTAAATATAATTTAGAAGAATGAATTGGAAATTAAATAAAATAAAATGAATAATAGAGAGACATTTAAAAAAATTGATGTCGGCTGCCAGTTTCCTGAATTTAAAAACAAAATTTGCGGGTGAGCAAATTAAAATCAACTTTTTTTCTTACTATTAATAATAATTATTGTTTGTTTTATTTACAGAACATCAGTGCATAGAAGAACAATTGTACATCATTTATAAACCAAGACTTTTGTTTGTTTATCAGTTTACCGACTACAAACATACAACCGACAAACAAACAAAAGTCTTACTTTATGTATTAGTATGAAATGGCAAGTATTGAATTTAAAAAAAAAAGTTGAGATTTTTATGGAATATTACATAACGATCGTTGAGAAGTCGAAAGAAGTGGGTCAAATTTGAAAATAAGAGGCTTGGCCGAATACGAGTGGGTTGGTTTTTTTTTTTTTTTTAACATCAAAATTTAGGGTAACCACCATTTCAAATTTTTTTTTTCCTAAAACCAAAAGTTTCAATTTTCTCAAAAACGGCCCCGACAATATTTTCAAAGA